>OZ057413.1:89300571-89638642 GCA_964056705.1 Troilus luridus | reverse complement strand
AAAGATTAGCACTTGATTGATGTAGGAATAATAATATTTGAGGAAGAAAATATTCTGGGGGAGGTCAAAAAAGATTTCTTAAATATGAAGAACTGCATATTGGAAAGCCAACGTTTTAACTGATATTGCAGGTCTTTTTCAGATCTAATGTATAAAATATAGACATATTAAAATTATTTACATTTTAAATATTAAAAATACGTGTAGGCACCGATGTATCCATAAGTAAGGCAACGTTTCCAATAAACAGTTCTCCTCTATTTAAGAGAATTTTTGACCTCCTCCCGGACCAATTTCTTCCACATACATAAAGTCATTTATGTATGTGGAAGTATATATGTATATGGAAGTATATATATGTATGTGGAATGTATATATTATATATATAAAGTCAACAAATATTATTCAAGAATAGCAATATTTAATTAAAAATTCGTTTAACAGGTGTACTATTCATACTAATAATAACTTAAAAGTTGAATAACTAGTTAAATATTAGTTTCTTCTAGAATGTTTCATTTATCATAGTTAAATTACTAGTGTTAAGTTTATTCTGATCTAAATACACAATCATTTGGATGGAATTTCCAAAATCATGTGGACGAAAACAAGCAACTAAATCATGAAATCATAGCGAAAAATGATGCTGTGCCATTCACTCATCAGATTTCATCTATTTCACTTAATAACAGAAAACCTATAATAGCAAAGTGATAACATTTGCCACTTATTTATGCTTTTACAAAAATAGGGAGGTACTATTATTTACGAATTAATATTGTGTATTAATTAATATTTTGATGTTGTACAGCACGTCATATGTTTTGATTAATAAATAAACTACTTTAACATGTTTATAATTATTACTAGGAGTACAATAAATATAAAAACAGATTAATCTTAATTATTTAAGTTAACAAATTAATAAATTTAAATAATTCATAATATATTTGGTTTAGAAATAAAATTTAAAAAACACAGGAATTAAAAAGTTTTGAGTTTTTACTTCTGATGGTAGTCCTCATGACTGCCAATATAAATTTTTTGCCCGGTTACACATCTCTCATAATATAAATTCATATAATAAAAATTTGCAGCATTTCAAATTTTGTTTAGTTTAATTAATTATATGATCTAATTAAATTTATTTTAATTCTTATTTAAGATATTATTATTATTTACTATAATTAATTTATGCTTTAGTATTCATAAATATTTTAGCCCTTTAACACTGAAACTGACACGGGGCAGGCTCTACACTACTGCAATACTGAACGGTCGTGCGGGTTTAGCACCGACGCGCGACGACGAACGAAGGGGTTTATTATTCGACTTGGTCAACCAAACATCGACTTAACATAAATATCACAAACATAAAAACATAAATTTTCGCCTCCATAACTATCTATGTATATAATTCCCTGCAAAAATTTATTTATGTGATACAGTTTAAATAGAGCTTTGGTAAACAATTTTCATTTTGGAATAAATTCATTTATATAAAGCATAATCTTTAATAATAGCAGCCTTGTCATTCCCTAGTATTGTTACAACCTTAGATGAAAACTAATACTTGTTTCAACAAATGTACTCTAATATTAATATGTTAAGTGATATGCTACTAAAAAATTTTATAGTAAAATAATGATGTTTTCTATGGTCTATATTCTCTTTAATAATTTCATTATGTGATACTTATAATTTAAATAGAGCTATCGTAAACACATTTCATTTCAGAAATAAATTAATGAATCTGTATTATGAGTCATTTATAAAGAGCATAATCATTAATAATTTCAGGCTTGTTATAAACTACTTTTTTACAAACTTGGTTGAAAACTGATAATTGTTTTTAAAAATTTACTCTAATATTGATTAGTTGCGATATTGAGTAGAAAATGTCTCTAAGCTACTACTGAAATTTTTATAATATTAAATCACGCTTTCTATGATGGATATAATTCCCTACAATAACTTCACTATGTGATACAACATAATTAGAATTTTAGTAACAGTTTTTCATTTTAGAAATAAATTAATGAATTTTAATTAAGAATCAGTCATTTATAAAGAGCATAATCCTTAATAATTTCAGGCTTGTTATAAACTACTTTTTTACAAGCTTGGTAGAAAACTGATAATTGTTTTTAAAAATTTACTCTAATATTGATTAGTTGCGATATTGAGTAGAAAATGTCTCTAAGCTACTACTGAAATTGTTATAATATTAAATCACGCTTTCTATGATGAATATAATTCCCTACAATAACTTCACTATGTGATACAACATAATTAAAATTTTGGTAACAGTTTTACATTTTAGAAATAAATTAATAAATTTTTATTAAGAATCAGTCATTTATAAAGAGCATAATCCTTAATAATTTCAGGCTTGTTATAAACTTCTTTTTTACAAACTTGGTTGAAATTGATTAGTTGCGATATTGAGTAGAAAATGTGTCTAAGCTACTACTGAAATTTTTATAATATTAAATCACGCTTTCTATGATGAATATAATTCCCTACAATAACTTCACTATGTGATACAACATAATTAGAATTTTGGTAACAGTTTTTCATTTTAGAAATAAATTAATAAATTTTTATTAAGAATCAGTCATTTATAAAGAGCATAATCTTTAATAATTTCAGGCTTGTTATAAACTACTTTTTTACAAACTTGGTAGAAATTGATTAGTTGCGATATTGAGTAGAAAATGTGTCTAAGCTACTACAGAAATTTTTATAATATTAAATCACGCTTTCTATGATGAATATAATTCCCTACAATAACTTCACTATGTGATACAACATAATTAGATTTTTGGTAAGAGTTTTTCATTTTAGAAATAAATTAATAAATTTTTATTAAGAATCAGTCATTTATAAAGAGCATAATTCTTAATAATTTCAGGCTTGTTATAAACTACTTTTTTTAAACTTGGTTGAAAACTGATAATTGTTTTTAAAAATTTACTCTAATATTGATTAGTTGCGATATTGAGTAGAAAATGTCTCTAAGCTACTACTGAAATTTTTATAATATTAAATCACGCTTTCTATAATGAATATAATTCCCTACAATAATTTCACTATGTGATACAACATAATTAGAATTTTGGTAACAGTTTTTCATTTTAGAAATAAATTTATGAATTTTTATTAAGAATCAGTCATTTATAAAGAGCATAATCCTTAATAATTTCAGGCTTGTTATAAACTTCTTTTTTACAAACTTCGTTGAAATTGATTAGTTGCGATATTGAGTAGAAAATGTGTCTAAGCTACTACAGAAATTTTTATAATATTAAATCACGCTTTCTATGATGAATATAATTCCCTACAATAACTTCACTATGTGATACAACATAATTAGAATTTTGGTAACAGTTTTTCATTTTAGAAATAAATTAATAAATTTTTATTAAGAATCAGTCATTTATAAAGAGCATAATGTTTAATAATTTCAGGCTTGTTATAAACTACTTTTTTACAAACTTGGTTGAAATTGATTAGTTGCGATATTGAGTAGAAAATGTGTCTAAGCTACTACAGAAATTTTTATAATATTAAATCACGCTTTCTATGATGAATATAATTCCCTACAATAACTTCACTATGTGATACAACATAATTAGAATTTTGGTAACAGTTTTTCATTTTAGAAATAAATTAATAAATTTTTATTAAGAATCAGTCATTTATAAAGAGCATAATCTTTAATAATTTCAGGCTTGTTATAAACTACTTTTTTGCAAACTTGGTTGAAATTGTTTAGTTGCGATATTGATATTTAAATAAATTGGTAGTATTTTGTAAGGAGCAAAGTATACTTAGTTATGCAGTACTATAGAAAGGGCGTAATATGGGTATCCGAACCTGTACGATGTCAGGTACTCGGTAAAGATCCATATCCTAATTGTAGAATAGAATAGAAAAGTAACTTTATTCTGGGACTAAGTCCCTTTAGAATAACAGATATGAACAGGAAAAAAAAAACATAATATTTATCTGGCCAGAAGGCTGAAATGTTACAAATCATAAAGCGTGTATAAAATGACAGAAAACAATTTACATAATTACATAATCCTTAATAATTTCAGGCTTGTTATAAACTACTTTTTTACAAACTTGGTTGAAAACTGATAATTGTTTTTAAAAATTTAAATTCATCATGTTTGAACATTTAAATATTAAGAGGGGAGGACTATTGAAATAATAGCTTATAGTAATTAGCGCTAATAGCGTAATTCGCTAATAATTAGACTAATTATAATAATTTATAAAAATGATAAAATTAAGTATTAATGTTAGTTGGTGTAATGGGATGCTGTTGCTCAAACGGGAAGTTATTTACTCAGAGAGTACGCAAGGGCGGGCTCTGTCAACTTTCATGCACATTGGTAAATGTCTTAAGTAAATTTGCATTTGTATAATTTACATGTACATAATTCTGACTTCCTCCACCCAGTGGTAAATTGATACTTCAGCAAAAACTTGCCTAACAGTTGTTGATACTTTCTCGTTGAAATGTTCTTCAAATACTATGTAGTATGTATACTATGTACTTCATATTCATACCCATCGCTGCGTGTTCAAGTAAACTATGACGGATTATTTTCGTAAAATTATGTTTTGGGTAGCAGGACTATTATTTTCTGTCAGAATAATATTTTATTTTATATATTTTGTTGAAGGATAAGGAAGGATAAGGTGTGTGTGTTTATTTATTATTATACGATTAGTATTTAAAGCTAATATATTTCAAAATGCAAATTTTTACAAAAAAAGTTGAAACCTTTCTGCCAAATTAAGCCATCATTAGTCATATCTAAAAAGGCCATGATTAGTTATCATTTTCTTTGTGAAACCTATTATCATATGAACTAAAGATTACAATCCATCTTTTTTAAATAAATGTGTAGATAAGATATGGATGTGTACGGCTAAATGTGGCCGAGCCATTATATTATAATAACCAATGTATTATAATCTGAATTATAACTGTTTATGAGCTATAATTTTTGTAAAATAGATTAGATTCCCTTGAAATTCGAATCTGTAACACGTATTTCTTAAACTTCAATTAAAATTTAATGTATCTGTATATATTTATATGGAGATGTGTACATTCAAGTAGTTTAAAAAAATAGTATAAATATAAGGATTTGTAACTAAATACAAGAAAAACAATTTTCACTAATTTGAAATCATATGAAATTTAAATCTAGAAACAAATTTCTTAGAACTAAATTAGAATCCAATATGTTATTACTCATTTACAAAGATGTTTACTTTTATATCTGAAATGTCTTTATTGCAAGAATTTGTTTACATATATTTATAAAATGTTTTTAGAATAACCAATCACATTTATATTAAGGAAATAATTATTGAATGTTGATAATAATAATAATAGGACCTTACGAACCTGTAGGCTCAATCCCGATGCCAACAGTACAGCAGCAGATGAGAGTCCCCAGCTATGATTGTCCAAACGCAATTCTTGTCAAATTTTATCAAGGAGTGTGTCTGGACATCAACGCTTGGTACCGTTTCACGTTCCCGGATATGAATTAAATTGTTGTATTTATTGTTATCAGAAACAATTGTAAATAATTGTGTAAATCGTCAGCTAACAGGTATTAATGATGGGGAATTTTTTTTTTGTCAATATATATCGAGAGATGAGAAAGAAAAATACTTCGCACGATAACAGGAGCGGTATAGGATGAGACTCTTAACTCATGGAGGAGAAGGACCAATAAAGAATTGCACGCGGAAACTGATCAGGATAGGAAAGCAAGAAGGCTAAGATGGGCGGGGCATGTAGCTCGAAGTGATCTGTCAGGACGCCTCTACACAACTATGAATGCCACAATAGTTGGCAAGAGACCACGTGGGAGGCCTAAGACCAGATGGATTGACAGGGTCAACAAAGATGCAGCGTAGCTACATCTAGCAGACTGGAAATCAGCGGCCCAGGGTAGACAGAGGTGGAGAAGGCTGGTAAAAGGTGGCGAAAGATCTACAAGGTCTGTAGAGCCAACCGAAAAAATATATAAATATATATATATATATATTGGTTTCTACTTGAATATATTGAATATATTGACTGTTATAGAAATATTATGTTTTGGTTCTTGAGTTTCAGTCCTTTTTTAAACTTCTTTAGGAGACGTTTCGAGACTAGGTTAGTCTCATTCTCATGTAAAATTCATATAAAAAACTAGCCGCCGCTAAAAATAATAAAACAATTTTATTAAGATGGCGGTCAGAACAATTGCTACCACCACACTTTGATAATACATTCAAACGTATAAATACGACTTGTAAAATTGAAAAAATATATCAAATAGAATTCGATAGAGCACTCTATAGGTTTAAAAAACACATTCTAAATATGGAAATAAAAAGCACAATATTTAAAGTAGAAAAGCTAAACAAAAATATTGAAAAGTACTAAATATCTACAAAATTTGTTTATTATAAAATCAATAATACATACGAACAAACATTTAAACAAATAAAAGAAAATCAAATAAAAAAGACAAGTGGTTCGTTAATCTTACTAATACAGTATTTCCATCAGACGTGAAACAGTTTTTATCTCTCGGATCTAAATATTGTATAAATTATGAACCAAATCAATTACCCAAAACATATATCATTAGTGACATTGAATATATAATACAAAATAATGTTGAAGAAAATGATCGTGATGAAATAAGATCCTAATGCATTAATACGAGTATAATTACAAATTACACAAATAATAAACCTAATAATAACACAAGAAAGATTTTAACACACACAAAAATTGAACAAAAAACAAAACAATTTTTAAAAACACAACCTAATATCAACAAAGACGAATACATAAATAAAACTCAGTTATTACTCGTACTAAATGATGTCCAAACTTATAAAAAGGTTGGTTCAAATCCTACACAATAATTTATGACAGATACCAACAATACTCTAGGATTACTAAAAAAGAATAGTTACATAGATAAAAAAACAAACAAAAATCTCATTACTAATTCCCTGACTTCCCCAAAATTATAAACACAGAAACCCAGTCAGACCCATAATATCATTTATAAATTCACCGACGTATGAGCTTTCAAAATACTTAGCCGATTTGTTAAATCACTTATCTACAAATAAATTTAATCTTAAAGATTCATTTGAATTTCATCAAATAATCACAAATATTAAAATATCTAAAGGCTTTAAATTATTTTCATTAGAGGCATCACCTTTATTTACTAACAAATGCATTTCCAAAATAAAAACTATAATAGAGAAAAATTGGAATAAATTAAAAACGCATACCAAAATCCCCAAAAAACTATTTCTACAATTACTGGCCCTATGTCCGGATAGATGATATTTTCAATTCAATGAAAAATGTTATATCCTAAAATTTGGCTGCCCAATGGGATCTCCTATTTCACCTATCTTGACTGATATTTATTTAGAAGAACTGTTAAATATAGTCATACCAAAAATACCATTTAATATCCCGTTTCTATTTAAGTATGTGGATGATATGATAACAGCGATACCAACCAAAAACAATGAAAAAGAAATAATTTTAAATGAATTTAATAAATATTCCTCGATTAAACTTTACCATTGAATTTGAAAAAGATAATACAATACCATTTTTAGACGATCTCTTAATCAGAAAATCAAACGGAGAAATAGAAACTAAATGGTGGCAAAAACCTTTTCACTCTGGTGGATACATACATTACACAAGCCAATCCCCCAAAACATATAAAATAAATACGGCTAAAAACCTAATAAAACACGCGAGAAAATTATCATCCCCAATACACCAAAAAACAGCCGAAAACAACATAGTGGACCTCTTATTGAAGAATGTTTATCCGCACAGCCTCCTTCAAAATTTACTAAAAACACAAAAACACTTTCTAATCAAAACAACCTAAATGAATCCAATCCTAAAAAATACTATACAATACCCTATATACCAACACTTTCAGAAAGACTAGCAAAAACGTTCACCGGTAATAAAAGTTACTATGACTTCGCAATTACTTTCAAAAACACAGCCACTGCGTCAAGACTATTTACAAAAACCAAAGATTCGGATAAATTAGAGATAAAATCAAATGTCGTGTACGAAATACAATGTGAAGATTAAATGGGGTAAATCCTATTTCGGGACATCGGAACAGTACTAATAACGTAGAGTGTACCAAGACAAATATAGTTGTGATTCAATAATAATAAAACCCCAATAAACCAGATCAAACAGCTCTCACTACACATTTTAGAAATACACAACATACATTTAAATTTAATAAACCTAAAATAGTCCATCTAGAGAAAAATAGTTTCAAACGGATTATAAAGCTAATGATAACTATAGAGAAGTATAAAAATCGCGTTGTAAACAAAAAAATCGGATGTTCAAGGTCTGTTGTGTCGCCGTTTAGGTATTCATAATATTAAAAACACAATGTGGCACAATATCTGTTTTATTAAATTATATATGGTTACATATAAACATGATCACAACTCATCTAATGCGCGCGCAACTCGTGGGCTCTCCCCCCGGACAAGATGATGCTGGACAATTTACATTTCAAATAAATGTCTTTGAAATGAAATTAATTAATGAAAACATTAACCAAATTGTTTTGTTTTTTTAAATACTTATGAAGTAAAAAAAAGAATTCCTTTACTTGAATTAATTAATGAAAAGCATTAAACAAATGTAATACATTTTTTTTTTGAGCTTACAAATTTTAGGCGGTCTGGGGGACGACGCTGTCTTGTTGAGCGACGGAGTGGTACTTCAGGTTGTATCTCTTGTGTCTCTTGTGCCTCAGGTAACTCCGTTGTCTCTGTTGTAGCTGGGTTTGTCGATCATAACAGGGTTGACCAATCGGTTTGTTTTGGTTCTTCTATTTCTTTATTTGCCGTTTGTGTTTTGTCCGGTTCTTCATCTGCTAAGCCAGCCTTCCTCAACTGATTTACGTGTCGTTTTAGGCTGTAACCCCCTTGTAACGTTACTTGGTAGTGTAATCGGCTAAATTTCTGTGTAATTTTACCAATTTTCCATGTTGGCTTGTTGTTTTGGTACCATCTCGCCATTACAGTTTCTCCGATGTCGAATTGTCTGGCTGGCGGTAAAGGGATTGTAACGTTCGTCTTACTGAGCTTTGTTCTTGGGGGTTTAAAACTATCTAGTCGGCATCTTATGTTTCTCTGTAAATACATCTCCGCCGGTGTTTTTCCGTTCTGCAGTGGTGTAGCTCGATACCGAAATAATATTTCCCTTAATTTATGACGTATTAGCCCCGATCCGCTCATGCGTTGTATCTTTGATTTTAATGTCTGGACGTATCTTTCCGCCAGTCCATTTGTCGCCGGATGTCCGGGTGCTTTGTACTTCTGGATTATGCCACTGTTTTTGCAAAATTCCTTGAACTTGACATGGAATTCCTTTGCATAAAATTTAAATTAAATCAGGTATTTTCAATGTCCTGTTTTAGTTTAGAGACATAAGGTTTTTAGTTGGAATTTTTCCACTGATGTATTAACATTTATTTAATGTCTCTGTTGACCTTTCCCTTTTTCAATTTAAATTAAATCATTATTTTTAAGTAAATGTATGCAAATGCACTATCTTTTTTTTCGTCATCCGATTTTATAAGAGATAGTTATGCTAATAGTACCGAAATAAAAATATGCCCCAAGACAATAAAAAAAACAAAATAAAGTAAGTGAATAAAGAATGATAATCATTGCAACAGTTCCTAAAAATGGACCACTAATTCAATAAAAGGATAAGACAAAATAAAACTTGAAAATTTCTAATTTCTTTTTTTATCTCAACTTTTGTATACAATTTTTTCATATATTACTATTTGTATAACTTATAAATATATAAGTAATAAATCATGTAATAAATAAATAATAAATAAATCATGTAAAAATCATAATTTTCTGTTATTTATACTATTTTTTTAATATGCATTATTACTTGTGATTTTACTAATAACATGGTAATCATTATATTTCAAAATCAAATGATATAACTAAATACATTTAAAAATCATAATTTTCTGTTAATTAACTTTTTTATACAATTTTTATATATATCATTATTTGTAATTTTACAAACAACATATTTTTTATTGTTTTAGCATGTTTTCGATTCTTATTATTTCTCACCAGTTATTCATAATTCATCCTACTCTCTGTATTTCTTTTTATTCTTACAATCGCTGTTTATATAAACTGTTATTCTTCATTGGTACTGCAATATTTTATATAGTTATTTTCTTTTTTCTTTTTCTCAGCCCTGAATATGGCCTATATCATAGGCACAATAAAATAAGCGATTCTTATTTTGTATAATCATTTCCTGCACCCTCTGACCATTTCATACCACACTTAACAAAATTTGAAAAAAAAATATATTTTAATTTTATTGTGATCATTTAAATATTTTTATTTTGAAGAGAAAAGTCAACCAGATTCCAATTAAAATAATATTCAATAAACATTCTTCCCCATATGTACATTGCGAAAATTGGCCAAACCATTTCAGCTGCCTGTTTTCAACCGATACTCTTCTGGTTCGGCCAGCCACTCTCCTCAGGTATCTCCTTTCTGCGGTTGTTAATTGCTCCAGTGCTTGTTTAATGGGACCCAGCTTTCACATCCATAGAGAAAAGTAGGTAGGAATACGGCATTGAAAATGTGCAGCCTCGCGTTGTTGTCCTCTTCCCTCTTTCCAGGAAACATATATTTGAATCAATTAATTAAATATTTGATCGATGTTTATTTCATAAATTGTGTTTTCAACATATGTATTGGGGCCTTTCTTATTGTCTAGAAATCATTCCACCACAGCCTTAAGGCTTAGCCAGGCTTCCTTTTCCAGAGAATTCATAGTGGCATTAATTTTGAAAGTAACAGGATACTTCTCGATGGGCAAAGAAGACAGTCTGAGCCCTCTGCTCTTCTATTTTATGAATATAAAAAATAAATATGTAAGAGAAGAACAGCAAGTGTATCGATTAGTTATTGGGAAGACTCCAGGGGACGACAAAGATGGGAAGGGACAGAGAAAAATGCAGATCCTGGGGTAGAACAACTCGAAGCAGAATGAAACTTGGAGTGAAGTAAAAGAAGAACAAAATACTTACCTATGAGATAGGCAGGATTCCAAACCACCCATGAGGTTCTGCCTGTGGTTTCGTTACCCATTTTTTATAGTGGATGGTTCGCTTCACTGAATCCAGTAGCAAGAGTGGCTGCCTGCTAATGGACTCAGTATAGCCCTATGAAACCACTGAAACTTCAGTCCCTGGTCCCACGTCATCAATCCATCGTCCTCGTTTCTTCTTCCCTGCTGTTCGTAAGAGCATTTTCTTCGACAGTCTGTTTGGCTCCATCCTCTCCACTAGCGCTGTATGTCGTATATTCTGTCTTTTAAATTTCCCATTGTGTCGTTAATTTCCTATTCTAATGGTTTCTCTCGCGTTGGTTTTTTGATGTTTTTCGCGTATACCTTTTTCTTTTTAATTTTACTGGTATGCGTTTATTTTTAATCTTACTAAATCGGTACTTTTTATTAATTTTTGAAATTTGAAGGGGTGTTTTAACGACAATTTCTCCGGATGAAATTACACTAATGTCGTCACGTTTTTCGTTTTCTTTATTTATATATTCTTCTTTGTTGATTTCTATTTGTTTTTTCACGGCATTATGTATTATTTTTAGATTTGCATGGTAGTCGTTTATAAGTTGTTCTTGTATTATAGGGTGATAATTTATGTCGTTTGTATTTAAGCCAAAAGTTATTTCGTTCGTAATATAGATAAACATCAATTAATTATACGAAAAGGATTTTCCGAAACAAAAAACACGCGACCGTTCGGGAAAAAATATAGAAGTGAATTATTTATTTTAGGACACGAGGATAAAAAAGATATAGAGAAACTATTAATAGAAGTCGTGAGACCGAATACCACGTACGGGATATATTGTTCAACAAACAGTAAAGTCCAAACCGAGAATGACCTCATAGAAAAAATTTATCTTACAATCAGCCAATTATTTAGGGTGAAATTCCAAACCAATAGACTAAAAAGATATTTTAATCCCGTAACAGACTTAACAGACAAAGACCAGAGAGTTGAAATTATATCAGACTATCAAAAAATACGTTCATTGTATTTTCGACGTTTTTTCAAAACGAATATTTACTTATTTATCTGACACAAATAACCAAAGAGAAGCAAACATTGCTCTTATAAGTTACTTAAATAATTTTCCAAAACCTAAAACAATAATCACGGATAGTGAACGCGAATTCGATAACTTAGTTTTTAAAGATCTTTTAAGTTATTTAAACATAGAAAAACATGAAACAACAACAAAAAAACTTCATTTTGAGCTTTAAATAGAGCAAGTTCAACTTTATTCGAACAAATGCGCGTAATTAATTCAGAACATCCAGACAAATCCTTTAAAGAAATTTTAAAACTGGCTACTATAATATATAATAACTCGATAATTAATGAGCTAAAAATGACACCGAACGAAATAACTTTTGGGTTAAATACAAATGACATAAATGATCACCCTATAATACAAGAACAACTTATAAACGACTACCATGCAAATCTAAAAATAATACATATTGCGGTGAAAAAACAAATAGAAATCAACAAAGAAGAATATATAGATAAAGAAAACGAAAAACGTGACGACATTAGTGTAATTTCATCCGGAGAAATTGTTGTTAAAACACCCCGTCAAATTTCAAAAATTAATAAAAAGTACCAAATTAGTAAGACGAAACCCATTAATGAGACGAAACCCAAACTTTTACCGCATGTTAAAATTTAAAATCCATTATTAAAAACAAAACATATAAGGCTAGGAGTAGCCGATCTGTTAATAAAGGATATATAAAAAAAATATATTTATTTCACTCCCGTTATAAATTCCATCAATTGTTGTTATACTTCTCTGTGCAATGTGTGGCATGATTGGGTGCAAATTAAAAAAAAAAAGTTTTATTTTTTGGAAATGTAAAATACGTCAAATGTATTAACCAGAGATGCACAAGTAATCTGAAATGTTAGATACAAAATACGTATCTTTTAAGTACTTTTTATTTATAAAATACTATTGTAATAATGTAAAATTTGTTTAGCATGAATTATTTCCGAATAGATCACGTTGATCGCGCAAATGTGGAAAGATAAAATATTATATTTTTCATGTTTTAATTAAGACTTAAGTAAAACCAGTACTTCAAACAATTTATCACTATATTTTTCTTCGATGAGGCCTCATAATCCCCCCAAAAGGGAAGAGTCGCTCCACAGGGGCAGAACTTGGCAACAGGTGTTATATATGAAAAATATTTTTTTAATTGTAGGATAAGCATTTAAACTGGTATCTTTATTATTTAGGTATTGCATTGTTTTTAAGCCAGCGGTGGTGCAAGTAGACTCTGTGTTTTCGCCACTTGCGATAGAGGAATCAGAATCCTCTAAAAACATGTAATAATATTCATCTTTTGAGTTGTTTTTTTTTGTAACACCTTCAATGTTGTCTAAAGCCTCGGAATTTTTGTTTACAGTTCAATTATTATTTTTCTGTTTCAGTCAGCATAAGTTATTTTACGTACTCTCTCTACTCTTTTGGTACCCACTTCATTTTAAAGAACGGATGTGAAACTGGCTAATATTGCTGCAGGCTTTAGCAACAAACACTTTTTAAAACATGCTATTTAGATTTTCTTCAATGACAACAAGCAGATAGCTGCAGTATTTTAGATTTTCATCTCAACTGCGTGTTCAGTTTTAACTATGGTGACATTTAAAATTTATATCACCATAGAATCTTGTCACATTTTGAGAATAAATGCATAGATAACTATTACTAAAGTATTTTAGCAAACAGTATTTACAAAATACTAAGACACCAAACTAAAGGTATTTAAATAAATGATACAAAATTAATTTTTAAAAGGTATTTTAGATACGAGATGAAAATACATATTTTGTATCTTGTATCTGTATTTCAGATACTTGTATCCCAAATAAGTCACATCTCTGGTTGTAACATCTCCGGATAAACGTATGTTATCCGTATAATATAAGGAATATAACAACGACCCCACCTCGAGACGTCACTGTTCGTGCCTATCCAGAAAAAACGCTGTGTGACCAGCCGCCTGGAGGTTCGTATCCCAGGATTACTGAGCCCGTGCAGGCGGTGAAAAATCTCTTCTCGCATGGACTCAGGGACGTAGGGCCGCGGTGTTAAAAAATAATATGTTAGTAAAAGTAAGCTAAAAGAATTAATTAAGAAAAATGTATAAAATAACCATGATTTTCTTGTTCAACATAAAATTTGGGGATTATAGACACTTGTGATCACAGATGATAGTGTCTTACTCTTATAAGGTCCCCATAAAAACATTACTTACGTGAATTAGCTTCGTGATAGAGTTGTATCTTCTTCTGTAATGCTTAAAAACTCTAAAAGACTCTTCAACCATTGGCGCTAAGGATTCTTTGATATTTCCCAAAATTCGCTTATACTAATTTTCTTGTTTTAAATTGGCTATTCCAGCTGAAACTCAGTTGACAAATTGGAAAAATAATCGTTCTTACTTTTATCAAAATACAATCAAGTATCATAACAACAGAATCATCTTTATTTCATTCTTATTCGCTTAACAAATTTTGAAAGAATAATATTAGGAATATTTTGGGCAATACGCCCCGCGTGGATCTCGTTACCTCGTAGGGGAGGCGGGCCATGGGGGAGGGGGGGGCAGATCTGGGGATAGTCGGTGGGAATTTCTTGGAAGTTCATACTAAGTCCGATGGACTCACTGACCAACCATGTTAGCGGCCCCCAGTCATGGATCTTTCTAATGGATCTCGTTATAGGAAGGTAAACTATTCCCCTGTTTGGATCTCCGGGTGGGTTATGCTTCAGGGGATTCCTGGTGCAAGTTGAAATGTAGAGGTTTACGTACAGAGAAATTCACGAAGAATCACTTTTAAATATTCACAGGCAAGTAGGGAAGATCTATTTTTAATAATAATTATAAATCAAGATTGATGAAATTAATGGAGCAGCTAATTTAATTAATGAAAATGGAGCGGCTTCAGGGAATCCCTGACATCCGCTGTTTACGAAAAAGCGACAAAGACGGTAGGAAAAATGATATAACCCCTTATCCTACTCACGACCTTCAGCTAGTGTCAAGCTTGAAGACCTAAAGGCAGTGAAGGCTATCCATAGTGTAAGGTTCACAGTAAAACCATATCAAGGGCGAAGAGGGATCGTTCAATGCTTCAGATGTCAGCAGTTTGGGCACACTAAAAACTACTGTTCTCGTACAGTGGTTTGTGTCCGTTGTGCTGGCCCACATCCAGTGGCGGAGTGCCCAAGAGAATTTCACCACTCAAACGCAGCAACTGGGGAGAAACACATGCGGCGTCATTCACGGGATGCAAGATAAGGAAGGCTCTCCAGGAGAGAATAGACAACCTAAGGAAAAAGTAGGCTTTAGGACTAAGGCTACTTCACCATCCCTCACTGAACAAAATTACCGGTGGGGGTTGATGGGACCGTACCGGAGACATACGCTGACAGGACTCGTTATGACGAAACTCCCCCCTGGGTAGGACACCTCATGACAAACATCACTAATTTTACTAACTCCGCAAATAAACTTCTAGAACTATTTTCCACACTATTGACAAAATGAGTAACCCACTAACAACACTATATTTCAATAATGACGGACTCATGCCTAAAATTACGGAGGTATATTCTCTAATAGCACAGATCCAACCAACTGTAGTGATCCTCACTGACACCATAATAAATTTCAAGCCTATAAACATGCCCGGCTACGACGTGACGGGAGACCAACCAGTAGATCAAAAAGGAGGGGTCATGACTGCCATTCGTCATGGAACAAGATGGAGGGAGCAACCCCCACCAGTAGCAACCATGGACCCAAAAATTCACCACAAGACCATACAGGTTCTCCTTGGTAAGCCCACCGTCATCACAGGGCTGTACAGGAGGCCTAGATCGTCACCGGCGGAATTCTCGAGATTGCTCAACGAGTGCGCCAAGAGGACAAACCATTGGGTCGTGGGCGATTTTAACGCTCGACATACCCTCTGGAATAATACCTCTTGTAGCGTACCTGGTAAAATTATCTTAGTAACGCCCTACACCGTGGTGCACCCAAACACCTACACATTCATACATAGGGCGAATGCGACATACACATCCACGGTTGATCTCCTGCTCACTCGCCAGCCACACCGTTTTGTTGACTGCGTTGCGCTTGACATCGTAACAACCGACCATAGGTTTGTGCTTTATCTATTAGACGGACAAGCGCTACCCCCACCTCCACCAACGAAATATAAATATCAAGAGGCAGACTGGGAGGCCTACGAAGCACAGGTTTATCATAATCTGTCAACAGTTCCTACTCTCCGTACGCCGAATGAAATAGACGAATATATACAGTTTTTCACAGATGCTATCACTGATGCCGCAGACACGACCATACCAAAGTTTAAGCCACTTCCGCCAGCACTGCGTCTCCTACCAGATCACATTCTTCCACTTATCGCCTTGCGCAATATGGGGAAGAATAAATTGTACAGGACCAGGGATCATGAGGTGAAATCGGTAGTGAATTCCCTTACTACTCAGTTTCGCAATCTCATGAAACAATGGCGGACTGCACAGTGCTCCGAGTAATCCATCGTGACCAACGTAAATGAAGAAGCCACTAAGTTCGCTGATCCCTACAGTGCCACTATAGCCCGTCGAACAATCAGTACGAACGAAATCCCGAAGAAGTGGGAAATAATTATATGTATGTATCTCCGAAGCAGCTGAAGGCTATACTCCGTCGTTCGCGAGGGAATAAAGCCCCAGGCCACGACGGGATACAAACTATACTCCTGAAACAATTACCAAGAAGAGGCATAGCTCACCTGACGAATCGTCTACAACTCCTGTCTCAGGCTGAGATACTTTCCTGAGGCATGGATAAGAGCTATCCTCTTTCCGATGCTGAAGCCAGCAAGAAATGGTAATCAGCCAGCCGACTGCCGGCCTATTAGCTTACTTCCGCACATGGGCAAAGTTTTTGAGAAAATTACCCTTAATTATCTCAAAACCTACTGCTCGGAAATAGCGTTAATCCCACCGTATCAGACCGGCTTCCAACCCGGACTATGCCCGGCCCACCATTTGGCGAAGCTACATAAGGAAGTAAGCCAGGACACAGTCAAGAACGAGGCAACCGCTTTGGTATCCACATTTCACCAACAACTTCAAAAAGGCTCCAACAATTTCAAAACCGTATACTGAGACGTATAGTAAGGCACACCTCTCTACAAAGGACGAAATCAGACATGATACACGAGACCCTCGGACTACCGACGGTAACGGACTTCATCACACGGAGGCATATCAAGTTCTTTGATAGCCTATAACACTGCACGAACCCACCATTCAACACACTTACACCGACAGGCCGACCTCAGCGCTGGTAAATACATGTACAGACACTCAGCATGGACTGAGTAAACTACTATTTAATTAATCTCAAGATAATTGAATGGACAATCCTCTCTTAAAATGCACCAGGTGCAGTACAAGAGATGTGATGTATCATATTAATATTTTATTGTCAAAAATTTATAAAAGCCAAGGTGCAAAGAAAAAAAAAGAAAAAAAAAAGGCAACTCTTTAAAAAATATGACACGTTATATCATGATATGGAGAAAAACATCCATATCCTAAAAAATGTTCTGATAGTACTCTCTTCCAGTAACGTTTAGGGTTACACTTTTTCTTTTTAATTAACCTTATATTATTAAAGCGCAAGTTAACAGCACAAATAGTAATTTGTTTGGACATCGTGTCGATTTTTTTAGTCCACTGGCTTGAATCCTCAAGTGCGCTAGGCGTGGACGCTTCGCAATGTATCGTGACAGTTCTTGACAATGTTCTGCGACTTTGTCGCTAAGTGTGTACTAGGTTTTAGAGTACAAAGGCTTGTTATTTAAATGTTCTATTTTAATTAATAACTTTAAATAGTCTGTTAGCAAGAGGAATACCTAATAAACTTGACTACGACTCCTAATGAAATTATAGAACCCAAGGCAGGGCCTTGGTTTGTTGGTTGAAGACACAGAACATTGAATAGACAAGAAGCGCTAGCCCGGGGCTTGTCATATGAGTGGGAATGGCATCACCTCATCCGGCCTCATGCTTCGCCTTTATGTTATTAATCTTTTTATCGAGTGACAAACAATGTCTATGACATATTAAATTTATTTAGTTACAATAAAAACAAACATTTTTCTATTGCATTTTTTTTGTTGTTTTCTAATTTTCTTTCAATTTCCCTTGGGATCTTTTTGTGCTTTCCCATTTAGGAGAACGAGAGAACAAAAAAAAATATGAAAATACATTATTGGAAAAAATAAATAATGTAATCATTACACGGAGGCATATCAAGTTCTTTGATAGCCTACAACACTGCACCAAACCACTATTCACCTATATAGGCCGACCTCAGCGCTGGCAAACACATGTAGAGACACTCAACATGGACTGGGTAAACTACTGACTAACTTCAATCAGAAAGAACTAGTGAGCCCCATCACTAAACCCCCCACTCCTACCATCTAATTAATCTCAAGATAATTGAATGGACAATCCTCTCTTAAAATGCGCATGAAATGAACAATGGACAGTAACAACTTGATCCTTTAATTTTTTGAGGAGTGCATAATGATTTTTAAAGTTTTATATTGGGTGTAGTTCGTCATATAAGTTCATAAGACAGTTTTAAATTGGGACTTTAAATATTTAGATAACGTAGTTTATAACTATTTATTTTTTCTTACAAATATTATATCACAATTTTCATTGAATTTCATTTTCGTTTGATACAATTAATTATTGGCCCTTAAATAAAACTAGCTTATTTGAAAAAAAATCTAATTTTTTGAACGCTGACATTATTTTTTGTAACATAATAGTACATCCTCGTTCTAAAATAAAGCTTCCCTATAGACTTTATTAGAGAATAATAATAAATTTCTTCATCTAAAAAGTGTGATTGGGGAAAAAAGTTTTTTCCCACGCATTCTTTTATTAAGATCGAAAGATAATGATTTTATGTTAATAGAGAAATTTTTTTTTTTTTCTTTCTTGTCCCTGGAATATTTTCCCACAAATTTCACTAATGCTAGTTACATATTTTGCAGGAATTATCAGCTCCCCACGATCTTTTACAGCAAGCAAGCCCTTTCCATCAGCATCATAACTTGAGATGACAGCCTCAACACCTTCCAAGCAGCCCTCACACTTAAGAACAAGGTTCAATTTCCTCACGATGAATCTTAGAAAATTGTGAAACATTTACATTGAGTATAATAGATAACAGAATACAAAATATTCAATTTTACCACCAATATATTCAACAATATCTCGTGTCATTCTCGAGATGTGAGGATCCTCCGCATCAACATATTCCAAAACACTTAACTCCGATATTGATGGGAGATCTAGACAAACTTCTTCCTCATTCAGCTCCAATTCTTGTCTTTCTATACAAGCGCATTAGAAATAAAAAAGATATTAAAAATAATAATAAACAAAAGTATAAAAAAACAAACTTAAATTTACCTATTTCTGTTGCGTCCTCTTTCAGCATTCTTTTCTTCAAGGAGGTTTCGTTGATATTTTCTACCGGGCATGATGTGACATGATACTCTACTTCGAGTATATTTATTTTATCAAGCGGAATTAAATCACCACATGAAGATGAAGATTCGTGCTGTTGTTTGTGCACTAGGATGGCTATAGAAGTGTACATAAACTCCTTGCAACTAGGATTATTGTTGTGTGTAAATTTAGTGTGATTGAGAACGCCCTTAGTCTCTCGTCATAAATTTTTACAAGTTTTGGATTGGAAAACTTCAACAACTGCCTCTTTACCATAGGTTGTCTTAAAAAAAATTTCAAGCATGTCGGCATATTCATCGGCCAAGAAACTCCTTTCTTTTTTTTTGTATCTATTTGCCCTTTTTTGAAGGTTCTTAAGCTTGTTTCTTTTTTTTCTCAGCGAATTCTTGGTTGAGCACAGTTTCTTCTGAGTAACATTAAAACTTGAAGTCATTTGTTCAAGTTGGGAAGATGTTTGATTTACTTTATTTGTCAATTCACTCAACTTGTCGTCCGCAAATTTTAGCATTTTTTAAAATTTCTTTTTGTTTGGGGATCGAGCGTTTTTCACACGTGGAATCGGAGATGTGTGTCTTTTAATTGCTCGTCTCTCCTAAAAATAATAATAATAATAATAATACATAAACCTGTCGTGCTCAAGTAACTGACAAATATATTTACTACCTGAGTAACTTTAGGTTTCAGATATTCGGGAAAACTACCAAAAACTGATGGGACATCGCAATTTTTAAGTTTTACGTGCTTGGAGCACAACCGGCTGCTTTTTGTGGGCTTCCAGTTCTCCTTCTTATTGCTTGAACCCACTTTTCTTGTTCAATTTCTTCTGACGGTAAGCTAACCCGAAAGAATAAAATACCGAGGTCAAATTAAAAATAAAATAAAACTAATATTATAAAAACATTTTTTTCCTAAGAAATATTCCGCAAACTTTTTTTAGTTACTTATAATTATGTGTTTGCTTTGCAATTTTATTGAACCATAACAAAGATGTGGTCCATTTAAATTCAACACGTATTGTTCTTTCTTTAGCATAATAACTAATAAGTAATTGTTAATGAGATCTTTTAATGTTCTTTAAATTCTAAAAGAATATTATTTGAGAAAAAATTGTTTTATATGATGAAAGGAATAATAAACTTACGTGTGAAATGTTATTGGAGGTACTGATTGTTTAACGGGCTTTTTTGTACAGCATCCTAAGGAGACACAACAAGGCGTATTGTAATTAAACTTATACAACTAGAGTAACTCGAAAATAAATTACTAAGGAAGTAAAAAATATCGAACGTGAATCAATAATAGAAACAAACAAGCGTAATAACAATAAGACGGTCTGATCGTGGTTAGAACTAACGTCCGAACTACGAATGAATGGGCAACAATGGCCCAAGGGGGTTAAAGGAGAGGGGGAACACGTCTCAGAGCTGGTCCCAACCCACAACTAGCGTTTGCCACTTCTAGTCTATTCAATGTTCTGTGGTGTGTCTATGCATGTATAGTATTTTGGTATGATTTACCTGTACGCGAGAAATAAACAGTAACTGTAGTAAAAGATATTTGAAATGTGAGATATTTGAAGTCCTCACGAATTCAATCTGCTTCTTACAAATCTCTATCACTCCCTCTCTCTCCCTCACACAGACACACACACATACATATTTACATTCTATTTCTCTCGTAGCCACCAGATGAATTCATAAGTCACCCAAGAACTGGGAAATAACGATTCTGCTACTCACTTGAAACGATTTCAGTTTCGAGTTGTTGGGATATTTCTTACAAGAAGGCCATAGCAATGATACTTACCATATAGTAAATACTTGGTTAATATGCTGGAGAATATATTTTAAAACTACTCATTTTTATTTCAATATGAAGTTCGTCTTGCTAAAATCTTTTTTTTTTAGAATTTCACGTATCTTTACTTTACTTTCTGGTTCAACATCCCCAGATGCTAAAGAAGTTATACATTCAAGTTATAACACGTCAAACTGAAATGAAAACATCAATATTTGCTTTAAAAAAACTTGAAGTGCCGATGTGTGTGTAGATGAATCAACCGCCTTGCCTGGAAAGAGTTCAAAGAGAGAAACCCCTTCATAATTCAACCGAACCAAATCATAGCCTGTTTTGAAATATTCATGACCCGTGAAGCGTTTGATCTGAACTGCTTCCTTATTGTGATGTAACGCCCTATCTCCTACTACACATACTTCATAGTATGCTATGTTTTGGTTTATTTTTGCAATGTAATCATGAAACAAATCTAATTATTTTAAATCAATAATAATACAATGATAGAAAAAGTGCTGGTGATTATAATACTCAGTGCATCGAATGGTCTGATGCTTAAATCACAAGGAAGGTATAAAATACCTTCGCGATTTAGATAATAGCTTAATGTATTAATTATAATAAAATTAGCACAGAAGACATTTCTTTTGGTCTCCGTCATTATTGTGAAGAAATACTTAAATCAATAAACTTGTTTGCATTCCCTTGAGTTCTCTAATTTCTAATAAATAATTCCAGAAGAATCTGAGAGAAATTAGAAAAAAATTAATAATGATAAAAATAGTAACAACCATTATCAATATCGAGAGATTGGACGCAAATAAAAATGATCATATAAAGTCTGAAAATATCTGAAGTGCAAGTTAATTTATTTTAGTCGATTTTAAGTTAAATGGAAATTGGGCAGAGTTTTATATTAAAGAGATTTTCAAGCATCACTATCCCCAGAAAATACACTTTCTTTAATAAAATGTTGACATCCGAAATTCATACGATTTTTTTTTCTTCAGATGTTATTTTTATCAATAAATTATATGATCATTATATATATAAAAATTAAAATGTTCAGTTTATAAATATTATTATCGTTTCCTTTAGACATCTTATATACCAATTCATGTTTAAAAATAGTTTTGTTTTGATTTATTGAGTTTTGATCGATTATTTCTTCAATAAGAAGAATGTCCAGTTATTTGCATAATTTAATTTTTGCTTTTAACGTATCTGTTTAGTCTATATATTTAGTCTGAATAAAATTGTTTACCAGCCAATTTATTTATTTTTCTAGCCTTTCTCTCTACGTCATAAATGATCGGTGATTACAAATAATTATAATAAGAAAAGACTCGGGCTGAAAGGCTGGTAAAGATGGAGCGTGATTAATGCCCGATAATTAGGGACGGCTTGGACCCAGGAGCGGGGAGTGACTTTTCTCCAAGTTGCTTCCATAAGAACCCGCCATCCCTGGAGCCTGTTTTTTCTCCAGGGCAAGTCAATCTTCATCAATCACAGAGTTCTTCATCCTCCAGCTCCAGCCGACGTAGGTGCAAACAACTATCCAGCCCCTTTTACCATTTTCTTATACATTAAACACGATCCTCTTCAATCTCAACATCACTTGACTGGACCAAGCATTTTGGGCATTTGATAAATCAATCGAGTTTAAACATGTCCGCTATTTTCTTTATGTTTATCTCCTTACGTTCAAATTACAAAGGAGCTATAGTTAAAGAAATCAAGGATTTTAAAAAAAATGTAGAATATCATAGGAAATATTTAATTAATTTTTGTCTTTTTAAACACTAACTGTTTCTTTTTGAAAATAAACTCCCTTGATTTTCTCAATAGGTAGATAATATATAGTTTCATTAGCAGTTCCTTATATTCTGGACACAATTCAGTAAATATTTTGAGAAGAATAGATTTTCGAAAATTATAGTATATTTCTAATATATATACTTTTTAATCCTTATTGAAACTTTTTAAAAAGTACCTGTAATTAATATTGAGCTTGGGAAAAAGATTTCCATCAATTTCATTTTCTTTTTTTATGTTTAAGACGTATATTATAAAATTTAAAAAGTGAGGAAAATTTTTATTATTAAGGTATCCTTACGTCCGCTGATCGTCATAGATAGTTTTCACTCATCTAATTATTCATACAATTATAATCTTTCTTAACAACTTATCGCAGCTCTGACAAATTTGTTTCCGTTTCTTTATTTTATTTTTTTCTAGTAGATATTATAGATAATGATAAAGTATGCCTTGAATTTGTGTTGTAGCAGCTAAACTAACAATTTTTTTCAGTAGATCAAATGTTTTTTGACGGTAACTAATGTCACTTTTTTTAGCCATTTCTAATTAACTTCTTTTTTAAATGTTATTCTACCATATTTTTTTTTTTTAAGTTGGGAGTAAGAGAGCCTCACAACAGCCAATCACCATGTAAACGACAACAAAATTTTATGGTAGCAATGTGACACAGAATGAGAAAATATTCCATTTTTTAAAGCATAGTCCAAGGTAATAACTGATTAGTTAATTACTTCAAAATAATAATAATGTAGGTAGAATGTCACACACACTTTTTGAGGCCTAGCACTTTTCCTCACTAAATCAGTATTGCAACGGGATAAATAACTAATGTGATGGAAATAATGTAAGTAATACTACATAGCTCTATATATTCCAAAAGAGAAATGACGGCCAGAATATTTTAAAAGAAAGTCATTGTTAAGGCCAGATGAAGTAATAACCTTATAAAATATTATTAGTTTTAATCATAAAAATTAAATAATTGTTTTCGTAAAAGAAAGATTATCTTTTCTTATTTTTCACATTTTTATTTAATATAATAATTTAAACGTTTATTTCATATTTGTTTAGAATAATTTAACTTTAAAGGTAATTTTATTTGTTTAGTATTAAATGTAATATTTGTAAAAAGTGTGAAAACATATGTTATAAAAGTTAAGAGAGAAAAACAAAAGAGAGTCGATCGGCTTTTGTTCGCTCCGGCTAGACCGAGCGAGAGTGTTGACGCGAGCCCTTAGCCGTGCACATCGTATGCTCTTTAGGAGCCCTAAGTTGTGTTTTGTGAATTTGAAGACAGTGTTGACGCGAGCCCTTAGCCGTGTACATCGTATGCTCTATAGGAGCCCAAAGTTGAATTTTGATACTAATTTACTGCCCACCTGCAGGTGTAATTAGTTTAAACTAAGTTATCGATTCGACCAATTCGAATTGACCCAGTCGATCATCTCAATCTCTATTGTTTCACCATCTTGGCTCGCCCTGCCGACGAAAATCCTCTGTCGTCTCAACATCCAGCTCGCCCTGCCGAGAATCTACCATCTACGGGAAACTACTTCGACAGACAGATAAGAGTTTCATTATTATATAATTTCAATTAGAACACCGCATAAACATTCATTATTTTGTAATAGATTTATTTGATCATTTTATTTATTTGTAATTTAATAGAGTTAAATTTACTATCGTAGGATTAAATAATAATTGTTTTCTTTTGTTATTAATTGTTTGTAATTTAGTTAATTTTAATAACTTCATTTTCTCATTATAAAAACGTTTAAATTGTTCTTTTAATTTAATTAATTGGTTTTCATTCTCAAAAGTATTAGTTATTTAATTTATAAAATTTGATTTATGTTATTAGTTTAATAAAAGGTTACATTCAAAATGACATGCGATCTGGTATAATTGAATCAGAAATTTATTTTCCTTATCCATTTCGGAGCTCTCATCGAAAGGTCCAATAACTATTTCGAGGTTGCTCAAACAGTCATTCAACACTTAATTATCTCGTTAGTTACTGTCCTACATCTACGGTAACTTACTATATCAGCTTTTCTCACCAATCAGCTTTGCAGAGCGATCAGATGATATTTTTGAATCAGGTATCTAGTTCTTTCAGTAAGTTTATTTGTTTGGAAATAAGATAAATAAAGGTGACCTAGGTGAGAGAAAATGATTATGTTTTTTGAAAATTGAAAAAAAAAAATGGGATACTAGAAGGTCGGTAATTTGAAACATATTTGGAAAGCTTATAAGGAACGGACTACTTAAGAAATTAAGACATTTACGATACATTTTTGGAGTTGCCAAAGTAAAACGTGACATTACTAGGCCTGCCAAAAACTTCTGTACCAGGAGGAGCGTTATAGTTGGAGATGAAAACGACATGGAGAAACCAGGTAATGAAAAAGAAGATAGAGAAAGGTGCATGGGGACCCTCACCCATTGACTGCTCGGCTGCCCTGGGCGACTACTCCACCTGTAATTTACCGCTTCTCATGTAAGTCTTTTCAAAGAAGCCTTAATTGCGAACGGTTCGGCCACCATTTCAGATCTTGAAAGGAGCTCGCTTTTCTTGTTCCAATAAAGTCTGCCTTCTTTGAAATTGAATCTCTTCAAAGCATTTTATTCCTAACTCCTTTTTTTTTCTTTCTCCTTTTTATCTCATTTCTTTTAAACGTGAGTCACTTTGCCCTGGTCGATTTCATTCGCTTAACGTTACGTCAGGTTTTCATTAAACAGTCGGCTATAGTTTCGACGCGGATGACTCGTGTACACTTTTCCCTGTTATAACATATAATAGCCATCGTTGAAAGCAGTTCTGGGATGAGTTTCGATAGTGTTTCAGAAATTTCTAATTTCTGTCATAGGGAATAAAGTTTTCATTGATTTCAACGTAAATCTACACATTGCTGACCCAGCCAATCAAATTCAACGAGTATGTGATTATATTATCTTTTCATTTCCATTCCATTATTTCAGTGTCTCTCTTCGAATTTGTGCTACAAATTAATCTATACAAATATCTCTTCAATTTATTCTATTAAATCTTACATAATGGATTTCATCTATTTCAATCGCTATATAACACCTTTTATAGGCCTAATAATTGTAAAAATAAAACTTATTAATTATTTTTTTTAAATCATATATTCCAGAATATCTCTTGAAAAAAAAAGTACAAACTCGATGCTTGAATTATACTTGTTAATATTTCCACCGCTAGTGGCCAATTGATGAAATAAAATTATAAAAATTAAGACTGTTACTAAGATAGCTACCTTCGGTTTTTTAACTTTAATTATTAAATAGTCAATGCAATAATGACTATTTATTAATTAAGTTCTAACAGCCAACCAAATTTTGTCATTTTGTGTCATATGAAACAATTTCACCCAATCATATCAACATTACCCTGATAATTGCATTCAGTGCAATTATCAATCAGTATGACAACACGTGTAGAGTTTGAAAATTTCATTCCAAATGTGCCATATAAAACCATACTTAAATGTTGATCATGAACACCACAACAAGATCACAAATATTATGCGTGGTAATAGATCTTCTATAGTAGAGAACAGCAACGAATCTAATGTTAAGTTAAATTTTAATAATTGTACTTCCACTAACTGTACTTTTAATAAATAAATAAATGTTTTGTTTTGTTGAGTTATAAATTTTTTATCAAAAAATTTTCCGCCGAATATCCCTCGGACAAACGCCTCATAATTTTATGAAAAATTTCTCAAGCCGAAGTCGAAGGCTAGCCAAGGAACGAGCTTTCGATTGTCATAAAATTATCTCGTCTATCATCAATGTCCTAGGTATATTACTTCTGATATTAAAATGATTTTTAGCACAACCCAACCATATTGTTTTATGAATGTTTATCACTATTAGCCATTTTATGTAATATTTTAAAAAACTATGGCTTGGAGTGTACATTTTTCTTGCAACAGGACGACACTGACTGCGTAGTATTGGAACTAATGTCTATCTAAAATATCAAACAATACCAAATATATGTATAGTGATTTATTTTGTTTAGTCTCAAAATGTCTTAAAAAATCTTTTTATTTTCCTACTTAACCATTAACTACATTTTTATCAAAATGTTCTGGAAAATCGAAAGGATTCGAAACTTCCCGTAGATTACTATGTGAAAAAAAGGCCGAGGACCGACAGGACAACTCTGGAATAATAATAATTATTAGAAAATTGTTAAGAAATTATTAGATGACCAATGTGGTATCAGAAGAAACCTTAAACTATTTTCCGATTGAGGCTAATTTTTCGATCACATACTTTCCCTGCGGTAAATATTACATAAACAATTATAATGTAATCAATAAGTAGTTAATCAGTTACACCAAAAAAGTTACTAAAGCTGTTTTGGATATGTCATTTCAAAGTTGATGCTAACTGAAAAATGTTTAAATCTAGGTAAAGTTAGCTGTAGGTAATGTTAGGGGAAACTATAAATTAATTTTGATTCCTTTAGCGGTAACCGTATAAATTATATGGAGAATAAGATATTCCAAAGAAAATCAACTAAACATAAAACAAGTGTTTATTGAAAATTAATAATTTGATCCACATTACGAGTTTGTCTTGAACAAGGTATTTCAGAATGTGTGATGTCTATTTATGATAAATCTTACAACTCTCTAATGAAGTCATGAAAATGTGAGGTGAAATCTAAATAGTTTTAGTTACTACTTCAGAATTGATTCCACTGTAAGTCATAATAACACAAACAATAATACAAACTTACAGCAACTTAAATGAATGAAAATGAAAAAAAGAAGTTGGGTTCCGAATATTATATGATTACTTGTGGAAACTCCTGAGATTTTGGTGTATAGACTTAACAGTGAATACTTTGGTCATTTTGAAAACTTGGTCATTCGAGGAAATGAAACTAGATAAAACGAAATTCAAGAGGAAATATAAGCGCAGTTAATTTAAAATAAAAAAAACGGTATTTCTACTACACGCCAAACGGCTTGGGTTTGGTACTTAATTGGTTCGGTTTCATGACCTGTTGGCTATCCAGGAAGATATTTTGTCGGTATACACTTCAAGCCCAATGGCATTTATATGGAATGAATAAGCTGAGGGAATTTATTTTTAAATTGGTTTGTAGTCCTATGACCAAAAATATAAAGCCTTCATAGAAAAAAAAAAATACTTCATCGCCCAATCCATTTATTACTACCCCAAGAATAAATTCATTGGTGTAGAAAAAGCACTAAAGAGGCATAATATACTTGTTAAGATATTAGTTGGGAAAATTCTAAACTCAAAACCTTAAGTTCTGAACAAGATACTGATCTGGATACACTCACCAATCTTCAAAGAGCTGATAAGAAAAAATATATAAATATTTAGAGAATTTAGAGAATAGAATAGAATTTAACAGCTTAACAAGTTTTTATGTCTATTTTGAGCTTTTCTTATTAAAAAATATATAAGTATTTGAAAACGTTTTTCCTACACAAATAAATGTATTCTTTGGGAATTAAAAATTATATGGATTTGAGGTATTTTTCTTGATTAATATTATATTTTTTATTTATTTATTTAAGGGTTTGGCTACATCTTTAGAGGAAAAGCAGAGAAGGACGAGCGGATCGATAGAAAGTTTGCCTGACGGGGACATGGTTGATGTGTTGTCACTCAAGGCTCGAGTCACCCTCCAATTAGCACCTACTATCAACTTTTCACTGACAGCTCATAAAATAAAAAATACTCCTGCTTGTTGAAATATGTATTAAATCACTGATAAGGGCTATTAAACCCTTTGTTTTTTCAGACACTTATCACTAAAAAAAAAGATAATTATGATTTATCTATATAATAAAAATGAATCGCCATTTCCTTGCTTACCGCAAAACTCGAGAACGGCTCGACCAATTCGGCTAATTTTTTTTCATATTTTTTTAAGGCGCAAAAAAGGTTTTTATGGAGAGAAAACAGTAAAAATGACCAGGGAAACCTTCGGTGCCCGAAAAACCTTGACATTTTCGGATATTTCAGTTGTTTGCCTGTACCTCCTAATCGGTGCGTTTTTGGAAAAAACCATAGGTAACCATTTTTAAAGTAGATCAAATTTGCTACAATTTGAGCCCAACTGCAGCTCTGTAGACCTAATAGGTTCTAAGTTCAGTCACTATCATATAATAAATAACTGGAATCTTATCTATCATCCATCTAAACCATTTTGTTTTTTCAGACACTTATCACTAATAAAAAGATAATTATGATTTATCTATATAATAAAAATGAATCGCCATTTCCTTCCTAACCACAAAATTCGAGAACGGCACGACTAATTTTGTTTTTCATATGTTTGCTAAGGCGCAAGAAGGTTCATATGGAGAGAAAACCCATAAAAAATGACGAGGGAAATAATAAAAACAACACTTTTCTTTTTCCATGCAAACCACTCCCTGTTCCCAGCGGTCTAACATTTTACGTAAATCAAAGCAAAACAAATGCGCGTTAGTTGTTAGTATAAGTTTATCAATAAAATCATATAAGTTTTTGTATAAAAATAAAACTTTTCTGTTTAGTTTGCTGTTACGAGGTACATCATCAAATATATCATAAAGTAGGTTCGCTGTTGCTGATGACAGATGGCGACAATAAACTCCTTCAAATGGACTAAATGGGCAATACACCAGAAGAAATTGATCAGCGTTGTGCAAACAACATTTCAGTGAGGAGTTCTATTGTAGAACAATTACAAACTTTGTTTCATAAACAAAATCAATTCATTTCATTGTTTAAAACTACACTGGATCTTATGACATCGGATAACCATAAAATTGTAAACAGAAATGATAAAACTCCTGTAGGAAAACATGCGAGATGAAACATGCGGAGGAGGAAGAAAGTAAAGTATGGTTTTGGTTTTATTTTACTGTCAGCCAATCGCTGATTGTCAATTAGTTGTAATTGACAAGTACGGATACAACTACGAAAAGAAAAGGAGAAATTCTATTTATTGGTTATTTTTGAAATATTTTTCAACAACTTCGTAAAAAAACACATTGGTCTTTAACGGTCTCCAACAATTTTATCGGTATGTTCTGTGATTTAGCTAATATTGCCCTGCAGTTATTATGATCTGTCCTTGGCTCCTCTTTGTTTACCAATTTTTGTTTCGTGTACCACTAAAACCCACCAAGTGTTTTAGGTTCAGTTCTTGGTAGAGACCATACTGATTCTAGGACAAAGGTTGTAGAGGGAGTTGATAAGTCCGTGATCACACTCAACCGCCAAGTTTTTATTTCAATTAAGGGTACACACTTTATTGAAGTGAGCTACAGATCAGATCCCACAAATTCCAAACCCGGCTGTAAACAGAATAAATTATTTATCTGCCACAACCGGATTATACCACATGAAGTGAACTATTATTCTAACGCATTTAAAATATTACCAATATGGTTCTGAGCTTATTCAGCGTGTCTGACGGGCAGCCATGATACTGATATTTTTATTTCTCCTTATACTTCTATTATTTTTTTTCTAGATAACCTTAGTTATTCTCTCTATTATTTGTTAGTTTGTTAACAACACCCTCTTTTTTTTAAAAACTAAACGCAGGATTTATTAAGTCGGGGAAGTTGGCAATGCTGCTTTCGCTGGTATTATTTTGAGCTTTTAATTACCCGCCTTTACTTTTTTGGCAAACGTTTAGACATTCATCATCGAACAAGGGTTTGTTCTTTCTGCCCTCCCTTTTGTTTAGAAACAAATTACCAACCTCTTTAATATTCAGCCTATTCTCACTCATAAATTGTTTTGTATTTTTTTGCGAACCTATGACTTGAAACCTTTTTCTAAACCGATAGCGCAAATTGATTTAAATTTATTAATTATATAAGATTTTTAAAACTATAATTATTTATTGATAATGTTTCAACTGAAATATAAAATATTAATCAAAAAAGGACTGATTAAGGGGTTTTACCCAAGTGTAAAGTTAGAAAAAAAATAATGTTTTTTAAATGAATATCCGTTAACTAACTAAACAACATTAATTTTAGTACCAAGAATGTACATATATATGAATCAACCGATATATATATTATATATTAAAAAAAAAAAAAAACTGCACCACTACAACCCGTGAAAGGTCTGGGGTTCAGTACATACTAGAGACTGTGCTGTTTCATGAACAATGGTTCTGCAAGGAGGTGACTTGTCCTAGGTCACGCTCAGCCGCCAGATTTTTCCCCCTTATTTTGAGTACCCTATTTGTATAATATTTTATAGAGGCTGGGTGGGCCTCAGGAAGGTCCTAGATCCCATGCGATCTATCTCCCGCTGCAAACAGTCTAAATAAAAGCCATGGCCTGCAGCGGGATTTGAACCACGGTTTCCGGCATGGCAACTCAGTCCTCTACCACTGAGCCTCCCCGCTCCCTAAATTATATATTATATTCTAACGGACTCAGAAATTTAAGTTTATTAAATGTTAAATACTGTTAGTGGGGTATTGTCTGTCTGTGGCGAAGCCGAGTCGTCAGTCCAATACGGAAATTAATCAGCATTTCCGTCACCTACAAGTGGAGTCGGATCGAATATTTAAAAAGTTAAATTAAATTCAAGAGATTCTCGGGATAACCATGACCACCAGGTTGTAGCCCCTCACGGACTCTAGGATAAGAATGTTGACGCTAGCTCGAATAACCCTTCAAATAGGAGATCGTTTTTCCCCCAAAGTCAGAGTTGAAGACTGGTGCCAGTGAGAAGCCGAGGGACCAGATCAAGAAACCAGGTGGAAGGTAGGAACTTTGCTTTCATAATGCAGTCAGACTTTTATTCTAGGTGAAGCCCGCTTGTAGTTCAGTTATAATTAGCGTCACTCAACTCTGACAATTAACTATTTTCTTTGCCATTCAGCGCGTTTCGGCCACAAAACAGATGGGAATCTTTTATTAAGGCATAATCCTTGTTAGTGTAAATGATTATGGTTGTAGGTGAGGGATCGAGTTTTATTAATTAGCGGTTATGAGGTAATGATTACTGATGGGGAATATTTAAATTTGTAATTATTGTTAGTGCATTTGATTATTGTTATAGATTAAGGAAATTGTTTTATTCTTAATTTATTAGTGGTTTTAGCAATTATGATTATTGAGGGGGAATCTGGGATATGATTTCGTTCTGCTCGCACGTTATTATTTAGTACTATTCTTTAGGGTGAATCTTATGTTAAATTAGAGTTTTATTTTGTTGACTGGGGATTTCGGTATACATTTGTAATTATTATTATATTAATACCTTATTAATAATAGTTGAATGCAATTTGTATTTCAAATAATAGCACTTTATTTTGATAGATGAATGTTATGGGTTTATTTCTTACCCTAGTTTCCCTAGTTGTCCTCGACTATACCCTGTCCTCTCCCAGCCCCTTTCAGGTGTCCTCGAAGTCCTAGATACAAGCAGAAGGTAACAATATATTTATAAGAATATATTTATTCTCAAAAATATATCTTATTTTTATAGGACAGATTACCTTTATCTCAGAAAGTTGGCCTCTGATAAATTTGATTATTTGATTTGAATTAATGATGGCAACTGTTTGAGCATTTCTTCTTCTTCTTCTTTTGCAATACCCTTCAGTGCCTTTCAGCGTAGGGGAGCGTATAACCAGGACTTCTAATATTCCCTGTTACTTGCAAGATTTCTGGGTTGGCACATATTCTTGTTTCTTTTTTTACACAAAAGGTCGACGTATTTGAGGTACGACATTCTCGTTCTGCCACGGGGTCTTCTACCATCGGGGACATAGTCCATAGACTTCAATGGATCCCTGTGGATCCTCCATTCTGACGACATGTCCAAGCCACTTAAGCTGCCGAGTCTCAAGGACATCCTTCATTTGGGGAACCCCCAACTCCTCCCTGATTCTCTAATTGATTAATAAGTCAATATACTTTAATATCCCACAGGATATTTGAGATAAATACCCCTGAGTCGTAAACATCTTTAATGATATTTGCTGCTACTTAAAAAAAAGAAAAGTTTTCTCCTCCTTTCACTTTCACTACTTTCACCACCGATTCCCTACTAACCTTACACTTCTTATTCGACTTTATTTCTACCCCTATTTTTTACGGGTATCCATCATCTTTATTTTTATAAAGTTGTTCAATAAATAATAAATAATAATGATGTATATAAAATATATCAACCAAAACTTCATTCATTTTATTTCTTCTGTGATGGAAACAACAAATGCCATTTACTTTTTCTTTTCTTGAGATATACTACTTTTTTTATTTTGATATGTTCTTTTTTTAAAACAGACACAACTCTTATTCACATAAACTCTTTTAGAGTTCTACAGTAACAGTATTTATTAAAGGGAATGCATGAGAAAGATATTCAGCAATATACAGCTTTTTACTTCTACCAGCAATTTCTCTTCTACATTTAAATTACTTTTATTGCGATATAGCGTTTAAATTATGATTTTATACCTTTCTTAAATAGTTATATGAAAAATATAACCCACATTTTCTGTGATCTAATACATAAATGGATTACAAATATTTAACATTTAAATATATTCTAACTGCTTGATTACAAAAGTAGCTTTCCGTATATTCTTAGGTTTAAAAGTACTATGTTACGTTTCGTTTTCTTTCCCCAGCATGAAAATGCTTTGAAAATCGATTTGAAGGGAAAATTAGGGAGAAATATACCCCCTAATACTATAAAACGGTAACTGAATAACTTTCTATATGTAACAACATGCAAGGAAACTATTTCTTATTTATTTTGTGACCAGGTTGTGGGGTTTTCGGTCCAAGGTCCATATAAACCACTGATATACATCCGTATGGAATGACAGTCCCCAGTAGAGTGAGGTCAGATAGGTAGAAACACCTGACGGACGAATTTAGCAACAAAAAAAAAAAAATAAACTCGTTACAATTTCTAAGCAATAATAGTGATGAAGCCTTTTGAAAGTAGAATTCAAGTTCTGCTTTTAGTTTTGACATGTTGACAGCGAACGCTCGAAGAAAGGGCATTTCCATCACTGAGTTTTCGTGTATTTAGTTTCAAAATCATATAACTGTTATACTTGCATATATTACCTCATATGTATATCAGATTGTATTCTTTTTTCATATATGCGTCGAATATTTGGACCTGATAGAGTGTGGGAAGCGTGGAGAAAACGTACTATTAGTTGTCAAGTGTGGCAACTCTATCCCAGGCCCCGGACGTGGTCAAATTAATAAAGCTTGGTAGGTTGGGCTGGGCTGACCTTGTCGCCAGAATGACAAGTGTCGAAGGTCCCAGAAGAATAATACACGTCTGCAAAAAAAACTTTTTAAAAAATTGTTTTGATTTAGTTAACTGATCTTTATGTAGTTTTTTAGCTGATTTCAAAAATGATATTGGTTTTTTCTATCACGTAAGGCTTACCTACAAAATAAAATTGAAGTTTTTGGAAAAAGTACAAAAAACGGAATATTTTGGAATGGTTTTTATTATTTTCACATGAAGTAAAAGCAAAAAAAATCAAAGATACCTAGCTAAAATGAGCATAAAACTGATGCACATGTGTTGTAATGTTACTATAAGTCTTTGGAAAAACGTTTTATTTTTCCATCATAGCTTCTTTTGGTACTTTTTCGGCTATGTTCATGTGAATTTTCCCTTTTTAACATCCAACAGTAGTCGGTCATCATGTTGACATTCCATAGGCCTTAGTATCTGCGCTCCATCCAGAAACACCGGAGGCTAGCATATGTCTTTCTTTAAGTCTAGACAAAACTTCATTTTGTAACAATTCAGCAACCAAAGTTTTGTAGTTTGGGTCTTTTTTTGTTTCCTAGAAAGCCTGTTACAACAAGTTTAAATTAATTCCAGGCATTTTTTTCTTCCATTTCCATTTTAGTGACAAAGCTTTTATCTTTCAAAAGTTTTGTGATGTCAGGCCTAACAAAGACTCCCAGCTTACCATCGGATATACCAGGAAACTGTTCACAAAGATACTTGAAACACTCTCCTTCTTTGGGTAATGCTTTAATAAATTATTCCATCAGCCCCAATTTAATATGAAATGGTGGAAGTAAGATCTTTTTAGGATCCACTAAACTATGTCTTTCAAAATTTTTAACTCTAGGAATAAGAGCCTTTCTGATTTGCCAGGTCAGCTTGATCTAGTGTTGTTTCCTTTCACGGCTATCCCATTCACAGAGGAAACATGGAAACTTTGTGTAACCACTTTGTTGACCTAGTAACATGGAAATACCTTTGAAATCCCCACAAATGGTCCATTTATGGTCAGAGTAACCGAGCTTATTAAGAACAAACTCAAGATTTTCGTAGCATTCTTTCAAATGGACTGAGTGTCTAACAGGCACAGAAGCATATCGGTTACCACTGCGAAGAAGTACAGCTTTCAAACTCCTTTTTGATGAATCTATAAAAAGCCTCCATTCCTCTGGTTCATACATGATCTTGAACATTTCCATGATTCCAGGTACATTGTTGCAGAAAACTAGGTCACCGTCTTGTGTAAAAAAAGAGACACATTCCTTTTCTCTAAATCGATACCATGAAAATAAAACACCGGAGGCTAATACAGGTCTTTCTTTATGCCTAGACCCTAAAATTTTTGATTTAGTGAAATTTGTGACTTATCTGGGTGCGATAGAATGTTTTCGCTAATTTTTTCATAATCAGCACAAAAAATACTGTTAAACCCACTAGTTAAAATTGCTACAGTTTTTTCATCGCAGTGTAATTGAAGAAAGGTGCAGGGCACAAGAAGAGTAGGGCGACCCAAGTTGCGATGGCTGGATGGGGTCAGTGAGGACTCCAGGAGCCGGCTAAATGTTATTTCCGTGTATTTAGGTTAAGAATTAGTTAACAAGTCCCTTACTAAAAATTATCCTTTAACTCTTTTTTTTCGGTAGTAAGATTAGATGATCATAATAAAGAAAAGTAGAGTATGTTCGTGAAAATGGGAGGATAAAATGTATACTTTTAATAAATTAAAATAAAGTGGTTATGAACTAAAAAATATTCGGGGGTAAAAGATACATGCATTTTTGTAATTTTTTTATTTGTTTATTGGAACCAATTTTCAACCTTACTTTCAATCTTTCTTTAAAGACCTTTCAATCTTACTTATAGAAGCAGCTTAAAGAAAATGATAAACATTGTTATTAAAATTGATAAGTAATTGGATGAATTAATCATAGTATTTATTCATAACATTTTACCTAAAATATTGCCCAGTGGACACTAGGTCCTTAACCTCCGGAACGATGTTGAATATGCTTTATGATTATATGTTGAATATAAATTAAAATTATATTTTATAGGCAATCTAAGAGTGACAATTTTACTAAGCATAATATTTCGTAGATATTTTATTATGCAACGTTGTTATTTTTAGTCGCAGCAAGTAGATCTTGTATATGTATCCATTGTTTTCGGAGAAAGGAGAGAGCGCAGATAGATCTTTCATGGATGGGAGACGCAGCGTGACCTACGGAGGGTATAAGAAATATCCTTCCTCTCAGGATGAAGAGGAAAGGCCAAGGGAGGAGGCAAAGAAGAAGGAAAAGATTACCTTCGCTGGGGTGCTCGCAAGCATTCCCGCGGTGCCGAGGAAGTCGGAGGATACCCCCACCTACGTGACCCTAACAGGGAACACGGAAGGGTGGGAGGCTGGAAAGATCCACGAGCAGCTTCCGTCCCGGGAGGAGCTCAAGAAGATCAGAGCCAGCGTGAAGATGATAAGAGTAACGAGGGCTGGCTCCGACCTGGTCAGGACCGGAGGGGCTGACCAGGCTAAGAGGCTCGTCGAGTGGGACGCCTTAAAGGGGCTGAGCGCCAGATTAGCGGCGGCGAGAAGGCCCCGCATAGAAGTAAGAGGCGTCCCCAGGCACTGGGACGGGGAAGTTCTAGAGGGATACCTGTGAGATAATGCGGCCATGGATAAGCCGGTAGAAGACAAGGACAGGAGGGAGTGGCTTAGACCCTGCTTCGCCACTCCCGCGGGGTGCGGCCTCGCGATGAACTGGTTGGTAGAGGTTCATCAAGCGATGAGGTCCGCCGTGATGAACCTGTCAACTGACAGTATGAGTAGTGGATGGTGGGGCTTGACCATCCGAGACTACCTCGACCCCCTGATCTGCCTGAAGTGCCTTGAGCACGGCCACATGGCGAAGACCTGCGCGAAGGAGTTGGCGTGCAGGTGGTGTGATGGACACTGGTACAAGAAAAAGGATTGCCCGGTAAATATAAGAGATTTCCCTCCAACATGTAGGCATTGCAAGGCCAACGGCAGAGAGGGGATATAGCTTCGTCACTGCGCGGGTAGCAGGGAGTGCCCGACGTACCTGGAGCTGATGGTATGCGAGAGAACCCGGTATGCGTAGGCTGCAGTTTCTGCAGGTCAACATGGGGCGAAGACGAGTGGTCGCGGACGAGCTGAGAGCTCTCGCTAGGAAGGCTGACATCATGGCTGTACAGGAGCCGTGGTGTCAGGGTAATGTGGTCGCCGGATTCGGTTTCACGTCGAGGGTAGTCGCAATGGGCAGTGGCGAGAGGACGCCCAGAGCGGCTATTGTGATAGTCAATCCAAATCTCGATGTTATGGAACTGAAGCAATTCACCACGGCGGATCAGGCGGCGTGTTATGTCAGATGGGGGAGGATATCCTTCGCCCTCGTTTCGTCATACATGTCGCCGAAGCAACGGATAGAGGAAAACGTTGCCGCCGTGGTGGCCATCGCACAACGTTACAGGACTGTGGTGTTCTGTTCCGACGCCAATTCGTGGAGCACAGCCTGGGGTTCGGTGCGCACAGACGCCAGAGGGAGAGTGGTGGATGAGACCGTGGTGAGGTGTCATCTCATTGTAATGAATGAGCCCTCTGGTCCCACATTCGTTGGAGCCAGGGGCCAGGGTTGGATCGATGTGACACTCGCCACGGCCACCATGGCGAGGCGCATAGCTGACTGGACCCTACGGTCTGACACGAGCTCCGACCACCGGCCCATTGCCTTCAGTGTGGTGGAGGAGGAAGGCGAAGTCTTTCCAGTGGGGAAAGGGTTCGTGACCAGAACGGCGAACTGGGGAGCCTTCTCCAGTGAACTGGAGAGTCAGCTATAGACCGCAGAGTAGCTGACGGGCGCCATCACAGAAGCGGCCAACATGACCCTCCAGCGCCGCAGAGCGAGAGCGCGTCCGGTCTCATGGTGGACGCCTGCCCTGACGCTTCTCAAGAGGAAGTAGTACAGGGCGAAGCGCAGGTACCAGGAGTGCAGGGACGAGGAGGGGAGACCTGTACTCCGACAGGAAACAAAGGTAAAGTATAGGGCATAACGAAACGGCGTGCGTCACCAGAAGAAGAAATCCTGGGACGATTTTATCGTCGAGGAATCGGAGAAGAATCCCTGGGGTATCCCGTAGAGGGTGGCACTGGGCAAGGTGAACCCGCTGACCATGATTGCGGCGATCAGAGTTAGAGATGCCCAGGCAACCTCCCTGGAGGAGACTGCTGCGATGTATATTGACTATACATACCCCAGGAATGATCCATCCCAGGATACGGAAGAAGATCAAATGATTAGACGCACCACGGTGTGCCCTCCCGGTACCGAGTTTTGCCCACCATGGGATATATGGGAGCTACGTCTTGGCGCGGAGAGACAGAGGATCGGACTCGACGGGATAGATGCCGCGATCCTGAGGAAAAGCGCCCCCTCATCGAGGATGACCTTCTGCGCATCCTCAATGAGTGTCTGGACCAGGGTCGCTTCCCGAGTAGGTGAAGGATCGCGGGCCTGAGATTACTCTACAAAGGAGGAGGCAAGGATAAGGAGTCGCCTAAGCCGTACATGCCAATATGCCTCCTCCTCAGTGCAGCTCCACAAGTCATCCACGGCAGTTCGGCTCGACCCGTGGCAAGGGAACCACAGACGCGCTGCTGAGGGTGCGCAGGGACGTGGAAGAGAGGGCGGAGAAGTACGTCATGCTCGTACTGTTTGACGTCTCCTCCGCCTTCGACAGTGTATGGTGGCCCTGTGTACTCCAGCGGCTGCAGGAGTTCAACACCCCCAGCAACCTGTACTCCCTCGTAAGTAGCTACCTCAGTGACAGGAGCGTCAGGGTAAGGGGTAGCTATTACGAGGTGGAGAGAAGAATATAGAGAGGGTGCCCACAAGGGTCGGCCCTTGTATTTGACCAGTAGCTGTGGGAGCTAGAAGACGAAGGGTTCCTTGCCACGGCCTACGTCGATGACCTGGCAGTCCTAGTGGCAGAGCCAGATTGAAGACTCAAGCGGAGAGGTGCGCCAGTCTCGTAGCGGAATGGTGCGTGAGGCGAAAGATGAGTATGGCCGCAGCCAAGACCCAGGCCATACTCCTGAGAGGCTCCACCGACAGGGCTCACCCTATCATACTGGAGACCTAGGGAGAAAGGGTTAGGCTGGGTGAGGAGGTGACGTTCCTGGGCGTTAGGTTCAGGAGAAGCTTCGACGCCACCCCTCAAGGATGCAGACCGGCCAGGAGGCCTAAAGGTGCTGGCCCAACAGTAAGGTGCACAGTAGTGCACTGGGCAGCACCACAGATACATTTTTAATGTACCAAAAGAAGGTGTCTATAATAGATGGCGACTTAGTAGCGTCTGTTCCTCAGGTTAGAGGCGGATGTATATAACCTGGCAAAAGCTTTAAAATGCATTTTTTGACGATAGTGGTAATGGGAGGAGAAGGCTAACAATTTACTGTGCAGGGGTTCGGAACCCCAGTAACGGGGGCGGAAGGAAATGCGGAAGCGGGCTTCCCGGGGTCGTCCTCATGCAACCGCAGTGCTACGATGGTGAAGTTCTTGGCCATTGGAGCATCTCAGGCTACAAGATTAACTACAACGGGGGTGATGCAGAATCTTAGTCTCAAGATTGACGAAGTGCTATCTTTCATTCGGTCAAAACATAATTTACCTTCACGGGAAAATTAAAAGTTACAAAAATTTACACAATAAATAAGTGGAAAATTATTATATTTTATGTGTGCCAACGTTTACAACTCATTACAACTTTGTAGGTCATCTTCAGGGCTATGAGAAAAAACAGACAAAAACAAAAATGACTATAAAAATACATAACAGTACCAAGAATATAATAAAATAAAATAAAACAATAATAATAATAATATAGAGATATAGAAATATTGAGCGAAAAAAGTGAAGGATATATGAATAAAGATGATTATATAATAGATAATGTAAACGGATGGTGAACGGGCCGCTGCGAAGTCTTCTACTGACTACTAGCGCAACCGTGACAATCTTGTTGTTTTTTTTTTTGTTTTTTTTTTGTTTTTTTTTGGCCCCCTTCCTGCCATTGCTGGCATACGGGGTTCTCGGCAGTGACGGGTTGATGCGTTGGGTTTACGCACGCCCGCCACTGCCAATAAATCAACTTTTTTTTAAAATCTTTATTTCAAAAATTATACACTAAATAATGGGGGTACCATTTATTTTTTAGGGTACATTATAAACAATTTTTTTAAACTGTGGTGCTGCCCGGTGCACGGATGTGCACCTTACTGTTGGGGCAGCATCTTTAGGCCTCCTGACCGGTCTCCATCCGTCCGGATGCCGTCCAGCCCTCCTGGTCCGCATCCGTCCGGTCCTCAACTGCATCTCTCTCCTCCGGGGGGGGGGGGGGGTCCCCGTCTGGCTCCTCATCTGGTGGCTCCTCATCTGGTGGCTCCTCGTCTGGTGGCTCGCCGAGGGGCCGGATCCTGCTAATAATGTAATGCGCAGGCCCGACCACTTCCTTCCACCCGTAGACAAACTCCTTGAAGAAGGTGTAATTCCCTTCCTCCATCAAACGGGGGAAGTCTTCCTCGGCGAGGGCTAAGATCCCGGTTTTCCGCGACAACCTGGCACGGTGTCCTTCCATCGTGGTGCAGGAAACAATTACATGCTCCGCTGTCTCAAGGACTCCACAGGCAGGGCACCGGTGGCACCGCCACTGCCAATAAATACACTTTTTTTTTTTTTTTCCTTTATTTAAAATAAAATACTACATTTATAATGGGGGGTACCATTTAATTTTTTTTTGGGTACATTAAAATCTTTGTTTCATCTGTGGTGCTGCCCGGTGCAGCACCTTTACACCTCCTGGCCGGTCTCCATCCGTCCGGATGCCGCCCAGCCCACCTGGTCCGCATCCGTCCGGTCATCAGCTCCATCTCTCTCATCCGGGGGTGGTTCCCCGTCTGGCTCCTCATCTGGTGGCTCCTCGTCTGGTGGCTCGCCGAGGGGGCGGATCCTGCTAATAGTGAAATGCGGGGGCCCGACCACTTCCTTCCACCCGTAAATAAACTCCTTGAAGAAGGGGTAATTCCCTTCCTCCATCAAACGGGGGAAGTCCTCCTCGGCGAAGGCGAAAATCCCGGTTTTCCGCGACAACCTGGCACGATGTCCTTCCATCGCGGTGCAGGAAACAATAACGTGCTCCGCTGTCTCAGGGACTCCACAGGCAGGGCACCGGGGGTCGATTTCTCTCTTATGCTCGCTGAGCTTTCCCCGGTACCCGCCATGTCCTGTCAACATCTGCGAGACCCAGTAGTCCGGGAGGACCCATGTCGCAGTCATTCTCGACTGGACGGTGGGGAAGAACTTCCTCAAGGTGGCGCCCTTCTGGCTTCCCACCCACCGTCCGTTCCACGCCTCGATCGAGTCCTCCCTAACAATCCTTCTCCATCTGTTGGGGGTCTCGCCGATCCTTTCTCGGAGTCCCTCCGGGAGCGCCGCTAGCCCCTGTCTCTTCACCTCGTAAACCATCGCGTCCTCCTTAAGGACGAGGTCCAGGGGCATCGCTCCCGCCAGCACCTGCACCGCCTCGTGCAACACCGTTCGGTACGCCTTCGTGACTCGCAGCAGAGCCAGTCTCTGGATGGTGGCCAATCTCCTCCTCTGTAGCTGCGTGAGGTTTCGGCTCCACATTGGGGATGCATACCTCAGGATACCCAGGACCACGCCTTTATAAATGGTCATCGTTGCCGGGTACCTGAGGCCCCAAAATGCACCCCCTATTCTTGATAGGCCATTCAGTGACAGGGTCACCCTATCCTTCAGGTACACCAGGTGAGGGGTGGCGTCGAAGTCCCTTCTGAACTTCACACCCAGGTACCTCACCTCCTCACCCAGCCACACCCTTTCTCCCTGAACATCTAGTATGACAGGGTGAGCCCTGTCGGTGGAGCCTCTCAGGAGTATGGCCTGGATCTTGGCTGCGGCCATACTCAACTTTTTCCCCACGCACCATTCCGCTACGAGACCGGCGCACCTCTCCGCTTGTGTCTTCACTCTGGCTCTGCTGTTCTCCGCCACGATGACTGCCAGGTCGTCGACGTAGGCCGTGGCAAGGAACCCTTCCTGTTCTAACTCCCCCAGCAACGGGTCGAAAACGAGCTTCCACAGGGCCGGGCCGAGGACCGACCCCTGTGGGCATCCTCTCTCAACCCTTCTCTCGACCTCGTAGTAGCTACCTCTAATCCTAACGCTCCTGTCACTGAGGTAACTATTTATGAGGGAGTACAAGTTGCTGGGGGTATTAAACTCCTGCAGCCGCTGGAGTACGCAGGGCCACCATACACTATCGAAGGCGGAGGATATGTCAAATAGCATAAGCATAACATACTTCTCCGCCTTCCCTTCAACGTCCCTGCGCACTCTCAGCAGCGCGTCTGTGGTTCCCCTGCCACGGGTCGTGCCGAACTGCCGTGGATGGCTTGCTTCGATGAGGACCGGCTTCAGGCTATTGACGATCAAGCTCTCCAGGACCTTGCTGAGGACCGGGAGGAGGCATATCGGTCTGTACGCCTTAGGATCCTCTTTATCCTTACCTCCCCCCTTGTAGAGCAGTCTCAAGTCCGCGATCCTCCACCTACTCGGGAACCACCCCTGGTCCAAACACTCATTGAAGATCCTCAGTAGGTCATCCTCAATGAGGGGGGCGCTCTCCCTCAGGATCGCGGCGTCAATCCCATCAAGTCCTGGGGCTCTGCCGATCCTCTGCCTTTCCACGGCGAGGCGAAGGTCCCATATATCCCATGGTGGGCAAAACTCGGTACCGGAAGGGCACACCGTGGTGCGTCTCACCATCCTATCTTCCTCTGTATCCTGGGACGGATCATCCCTGGGGTATGTATAGTCTACATACATATTCACCGTCTCCTCCAGGGTGACTGCCTGGGCATCTCCCACTCTGAGAGCCGCCATTAATGTTAGCAGCTTCACCTTGCCCAGTGCCACCCTGTACGGGATACCCCAGGGATTCTTCTCAGTCTCCTTGACGATAAACTCGTCCCAGGATTCCTTTTTCCGGTGACGCACTCCGTTTCGGTATGCCCTATACCTCCGTTTCGATTCATCTCGGAGTGCAGGTCTCCTCTCCTCGTCCCTGCACTCCTGGTACCTGCGCCTAGCCCTGTAGTACTCCCTCTTGAGAAGCGTCAGGGCTGGCGTCCACCATGGGACCGGACGCGCTCTCGCTCTGCGGCGCTGAAGGGTCATATTGGCCGCTTCTGTGATGGCGCCCGTCATCTCCGCAACTCTGCGGTCTATAACTGACTCTCCTACTTCCATCGGCGCCATCTCTTCCCATTCTCTATCGACCAATATACCCTCCAGTTCACTGGAGAAAGCTCCCCAGTTCGCCGCTCGGGTCACGTAGCCCTTCTCAACTGGAAGGACTTCGCCTTCCTCCTCTACCACACTGAAGGCAATGACCCGGTGGTCGGAGCTCGTGTCAGACCTTAGGGTCCAGTCCGCTATGCGCCACGCCATGGTGGCCGTGGCGAGTGTCACGTCGATCCAGCTCTGGCCCCTGGCTCCAACGAATGTGGGACCAGAGGGCTCATTAACCACTATGAGCTGACACCTCGCCACGGTCTCATCCACCACTCTTCCTCTAGCGTCTGTGCGAACCGAACCCCAGGCCGTGCTCCACGAATTGGTTTCGGAACAGACCACCACACTTCTATAACGCTGTGTGATGGCCTCCACGGCGGTAACGCTTTCCTCTATCCTTTGCGTTGGCGGCATGTATGACGAGACAAGGGCGAAGGATATCCTCCCCCATCTGACACAACACGCCGCCTGATCAGCCGTGGTGAATTGCTTCAATTCCATTACGTCGAGGTTGGGATTAACTATCACAATAGCCGCCCTGGGCCTCCTCTCACCACTGCCCATCGCGACTACCCTCGACGCGACACCGAATCCAGCGACCACATTTCCCCGACACCACGGCTCCTGTATAGCCATGATGTCGGTTTTCCTTGCGAGAGCTCTCAGCTCGTCCGCGACCACTCGCCTTCGGCCCGTATTGACCTGCAGAATCCGCAGCCTACGCATAGCGGGTTCTTTTTACCTGCCCAGCCATCATCTCCAGGTGCTGCGGGCACTCCTTGCTGCCCACGTAGTGCCGGAACTCTTTCCCCTCTCTGCCTTTCGCCTTGCAGTTTCCGCAAGTTGGTGCCTCGCCTATCTTCTTTACCGGGCAGTCCTTAATTTTATGCCCGGTCTCTCCGCACCACCTGCACGCCATCCCGGTCGATTGGCATGCCTTCGCCGGGTGGCCGTATTGCAAACATTTTAGGCAGAGCAGGGGGTCGAGGTTGTCCCTGATGGCCAGGCACCACCATCCCCCACTCAGATCCGCCTCGGTCAGGTTCATCAGGGCGAGCCTCATCGTGTGGTGGACCTCCACGATCCACTTCTTGGTCAGCCCGCCCCACACGGGAGCAGCGAAGCAGGGCCTCATCAACTCCCTCCTGACCGACTCCTCCTCCGGTCTTTCGACACTTACCTTGCCCCATAGGTACCTCTCCAGGGCCTCCTCCGTCCAATGGTTAGGGACGCCTCTCACCTCCAAGCGGGGTCTCTTGGCCATAGCCAGCTTGGCATCGAGGCCCCTGCTTTTAAGGGCGTCCCAAGCCAACAGCCTCTTCGCCTCGTCACTTGGCGCCACTTCGCCACGGCGCCGGCCCTCGTCACTCTCACGACGCTGACGCTGGCGCCTACTGCCTTAAGCTCTTGGGATGGGAGTTGCTCCAGGATCTTCCCGGCCTCCCATCCCGCTCCGTTGCCCTTGAGGGTTATATATGTAGAGGCCTCCTCTGGTTTTCCTGGCCCCGCGGGAACACTGGCCAGGACCCCAGCGAAGGTCATCTTCTTCCTTCCTTGTTCCTGGGAGGTAGGCCTCTCCTTCTTCTTCTTCTTTTTCTTTTTCTTCACATCCTCCCAGGGTACAGCGTCCTCCTCGCTGGAGTCCACCTCCTTGTTCCTCCCACGGCACGTTGCCGTGGCACTGGTCCACCTTTGTGGCATTGGGGCCGGGACACGTTCAAGGCCGTCGTACCTGCCTCGAACGACCTCTCTCCCTTTGGGCGGGGGCACCCCGGAAGGCCCGGCCGCCACCTTCTCTTGCTCCTTCGGAGCCTTTACCATCTTCCCCTTCTCCTCTGCCGGCCGCTGATCCCTGGTGGGAACCGACGTCCCAGGCTCCTGCTGCCTAGGGTTCCTCCTCTCCTCCCTCTGCCGCCTGGCCAGCCCACCAGCCACCATCGGCCCTACTATCTCGGCCACCTTCTCCGCGACCACCCGGTGAAGTTCCTCCGTGGCGAGGATCTCCCTCACCACGTGCTTCACCACCTCCGGGATCAACTTCCTCTCCCCCTCTAGCATGAGGATGATGTCCCGCAGTTTGCTGATATTACCATTAATGTAATCTTTTTTCTCCTTTGAAAAGGAGCTCCTGAACCGATCCATGTATTCCGAAATGCTCTTTTGGATAGCCCGTGCCTGGTCCGCTGGGCTACCCTCACTGTACGCATGGGGAGGGGAACTCCCTCTCCTTCCTCTTCTCCTTTTTTTTGACTCAGGGCTACACTCCTGAGCCCCATCCGACTCTTTCCCCTCATAAATGTCACTCTCACTCGTGGGGGGGGGGGTTCACCCTTAGGCGTGGTCTACCCGTTTCGACGAGCTTATCTAAGAAGCTCGATATCGAGGGCAGACCTCTTGCTACGGCCTGCAGGTCCCCACCCTCCGTTGAGGTCTCTCTGTTACCTTGGAGGGGCATCTCCTCCTCTTCACCAGCGTTAAAGTCTCCCGACTTTAAACCTGTTACGTCTTTTTTTTCCGCTTCCTCCGGCATTTCTTCCTGATTTTTTTTACTCATATTTCGTTTGCCGAAATATGAGTAAATACTAGCCTAAAAAATTTGAAAAAAATCTTTCGAAAAAAATTTTTTTTTGAAAATTTTTTTGAAATCCAAAAAAAAGTTTCTTAAAAATTAACTCCTGTCCGTGGGAGTCCCGACTCGCACTAGTGTCCCTCGGGGCTCAACCACACTCACTGTAACACATCAGCGCACTTTAACCGGGAGTAAAGTAAAACACGTCTTACCTACTTGCCGGCTGAGAGCTGACTGACTCGGCTTCCAGCAATAAAAGGTGGGGATAATCCTCAGGAGCTCACCTAACGTGCGTCCTTCTCCTTCGACTGCCTGAGCGCAACTGGCAGGGAAGGACCTCTACGCACGAGTGCTCTTACTAGAAGACAGACAGCACTTTACCTACGGAGCCAAATCGTGAGGCATGGGACGGTTGAAGGACATCCCGAAACGAGTATTTCCATAAATATCTATACAGAAGAAGGTTCCTCCTGAGAACGAACCCGCGGCTCTAATGTGGCTGCTGCGATTCAAGTCACCAGAGGGACAATTGGCGAGTTGGATTGAGCGCCTTCAAGAATATGACTTTGAATCTTCTCATCGTTCTGGAACAAGTCACAGAGATGAGGATGCGCTCTCAAGGATACCTTATGATGAAGAGTGCAAGCATTGTTCTCAACAAGAAGAGAAGCAGGCAACAGTGTTGAGGACTACGACAGTTAGCAGGACGCAGAGGTGTCAAAGGAACAGGACGAGGACCCGGACTTGAAACAAATAAAGTAATGGAAAGTATCAGGGCAAAGAAGACCGACCTGGCAAGGCGTTTCTCCAATGTCGAAGAATATAAAAACGTACTGGGCCCAATGGGACTCCATTCTAGTTGACAACGGGCTGATGTAACGTGCATTGGTGATCGCGGAAGGAGATCACAAGATGAAAGAGAGCACCTATGAATAAGTACAGCGTGGGAGCATCGTTCGAGAGGATAGCGATCGACATCGCTGGCCTTTTCCCTGTGACGGACGAAGGTAATTGATATATTGCCGGATGGTTACAACTGCGAACCGTGTGGAAAAAGGACCAAAGTAAGTTACGAACCGAAAAAGCCAAGAGGGTAGCGCGGGAGAATTTGTCGGTGCGAGACGGGGTGGGGGGAATGAGAATCGGAACGATTGTCTACCGCAAAATTGGGTCTAACCGAGGGAAGGAACTATTGAGATATAAAGGACAATTCAGGGTGATCGTGATCCGGGAGCATAACTTGGTTACGATTGAAAGCATTAACAAATCGCATAAGCGGAGGACAGTGCATGTTGAACAATTAAAGATACCAGCCCCGGAATCGCCGGTGGGGTAATTTGCTGGAGTATCCTCCCTTAGAGACATACAATTTGGATAATGGTAGATTTAATAATTTTTGTTTACGTTTATTGTTACATTTGTTTTCTAATTTATGTATATTGATGAGGACATTAGACCGGAGGTCGATTTTCTTTCTTTATTATTATTACTATTATTAAATATATTCTAGTGATTTATAAGGTCTTTGTTGTACATAATCATTGGAATTCTCAAGTGTTAGTAATTATTTTCTGTTACTGTGATAGCTTGTAAGATTTTTTTGTTATATTTTTTAAATTGTTAGTATTTATTTTCTGTTATAGTGGTAAGATTTTTAAAATTTTTTTTTCAATTTGTACTATTTATTTCTGCCATTGTGGTAGTTTATAAGATTTCGTTTTCTTATTTACTTTATTTGAGAGTTTCCGGAAACTGGAAGGGGGGAGATATGAGTAGGAGTAGGATAGTATTACTTCTTATACCATAAATGCAAAACATAAAGATTGCAGAAGATATATGGCGTGTTTATAAGTTTTGTTATTATTAAAACATATGATTTGAAATATATATATATGTAAAGAAAACACATGCTTTTCTTAAGTTTATATTTGCCACCGCTGAGCATCTAACTATAGACACCAGATGTCAGGTCGGACGGCTGTGATAGCGAGGAAATTAAAGTGACGGTTAACCACATGGAAGGATATAATCTTGTGTTTAAACGATCGATGTTTTTATTTTAATTTGATTTTCAGGAAGGACCTGAAATACCGATGTAGGGACTTTTAATGTCGTTTCTGTTGTATTTTCAGGTGAGATGAATGGTTTGTAAATTTGTTTAAAATTGTAAATACGAATTATAAATAAACTGTTGTATTTTCAGAACCGCATTTCAGTCTCTATTTCCACCAAGGGTGAAACCTCATTATATATATATATATATATATATATATATATATATATATATATATATGGATTCAGTCAAAAATAAAGATTAGTATGTTTTCAGAAGTCGAACAGTGAGTTTTATTTTCAACCTTTTCATTCTTTTTTTTTATTCTCTTTTGTGTCACATCGCTTAACTTATATAAATGTAAATATATATATATATATATATATATATATATATATATATATATATATAAGTTATGTATGTGTAAATAGACTATTTGTATTAGTTTGAGGTTAATAGATAAGCATATGATTTTTTGTCACTCTGAAAAAAAAAGATTTGATAAGATAGCTGTATAATCAATGAAAAGTTAGTTGATGTGATTATCTCAGTCTAATTTTAACTGGTGCCGAAACCCGGGAGTTTGTTCGTTTCGTTAAAAATTAAGAAGTTAAAGTACTCGTATGATGGGTGAATCAAACGAGCTAATTAAGGAACGCGCGAAGTTCCAATTCCAGTTGGCGAAGGCGGCGGAAGAACATGCCCAATTGATGGCGCAGATCACGGAGGCAAAAAAGTCGACGCAAATAGAGTTAGTAAAGGTACGTACGCAAAATTCTGCCTTTATACACGAGGTCATCGGCCAATTAGAGCAATTCACTGGTACGGTTGGTAATCTGGATCACTTCATAAAAGGTGCCGACCAGATTATGACTCTTATTGTATCACGACAGGAGAATGGGACAATATTTGAGTCAGACGTGAAAATGCTAGAAGCGGCATTGGTCGGTGTATATCACGACGTATCCTGAACGCTATACAAGGTAATACAACTCATTCATGGGAGACGTTGAAAGAATGATTGAAGAAGCTGTACGGCGGAGGGCGCTGGAGTCCGGAAGAAGACGTGTTTTATCTGGTGAAAGTGAAGCAGAATCAAGGCCAGCCGGAGGGCGAATTTTCAGAAAAACTTTTAGTTCTCTACAATAGAGTGGTGGAGAAAATGGTTGAAGCTTTTGGTCAAGAGGAAGGCGGCCGGCGATTGGATTCTGTACGTGTTCTCCTGAAGGTACAGCTGAAACATTGCCTGAGCTGAACCTGGACCGACCAGGTTCTCTTGCAAGTGACAGAGATTTTGTTGAATGGGCCCACGAGTTGGTAGACGCGCATTACAGTAACAAGGCACGGCGAGGGAAGTGCGAGGACGAACGGACCGAGGTGAGATCCACAAGAAGACTTAACAGTCCGCCCAGGCGCAGCAGTCGGCCTTCCAAGAAACGACCCAGCAGAGGGTCTGAAGAGAGGAGGAAACGACCGGAGCGTCGGTGTTATGAATGCAATAGGCCCGGTCACATAGCACCGCAGTGCAGTCTGACGCGGTGCTACGAATGCGGCGGGAAGGGACATTTTGCACGAGAGTGCCCGAGACGGACTTCTAGACCACTCAGAAGGGAATCCAGGCCTGAACCGATGGAAGTCAACAACCGGGAGTGGCGAGAGAAGCGGACTCATCGGAGGAGCGGCGACCGCTATTCCAGTGGGGAGTCGTCGGCAGAGGAGGGCGTCAGTTCCGAGCTCAGCACGGCGGCAGGGAGAGAGCATGAGGTAAGAGGTGGGAACTCCTGGAGGGGCGTCTTTCTGGTTCAGAGGGAAGGCCAGAACAACAACGACGGGAATGAGGAAACTGTGTTAGGTGGGGCAACGGTTCGGGGAGGATAATTATTATTAACGGGGCGAAAAAGGGGGAACAAACACGATTGCCCGTGGCGAGAATGGGGGGGGGGGGCAGGGGTTAGGTACAAATTCCCTTATTATTATAAAAGGTGCCGAGAAACTAGGACTATGGGGAAGACACAAACGATGCCATTGCAGTGTCGCTACCGTGAGGGATTACGTTTACGACTTTGGGGGAGGTGTACGTCAATTGTAAAGACTTGCCAGAACGGGATGTGGAGGTTAAGGTTCATGTGGTGGGAACGATAATGCCGGGGCATGACTTCATTGTAGGGGGAGATATACTGCGGTTAGCTGGGTTGAAATTTACAGTCGATCGGGGGAATTGGCACTTCAAACTAGGTGAACGTCCATATCAGACCACAGTTACGAGCGGCGGTGGCGGTATCGAAATTGGTGCGGAAAATTGTGACAGGGCACCCATTAAGGATATTGTAGAGCTAAATAAAGGCCTCTTCTATGCGGAAAATGAGATTTTACCCACAACCGGGAAAACGGTCCATCGGATTAGATTAAAAACGGATATCCCGGTGTATGTCAAAGATAGACGTTACCCACAGGTGTTGAGGGATGTTATTAAGGAACAATTGGACGATCTCCTGGGCCAGGGAATTATCAGACCATGCAATTCCCCGTTTAATAGTCAGTTGTGTGTAGTTGAGAAAAAGAAAGATGAGGACGCGCAAATGGAGAATCAATATAGGGTCGTGGTCGATTATAGAAAGCTGAATGAAGCAACAGAAGACGAACGATATCTGCTTCCGCACGTGGAGGACATTCTGGACAGATTGGCAGGTGTGACGATTTTTAGTACCCTGGATTAAAAAAGCGGGTACCATCAAGTAAAAATGGCTGCCGAGGACATTGGGAAAACGCGTTTTCTTGGGAGCGGAGCCATTATGAATTGGTAAGAATGTCGTTCGGGCTGAAGGGGGCCCCACTGACTTTCCAACGATCCTGACTAGGAGAGAACTTTGCCCCAGTTTATATGGACGATTTAATTGTCGTTAGTCGTTCAGAAGAGGATCGCTTGAGGCATCTTGGGAGGGTGTTTGACAGAATCCGCGAGTTAGACCTTAAATTATCTAAGGGAAAATCAAAATTTGGATTACCAGAGATACGGTTTTTGGGACACGTGGTCTCGCGAAAAGGGTGCAGCCCGAGAAAGGGTGAAAGCTATCCAAGAAGCACCATTACCTAACAATGTTCGAGGGATTCGCAGATTCTCAGGAATGGTTAACTATTATAGGCGGTTCATTCCAGGGATTGCCGAATTAACTAAATCTCTGACGGAGACCCTAAAGAAGGTGAGACGGTTTGGTCTAGAGCCCTCCCAGGTCGATAGCATCCATAAGTCCCGGGAACTCTTAACGTCACAAACGCTGTTGGCTTTTCCAAATTTTCATCTCATGTTCAGGATCACCCCAGACGCGAGTGAGGTTGCTATTGGGGCGGTCGTGTCGCAGAATTTCGCGGAAGGGGAAAAGCCGATCGCTTTCGCGAGCCGGAAGCTTAATCCGGCTGAACAACGATATAGTGCTATCGAGCGTGAACTCTTAGCGGTAGTGCGGGCGGTTGAGTACTTCCGGCCATATGTATAAGGCCGTCGTTTCGAGTTATTGATGGACCACACACCACTTGTTTATTTGGCCACGCTTAAGGAATCGTCAGCGCGCGTCTCCCGTTGGAAGGAACGACTGGCACCATACGTTCCATGTTATTCATAAAAAAGGGGTAGAGAACGCGGTGGCGGATTGGCTGTCGCGCGATCTGGTCATTAATGCGGTAGAGGAAGAAAGCACGTCGGCGGAACCAATTGCGATGCGGTATTTGCGGGATGGGAGGGAACACGGACCAGAGATTCCACTAATACGTCAACAGTTGGAGGAGAGCGCGGTCACACCGGAACGAGCTAGGGAGCTCCCAGAAGTTGATGAAATCATCAATGATAAGCGGTTCCAAATGGTTATTCGGTCAAAACTCCTTGATAAAATCAGATGGTTATGGCGCCAAGAAACAATCGAGGTAGGTGGTTCTCTAGTGCGTTGCCTTCAGCAAGTACAAACGGTACCCGATACCACAGCACAGCAACGGGTCATTAGGGATCACCACAGAGGCAAAACAAATCACCGGGGGATAGACGAGACGTTACGTGCATTGAAACGCATCTACTTTTGGAAAGTGATGGGTCGCAGGGTGAAAGATTTTATAGATCAATGCACCGTATGTCAGCGCCCAAAATATGATCGACAGCCGCCGGTGGCAGAACAGGTAGTCACCCCCACGGCGATGGAACCTCTCAGGTCGGGGCTAGTCGACCTCTATTCTAATGAGGGACAATCCTGGCTCACTATTCTGGACACTTTTAGTAAACTCGCCATGACTTAACCTATCGCGGAGAAGACCACGAAAGCTGTTTGGGAAGGCATCCTCCAATGGTGTGCGACTTATGGAGTACCCGAGGACGTCGCTTCTGATTGTGGTTGCGAATTTAATAATTCGTTGATTCGCGAAGAGTGTGCCCAGTTGGGGATCAAGTGGCGACTTAATACTCCCCATCATGTTATAGGCAGGGGGGGGGGCAGTGGAAAGGTAACACAATACACTGGGAGAACACCTTCGGCTATTGAAGTTGGGAAGAAATCTTGATTCCTTTGACGCTATGCCGCGAGCAATAATTGCATACAATCATACGATCCATTCGGCAACGGGATTGTCCCCAATCGAAATTGTGTTCGGACAGGTGCGGAGGGATAGGGGCGACTTCATCACAGTCAATAATGAAGAATTACGTGCCATGATCCATCAATCACGAGCCAATCGTAAATCTACGCGAGAAACTAATCCGAGAAAAGACCACCAGGGTGCACAAAGCCTACGCTAGGACCGGAATGTATACCAATGGTTCGATTGTTTATAAACGGTTACGCACTGCGCCCACCATGGGATATATGGGACCTACGTTTTGCCATGGAGAGACAGAGGATCGGCAGAGCCCCAGGACTCGACGGGGATATTTACATCGCAATGCAAAAGAATTTCAACAATTGTAAGCAACCTGAGATTCATCGTCAGATTATGGGATTCAATTGATGCTACTGTGGACTACAGAAGTTTTTAAAAAGCATATCACTCTCTAGGACAACGAAGAAACGAATATATGAGACCCTAAATAGGCCTTTTTTCACTTACTCATAGGGATGGATGATGACGAAGCCATAGGATCGCCCTAGTAAGAGTTGAAGGGAAGATTCGGAGAAAGGATTTTTGGGCCTGTGTGGATGACAAAGGACGAAGATATTTGGAGTGAATTTTGTTGCAACAGATGTGAAAAAAATGGTGGGGTTTACAACCTGGTGAGCTGAAGATTGAAACAAAGAAAACTGGCGGAGGATTTTATTCTGTGCTAGTTGTAGGGAAATTTAAGAATTAGAAGAATTATCTACAATCCACAGTCCTGTCAGAACCTGTACTGGTGAATGGGGCACAGTTCTATGTGCTTTGGGGAACCTTAGGAGTGGCAACCTTTGGATAGTAACAAACTTCTTTTGTGTTTGTATGAGATGGCAACTCCGCCCAGGGAATGCATTTATCAGGAAAACATCATAACTCCCTAATAAGTTTCTTGTAGCCAACTATCTCAAACCCCTGCACCTAATCTCGATATCACATTCAAATAGAAGTTCATTTTATCTCAGAGGTATCCGAGGTGTGGAGTAATGACAAACTTCAATTTTACTCCGAGACATGTTGCTTTCTCAGCCAGGTGCACACTTTTTTCTTCTATTTATGAGAAAATGATTAATTGTAAGTATGTTGAAAATGGTCGAGGGGTGCATGCAATAAATTTTACAAAAATAAGCAAAACTTATTTTATTTGCACCAAGGTTGCGGCCTAATTTTTAGGGCATCATCAAATTTGTAAAATATATTCAAATGTTCCCTCGATCTCGACCATTAGCGGATTTGCACTTCTCTCTGCATTCACAATCAGTCGATGCCTGTCTATGCTGATGGAAGTCTCTATGACTGCCAGATCGTCTACGTAAGCCATTGTTAAAAATCCCTCCGAACCAAGCTCTCCAGGTAACTGATTAAATAAGAGTTTCCAAAGTGTCCTCCTTAGAACTGAACTTGTGGATACCCCTCTCTATCATTCTGTTGATCTGCGAGTTACTATCTCGAACCTTAATTCTCCTGTTACTCAGTTATCTGTTTACGAGTGTGTAAAATTTTCTCAGAGCACCGCCGAATGTGAAGAATATGTCGAATAGCATCCATCTCTGCCGCTGAGAGATTAAATAAAAGTCTGTCAGCGAGCGGGAATAGAATCCAGGACATTCGGCATGGTAACACAAGACTCTACCACTGAGCCACCCACCTCCCTTAAACATAATATATTAAATGATATCTTATCATACTCGACAAAGCATATAGATCATTTTTTAATACAATCTTTCCAATTCAAGCCCTCTAGAGTCCCACTGTGAGCAATCTGCTAAGATCACGATTTCTAGTACCAAAATGTAAAAATGAAAGCTTCATAAATGTGCACTTTATGTTGTTCTTATTTTGTCGACTTAACTTATTTTTACTTTTCTATTACAATTATATACAAAATATAATAAAGTAGACTTTTAATAATGATAAAGCACTTATTATTAGCCAAACAATACATCTTATTTAAAAATATATTCAATTTTGCGACTCGTAAATTTCATTCAGTTTCGCTTCTTCTTCTTCCTGAAAATAAAATCTTACTTAATTAGAAAGAATAAACTGTTTAATTATTAAATTTGTAAACCGCACATAATTTAAATTATAAAGAAAACGTATTTAGGAACCCTCGAGGATTTGGAGAGAGCCTGACAGATATGGTCTGAAAGTTGGTGAGTGGGCTAGACTAGAAAAATATTGATACCTGCCATTTAAATGCAGAACAGATTACTGCTTGCTTTACTGAATAGTAAAAGTATTGATAAGAGGTGAGTTGGCGGGTATAAAACGATGACTCAGGGTGTTGAGTAGGACCTCAGAACATTGGGTACAGGGCTGTGAAAGGAGAAACTGCTTGATCGAGATGAGTGGATCAAAGTAGTTAGGGAAACCAAAGCCCCTGTTGAAATGAAATGCAAACAATGTTCTAAAAAGATTCTCTTTGGCGTAAGGCATTACTTGGTTTCACTTATGGACAAATAATGTTTATATCTTAGTCTTTATTATTAGTCAGCGACAATAGATGGCCAAAGAAACTCTTACTACATAAACGAAATTATAGAAGAAAGAGAGGAAGACCGAGGAAGACATGGATGGAAGATCTAAGAGAAGGAATGCCAGCAAGGGGGCTGCGAGAGGAGGAAGAAGAATGGGCATATAGGAAGGATTGGTAAGAAAAGATATTGGGTATCGGGATAGATTAATTGTAAAAAACCCGAGTAAATAAAAAAAATCTTAGTCTTTGGCAGACAGGTCAGTGAACCACGCAGGTGCTTTTATTGAATCTAGAAAATCCACTCGACACTTTCTGAATTACTCGATGCATAAATAAATTATCTAAAAATTTCCTCAATAGTTAGCTCATATAATCGAAGCATTTCTATCTAGTAGACAAAAAAAAAAAAACAATTAACACCAACTCTATTTGATAATGACCGATTTTTCTACTCATCCTTAAGTGATGAGATTATTATAAAATGTTCAATTATTTTCTTCGTTTTCATTGCTCTTAAATCAGACAAATGTCGAACGTTGCCAACTAAAACGACCCATAAATTTCCATAGGTGGAACCATCTCTGAAATATAACAAAACAAAAGGATACAGTCGAAAGACATAAATCATGCTGAGGACCACAAAACTCGATAAGCATGGATCGAGGGACTTACGCGCTGAGAGGCACAAAGGATGGAGAAAAAAATTAAGTTGGAAAACATTAAGATATTCATACACTTTAAAAATATTTCATATTATATTCTCACAGACCTTTTCTGGTTCTTCCATGACAGTTTCTAGCAAGGGTGGTTTTGATGCATACATTCTATTTCTGGTCACAATTCTTCTATTTTTTACAATGCGCTGTATATTCCTGTGATTGTCATTCCCATTTCCGCTTGCCCTTTTAGACGAATCATGGGAGCTGTTTTTATTTTCTGAATTATCCTTATGATTTATTCCATCAGTGTAAGTAGACGGTCTCATTTCCATGGAGTTAATGAATACCCTTACGCGATGTAATCTATTGTACAATTTCCTGGAATCTATATCAGGCTGAAAATGTTTGTTATTTGCTACTGATAACATGCCAGGTATATTATCCGTGGCCAAAGTTCTAAATGGCACTAAACTGGCTTGTATCCTTGAAAGTTCTTGTTCGGTATGGCTATGTAAAGATGTAAAGTCTTTGCCTTTGTTTCTTATACCAAGTTTTCGTTTAATAAAATAATTTCGATTATTTTTCAACTTGTTATTGATTGTTGCTCCCATTGACCTTGACAATACTTTTTCAGGTCTAGTGCTCTGTGAAGATGTTTTTCTATAATTATTTTTCTCTTTTGTATGCTCTCCTTCTAATTCCAGACTTAAACGACTAAAACAATTTTCAATCTCCTTTATTTGCTTGTCAATTGGTGGTGAACATGAATATTTTAAATCTAATGAACTTGATTTTTTTCTTTTATTTTTTACATTCTTAAATTGTGGAGGACATTGGGTCTTTTTTAATACACACCATTTCTTATTTATGCCTAATCTGTGCAGTTTTGTTGGATCTGTGTATGGACTCCCTAGTTGAACATTCCTATTGCTGTTTTCTTTTTTGAAAAAAATATAAAGTAGATAAACTTTAATACTTAAAGTTATTTTATTTATTTTAAAGTGATATGTTTGTACACATTAGTACACATATAGGTACCTATTCATAGATAGTGGTTTTATATTAACCTACAGGGTTTCTTCACCAATAAAAAAGAATAAAAAAATTTTGATTCATTTTGATAAATTATAGATAATGTTTCAGTTACGTTTTGGAATGTTCCTTCTTTTCACTAGAAAAATTTTGGCAGCCACTAATATGATGGAATCGGGAGAATTCGACAAAGTGGTGATACAAGCCACTGTTAGAAGTCATATGATGTTATATCAAAATTATGGTGACATGTAAAGTTAAATTTTCAAACTGTTCTGTTTTAGAATGAAAAGAATTTAACTAAGGTTTGTAAGTGGAAGTGCATAAGGAGGAAGGTTATGATGCTTGGACTGTAAGAGTGTTGTTTTGAGTGTGACAACCCTAAGGAGGAAACTCACAATAGTTGTAATGTAAGAGAGTTGTATTCGTTGTGACACCTTAAGGAGGAAAGTGTAACGAATAGTACACCTTTATTGTATATGTGGAAAATTGTTTTGTATGTGTGGAAAATATAAACTTGTGAATATGATTTGGAGGAGTATAAATTAATCTGAAACCCAACAAATGGTGACCCCGACGTAAAATGTTCATTTAACAGATTTGGAAGGGAAAAAAATGATAATATTAAAGTGTATTATTATAAGGAAGCCTGTTAGGTCCAGCTTTACGAAGGGTTATAAAGATTTAACTGATGAGCTGGATAAACAGAACCCAGATGAGGCCCAGGTAGAAGTTTTAATGAAGAACTTAGAAAGGTTAACTTGTGATTTGAATGTTTTTGATGAAAAAAATAGAGAGAGTGTGTTTGCTACCAACAATGAGAATGATTATGAGCAAGAATATGCATCGGTTGAAGTATCTAAAGATAAGTTTGATTTAGTTTCTCTTAAGATGGAGAAATATAAACAAAAATTTATCGGTGGCTTTAATAAACTTGCTTTAAGCGAAATAGATGTCATTTCAACATCCACTACAAATAGAAGAAATTTAAAACTTCCAAAAATAGAGCTACAGAAATTTGGAGGATATATTAAAGATTGGCTTAGTTTCTGGAACCAATTTAAACGTATAGAAGAGGAACCAGAAGACGAAGAAGCTAGAGCCATCATTACTCGACGAAACAGAAGAGTTTCCCTTCTATATAGATATTTCGATTAAACCCTTATAATCTAAAGGTGGGAGTGTGTTAGAAGTCATATGATAAATTTTAGATGTCATATCATAAATTTTCAAACTGTTCTGTTTTAGAATGAAAAGAATTTAACTTAGGTTTGTGATTGAAAGTACATAAAGAGGAAGATGATGATGATGCTGGAGTTTAAGAGTGTTTTTGGTTGTGACAAGCCTAAGGAGGAAAGTGCAATAGTAGTGTTTGTATTCGTTGTGACACCCTGAGGAGGAAACTGCAACGAGTAGTACAGCTTTATTGTTAATGTGGACAATTGTTTTGTATGTGTGTAAAATATAAACTAGTGAATATAATTCGGAGTATAAAATAATTTAATTTATCCGAATCCCAACAGCCACTCCTTTGACAAGTAACTGGGTACATCAAGCCATCTTTATGTTTTAACTCATTGGAAGAAATGAATGGTTTAGTTCTTCTAGTGAGCAATATAAGAATTTTTTTGAAGAAAAGAACAATCGAGGTGCTACGGATAGCTCCAATAAAGAAGCTCAATCCTAATAAATTTGTGGCTAATGTTTGATTGAAGGCACTTTAGTCGTTAAATCCTTCGTCATCATTTCATTTTAATTTTTTACTAAAATAAACTATAACCTGTACTGCTTTTGCGATACGGTTTTATTCGAAATGGCAACCCTCAGGAGAACCAGTCTTTGGAGAGCTGCTAAGTTCTTCTTCTGTGTTCGTTTAAAATTATAGAAATAGATTAGAAAAGGATGCACTTGAACTTAAAAGGTTGTGAGCTTACTTAGGATACTTTACCAGACAAATATGACAATAAGCGAATCCGAGCAGCACAGAATGTTGTTAATATTTAGAATTTCATAACCAAATCCGTTTCGAATACATTGGAAAATTTCTTAAAAGTTATTCTAGAAAGTACATTTGCAATCGGGAAAATAAATCTTCCGAACCTTTCGGGTTTATCTTGTTCACCTGTTGGTTGAGGCAACTTACGAAAGTCCCAAATTTCGATTATTTCTCTTCGTTTATTCATCAGCAATGCTTTCAGCTACAAGCAGGTTCATTATCCTCAAATTTTTGTCATGATTTCAAAAGTCCATCAGTTAATTGGGTCCAAAGTTTCGTGAAACAAGTTTCAATGTTGACGGATAGTTCTCAGCCAGAAAATATCTGTCAAGACACTGTTTTTATAGATGTCTCCGTTTCCGCTCATTAAAACTCAATCAACGTATTAATAAACTAAAGAAACTCGAGGTGTGTTCGAATTGTTTATCACTTGGTCATAATATTATTAACTATGGCATGACACCCGTTGGTATTTCTCCCTTTTAAATCTAAAATTCAGGCTTGCAAAAAAGAAGACGGGACTCTCTAGAACAGTAAAGACGAGATACTTCAGCGGTGGGTAAGGCCCTTTAGTGGCCTGCTGAATGAACAGGTTGCTGAGCCCGGAGTGGGTGAAGGAATTGAAGATGTTGAACCAGATTTGGAAGAGGTTTTAGATGCAATCCGGAAAATGAGGAACCATGAGGCACCAGGAGAGGACGGATTGCCGGCAGAATTGTTTAAATATGGTGAGGAACTACACACGACACCTGATGACCTGATCCTGGAGATATAGGTTCATGAGAAGGTGCCTCAACAATGGAGCAATGCCTTGATATGCCCGCTTCACGAGAAAGGAGAACAATAGGAATGTGCTAATTACAGAGGAATATAGCTATACTCCTCTGCGCTTACAAAATCCTCTCCAATGTCCTCTACCAAAGCCTGACCCAACATGTAGAGCGAGAAATCGGACAGTGCCTGGCTGGCTTCAGGAGAGGGAAAACGGTGGACAAAATTCATACCCTCAGATTAATCATGGAAAGGGCCCATGAACATAATATGCCTACTCACCACTTGTTTGTGGATTTTAAAAACGCGTATGACAGTATCAAGCGTCCTAAGTTATACGAGGCACTAATAGAAATGAAGGTTCTTTCAAAGCTAATATGCCTCGTAAAAATGACAATGAGAGACGTTAGGTGCAGGTTGGCCATACTGTCTGAACACTCGTCTGAATTTTGCTCAAACAAAGGACTATGGTAAGGAGATGCTTTGGCGTGTATCCTGTTTAATTTGGTGTTAAAGGTAGTGAGAGAAACAGGTATCCAGAATAATGGCACCATAATCAATAGATCGGTCCAACTTCTCGGTTATGCGGATGACCTTAATATAGTGGCACGATCCTTTATTGCGCTTACTGAGTCTCTCTTAACCCTAAAGAGAGCTGCCGCGCTCATGGGACTGATTATCAATGAAAATAAAACGAAATATATGTACAGCGGAGGAGCCAGACCTTAAGAAAGACAGGTTGTCGTAGGAAGCTGTAAATTTGAGGAGTTTAGTTACTTTAGATCTCAGGTCACAGCAGCAAATACTGTTTCAATTGAAATAAAGTGAAGGATCACAGCGGGTAACCGATGCTATTTAGTTCTGCTGAAACAGCTCCGAAGCAAGCTCACCAGCAGGAAAACAAAGGTACATTTATATAAAACTCTGATCAGGCCTGTCCTAACATATGACTCCCAAACATATACACTAAGCACACAGGATAGAAATAATCTCCTGGTCTTCGGGAGGAAGATCCTTCAAAGAATCTATGGGCCGGTAAGGGACGAGGAAGACTGGAAAAGAAGAAGAAATAAGGAACCCTATCAGCTGCCCCAGGATATAGATGTTGTGACCTTTATTAGGCTGGGACGCCTTGGGTAGGCAGGGCATGTTGCACAGATGGGTCCCAATGGAATGCCTAAAGGAGTCATGGAAGAGGAAATTGATCGTCCAAGAAGAGTCGGACGGCCCAAGTTCCGGTGGATGAATGGAGTAGTATAAGACGCACGAGACCTGCTTGGAGTCCGAAATTGGAAGGCAGCAGCCCAAAACCGAGCCGAATGGTGGAGGCTCATAGAGGAGGCCAGGACCCATCACAGGGTTGTAGCGCCATCTGATAGATAGTAATGGCAGTAATTATTTTTCTCTTGTCTTTGAATTGTCATTGAGACCATTTACAATAAATAGTGCGAAGGTCTTGAGCTCCGATTTCTATTGCACCATGCAAGTATTATTGCATTAATGGCACTCCAGTCTGAAATGGTTTTTATTTAATATACATCTTATTCTGCCTTTTTCATGTGTCAGGTGGCTTGCTCCCAAAAACAGCTGCACGTAGTCACCTATGCTCCTCCCTCCCTTTACTTTCTTTTTTGTTTTCGGTAGACCCACTCTATAGACCTTTGGCACATTTTATTTCCTCAGTCAACCCCATATCCTTTCCTCTAATTATCTTAATATTGCACGTTGCTAGTTTAACTAGTTTGATGCACCTTTTTCCACGCCGGATTTTGCACCATACAATCCAAAGGGCTTTATTTATTTGTATTCTTGTCATTTATGTTCAACTCGGTTAGTTAGGGTATGGCGGTGCCGTACCCAAAGCCAGGTGAAAAGATTGCCTTCTTTGAGTTTCCGGGCCAACTTATTGCTTCGTAGTATGAATGGATAACTGCCACTACTGACCTGAAACCACTGAGGCTGAGCTTATCTATTCAGCCTTCAAAAGATGTCTCTCCTCTTTTCTTAAGCGAGCTGGGAACCGACCGTGGCGGCGAAATGAATACTTCGTTTATTGCGGAATATTAATTGTAATCCAGGAAGGTCCTTTATAATAGTCCATTTCTGCGCAAATATCTTACATGCTAAGTTATTAGAATTATTAAAACGACTAATTATTTTTTAACAATACTCACAGTGACATTAAAGACTTTTTTGTTCGTTGTTTGTTCGATTGATTTTTCAAGCCTTCATACTTACAGCTCATAATCTTGCTAACACTTTATAATTCCTGTATGTAAATATAGCTATGTTTTATTTGTTTGCTGCTAAATAAGTTTAATTAATTCTAATATCCCCTTCAACGATGACAAACGGTATTAAAAAACAAAAGGCTGATTACAGTAAGCTAATAAAATATATTGGGGAAGTAAGAAGTAGAGAGGTATGAAAACACTATTTATTTCACTTATTATCTACATCCTTAAACCAATTACAACTCTACTTGGTATAAAGGTGGACTCCACACTTTACACAATTAGTTGGGAGATATAAGGAATAAAAGTTCAGAACTATGGGACAAGGGAGGAGAGGCATATAGGACGCAGCAATAATGCTCAAGAGATTGGATTATTATCTACCGATAGGGATTGCAAGAACTGCAAAGGAGTGGGGAAAACGAAGAAAAAGAAGTGCATCTTTTAATTTTCCCAGGATATTTAAACGCTAGTTTTCTTATTTGCGCAAATTGTTCATTAATTATGAGATCATTTAAAATTATTATATATTATGTTTTATGTTTATTTATACTTATTTGATTAAATTCATTTTAGTCAATATGAAGTATCCTCATAAAGAAAATTACTTATTTAAAGAACGTTTTGTCGTAACCTTGTTTGCTGACTTTCACGATCTCCAACACCCTCAACTCCACTATCCACAGTCCACATTTTATGTATGCGAAGGATTTTATATATCCAGGGAAAAGATGGATACATAAAATCATTCACAATGCAATCTAAATTGTACTACTAATTCAATAGTTTTGCCATCCATATGGCTTATCAAGCTTTTACCTCTTATCAGACCTGTCCTTTTAAATTTCGTCTCATTCATTTTATCCTCCGATCACCACACGTAGCTTCGAATTACAAATGCATTAATACTTGATTATCGAAACAATTTTACTAACCGTATTTCTTGTTTTTAAATAAAAACGAAACTTCATAACCAAAAAAAATTGACTGCACCATTCCGAAATACATTCATTTTAAGAATTATGAATGGCCATATGTTACAGAATGTTGAGATATTTATACATTCTAATTAGAATTTCGTACCCGTTCTACGCGCTCCATACCTCTACTTATAATTGGTAGCAATTTCACTTTACACCAGTTTTTTAACTTTCTGTTGTATAACTTTTATTTTTCTGAAAGGCTGATATTCGTTCTCTTTATTTATTAACTTTTTTTTATTACATTAAATACTTTTTTTATTATAAAACAACTCTACATACAAAGCCTGAGTGTTGGATAAAAACAATTAGCACTTATTCATTTATATTAAACATTAATAGAAACTAGAGCATGTCTTTGAACATATGTCAGTTGTTCAGGGAAATCTATATTAAACTAATTTTTAAGAAGAAAAGTTTTCTAATAATGGAAGTTAATTTAAAACTTATCCGTTGAAGAAAAATAAAGTGACTCTTCTTCATTCATTTTTATTTGAAACTGACTTGAGCATTTCTTCAACGTTTCTGGGTTCTGTATCAATTCCGGACAGCACTTATAAGGGGTGTTTCAGGGCTAAGTAGACAAACTAAAATTTCGAACTAAGGACCTTGTAGCGACATCGATCATCGAAAAATCGAACTAGATCTATTACCGATTTAGTATACGATATATATTTATGTTGGAACATATGATCAAAATAATATAACCTTCGCGGATGGTTTTTGTACAGGAATCGCATGATTATAACTCTCGTCATTAAATTCAAGACAACAAAAAAAGTGTTACTTGTATGTAATACGCACACCACTATAAAATTTAATGTTAAATAAAAGAGAGGTTTAAAACAACAAAAAAGGTTAAATGATTGTTTATATCTAACCAAAACTCTGTAATATCATTTAAAATTTCCGTAAATGCGTCTTGAAGTTGGGTACGCCACATAAACTCTGCAAGATAAGTACTTCAGAAATTTCTATTTGTCCCTCTTCTTCTTTTATTCCCCCATTTTGCGGATCCCCACAATCTTTCAATTTTTTGAGTGTTTGCCAATGTCTTAGGATCTACAAAATTATATTTATGGTTGATTGTTGAGTGAACATAATCATATTTATATAAATTCATGTATCCTCTCCAGGAATCAGATACAATTATACTCGAAGGATGGATATTTCTTTGTATAACTTCCAATAGTGTTGATTCCGATCTGTCACCTTCCATGTCCAAAAAACACTCATTTGTTTCTCTTCAAATTCCCCCCAAAACCCATTGCTGTGGAAAGACGCGTCCAAGGTTCCTCTTTGTATTGACTCTCATCTATTTCTACGTATCTGTCATCTTCCCCGGATACACGATGGATTTTTCCATTATTTTCCATACACATACTTCCCGCAAATAATTGTTCCAATAAACTATTGACACCTGACACATATTTAAATGTTTTGTTCAAAATTTTATGGAAGTTAATTCTTCGCACCACCAATACATAAAATGTACGCCAGTTTCTAATTTTATTTTAGAATCATTAAACCATGTATCTCTTCTAATGCCAAGACTTAACCTACAGCTTCTTTTCGAACACCTCCAGAATATTCTATTTCCTTCAAAACATAGAGTCATATTATGTCCTAGAGGGCATACCTTCGCTTTTGGTAATAGCCCATTATTTTCCAGGAATGTTATTGTCGTCTTTTCGTCTTGAACTTCCCGAAATAAGGTTTTCAAAGTGTACATTTTAACTGAATGTATAATCTCTATTTGTGTATGAAATGAATATTTTTATGAAACATGTTTTTTATTTGTAAATACAATTTTATAGTGGTGTGCGTAAAACATACAAGTACCAAAAAAGTTCTAGGAGTGATAGGAAATATTATCATCTCAAGGACAATACTAATCCTCTTACGAGCCACTGCGGCAACCAGCTCCTAAGAGGTCAGAGCTCCTAGGCTGAGTGAGACTACTGTCTCTAACTAATTCAACAGTCCAAACAAACATTTATTTCACACTTTTTTGTTAAATAATACCGACCCACACCAGCTTTGCTCGGGTAATAAGGCCTACATAATTTGTCTGTGTAATGTATTTTTTTTATCGCGAACCGGCCACTAAGGACCACGCGAATACCATTGGTGAGGGTTCTTTGGGAGTCTTGATTTTCTTTCATCCCATCTCAGCTGATGTAATTTATTATATAGAAATAATAGAAATAAAAAAACAACAAATATTTCTTTACTTACGTATTTATTATCTTGCACGTTAGATAATTGCACGGGATTAGGCAGCGTCTTCGGTGAAACCCTCGATATTCCAATCCATTGACACAAAACCTCGATAAATTATCAAAAGCCTAAACCTTCCTGGTGAATCACTCTACTTATTGGTGAAAACCGCATGAAAATCCGTAGATTAGTTATTGAGGGTACCGTGCACAAACGCGACTGAGGACTTTGTTTTATAATATAGGTAGATAGATTGTTTTATAGTATAGATAGATAGATACAATTTTTTTGGTCTTGTTAACGCTCATTAAACTGGTTTAATTCCCTCTTTTTTTTCTCTATATATACACTATATATCGTTATTATCAAATTTAAATAAATTAGTTGCATTACTTTTTTTCTTTAGTCATGTTTCTTCTTCATCTTCTCTCGTTCTTCCCATCATATGGCTATGTCAGGTGATAAAGCCAGGAAATCAGTGGTCCTCCTGAGGTCATCCAGGGTCCCATAGACCTTGGTCTCCAGCGCCGTTGGTTCAGGCGAAAACCGATTTCGTGCCTCTTCGAGTAACTTGCAGTTTTGCAGGATGTGCTCAGCTGTCTGATCCTCTTCACCACAAGCGCACAGGTGGCTTGTTCCTATCTTGAGTTTCTTGAAGAGGTGGAAGTATAATCTATTATCGTTTGTTCGTAGTCTGAAGATTACAACTTGTTCCTTTCTATTGAGTTTGTGATATGCATCCTTGTGGTTTTTATGTGGGTGGTTGTTATTCCATATGTTATTTATAGCGACTTTGTTTATTGTTTTCACCCCTTCAAGTGTGAGTGGAGCATTGCTTTGTGGGAGGAGAGCCCCGGCCTTAGCTAGTTCGTCCGCTTTTTCATTACCACTTATTCCACAGTGAGCAGGGATCCATTGCAAAACTAGAGTCTCGCTGGCCTTCACTAGATTTCTAAATTCCACTGCGGGTCTGCCATAATTTTGTCCCCAGTTGGATTGCAAAGATCTGATAACTGAGGCAGCGTCTGGAGAAGAATTAAACAAGACCAGCATCATGGAGTGAAGGCATCACTATATGCAGACGTCCTTGTTATGTGGAGCAAGTCAGATTCAATTGGCTCTATTAGGTACAGACTCCAACATGCACTGAAAAATATCTACTCATGGACGGAGGAATGGGGAATGAAGATGAATTCAACCGAAACAACCTACACCATCTTCAGTCTCTCCACTAGCATTCCAAACACAGTTGATCTCCATATTGTAGGTCAAATATTTTTTCAAATAATTTAGATAATTATCTTGAGATTTAAAAAAAACCCGTTAGTAATGAATTTTTGAGAATCACCAAATCGACATGTTTTATCTTTGCTACTTGTTAGCTACCACAATCAAGAATTTTCGCACAGGAAATTGTTGGGCCTCTCATCGAAACAAAGCTATTCACAAAGATTCAGTTTGATACTAATCATGTGCAAAAATGGACCATGGATCCTGGACTATTCAGTGAACCATTTGAGAGAGAAAAGTGAAGTCTGTTGCCAGAGAGTGCAATTTTCTGCACATTGTTTACATCACAGAATAGGTCTAATGTTATAATTGTGACCATTCTTACACTAATCAAATACAAATATGCTTGTAACATTGTAGATTTAAGTTGAAAAGGTTTCCCTTAATATCAATCATATTGTATGCTCTTTATTTCTGTTTCTTTAATGTCATATTTTAGAATTCCACCAAAGACTTTTGTTGTTTTTTTTCTCAGTCTTCAGGAAGATTATATACTTTGAGGATAAAATATTAACAAATTGAAAATACACATATATATATTTTTTTTATATTTGGTCACAATACATTAACACATTCATTGTGATATGGTAAATTGAACACCCAATTAAACTAGTAATATAACTAAACTGGGTCTTGGGACTGGGGAAATGAACAGAAACAAGGATGGGGAACTAATACTGTTTTACTGTACCATTTTCAATTCATATTGGATTATACATATATTAGAAATATACACATTAATAAAAGACCTTTCAGGTTCTTATTTACCATTAACAAACTTGGCAGAGTATAGTAAAAAGCAGGTCTTTGAAACAGCCATTTTTTATCTTTCAATTATTGTTCTATTTGTGATAGCTTATTTATAACTAAGACGGCTGTTTCAAATAAATTTTTTGCACAGCCTTCTCAAAATATAAAATTCATTTTGTGTATGCAAAGACCCACCAATTTGAGGATAGAACAAATTTTTACAAAACGAATAAGGACAAAGGCCATCAACATTTACATTAAACCTAACTTTTCTACTATATAAACAATACAGTAATAACTTACATTCTATTTTAATATAACAGAGTTATATTATTAAACAACATATTTTATTTCTTAACAGATTTATTTAAATAATCATACTGATCCAATATCAAGCTATTGATTCATAAGGAAGGGCACAAATTACAAAATGATCTTTTCTGGTTTAGAAATATATCAAAACAAAAATTAACTATCATAATTAAAGCTACATTCTATTTAAAATTTTATTCATCATTAACAACATAATTAAACCACAGAATCTAACTAATCTTCTTTTGATTTTTTTCCAATGCTAAAACCTATTTTTCTTAGGAAACCAAATAGTTATTGACTTCATATATATAATTTCATATTCATGGGTTCATAAAAACCATTAGAAGGTTATAAATGAATGAAATATATAAATCATCTTAACAAAGCTCAAACATTTTTATAATTTATTTTATTTTATTTTTTGCTAATTTTTAAATAGTTTTATTTGAAAAGAAAAGATATGTCCAGGGCAGGGACATATCTTTTCTTTTTAAAAAAAATACCCAAACATTTTTGTTGAAAACCTGATTAAAATATAAAAACAGTAATTATCATCAATCATATTTTTATCATTAAAAACAAGTATGTAAGGTATAAAGTTGACCAAAATAAATCTTAACTGAATTAATTAAATTGTGTTCTTTAATATTAATGATGACTAATTAATTAATGACTCTTTTTTTTTCTTGTCAAAATATCTGTTTTACAGAGGCTTCCTTTAGGGTGCAGATAAAAATGGATTATTGGAATGTGTAATGAAAAAATCAACATAAGATTTTAGATTATTGGTTGAAAACGTAAAAGTTAATATAAATATTCATTAATTATTGTTCAATATTTTATTTGAAAAAAAATTAACGTTACTTATTTTTAATTTTTTTTTAAAGAGGTCAACATATTTAGTTAAAATTTTTAAAATTATTATGACAAATTTTAAATAATAAATAGTTTTGTTACCAGCCACAATTTGTTTAGTATATATCATTCATTTTTTTTTTTAATTTAAGATAGGATTAATTTAGTATGTAAGAAGGTCAATATTATGTTTGTTATTTATAAATGTATTGATTGTTTAGTAAAAAAAAAAAAAAAGAAAAGAGACAATTTCATACACAAATGATCTTGAGTAAAATTAAAGTAATAGGTTACTCTCTTAAGTTTATCTAATAACAAGAAAAAATCATTCTGTGATTTATCTACATGAATCAATTCCACTGGATGATTCAGATACAAAGGTACCAATTTAATAAAAGATATAATTAATTTCACTTCAATTAAAGGCACAGAATCTTAGGTATATTGATATAGGGAAAGGCCTGCAGAGGATGTGAAAATAAGATTTACAAGGTTATTTTTATAAAATAAATGGATGTAAGACAATTTTCATATGCATAAATATTAATAGTTTTAAACAAAAGAGTCAATAAAAAAATCTGACTTATGTAATTTGTACAACATTATTTAGAAATATTTCATAATTATTATTACATCCCTAATTTTAGAATCAACTGCACACATTTTTAATATATTTTTTCCTTAATGAACTTGAGTTATTTAATGAAATCTAGTTTGTTACAAATAATAAGAGTTAGAATTACATAATTCCCTTGTAGGAAAATGCCAACCATAAAGTGCATTAATCCTATGTTAATAACAATTATGCAAGTTAGTTATGCAATGTGTTCTAATCGGAGACAGGAAAAGAGAAGTGGGAATGGTTTTACAACATCCAGAAAACATTTATTACTAACTCATGAAACATAGAGTATTTATTAAAGCCACACATCAGATAATTTATTGAATTAATTATTAAACCTAATATCTGATTGGCAGTAATATATTTTTCATATAATTATAGAGTTCCTATCTCGCCTTTCCTTCAATTCATTTCAAAATGCATACTATTACTCATTTCAGGTAATATCACATTGTAGGATATCTTTCAGAACATTCATTTAAAGTCTATAAAGGAAATACATGAATTAAATATAATTAAAAGATGTAAGTACGAATAACCTTGAGATGATAAGCACCAATGCGGATGTATGTATTATCAATGTCTTAAGACAGGACAATATATGGTTTAATGTATAAAAAGAAATAACCATACAATAGAATTATTTTTTCTTTTACTAATATTTACCAGGAATTTTCGGGCGACCTGTGGTCTAGTGGTTAGCGTAACAAACTACTAAACCCAAGATCGGGGGTTCGTAGCCCGGCAGGGGGCCCTAGGATTTTTTAAAGGGAGTAAAAAATCCTTAGTTGCGCCGTCCTTCAGAAGGGACGTTAAATGGGAGTCCCGAGCCTGTACGATGTCAGGTACTCGTTAAAAATCCCTATCCTAATAAAACCTGGATAGGCAAAATGTAGAGCTCCCACTGTAGCATCGTCCGATTAGCCATAGCAGCATAAAGTGACGTTAAATGAACAAACAATACCAGGAATTTTCAAATAAAAAAATAAATTTCAAACATACTTAGAATTTATTCAATCTCAAAAACACCCAAATGTTAGGCCAAAATACAATTAGACTCTTTTTTCAATAAACCCATGTTATGATACTTAACTACGAATAAATCGTGACAAGTAATTCGGCATCATCAACTGTGCCTCAGATTTGTCCATAAAATCTTATTCTTGATATTTCCAACATTGAGATTTAAATCAGCCTCACAATGGACATAACAATAGTCTTCCAAGATTAAAGTAACATGACTTATAATTTTTAGACAAGGCCTATGGTTTCTTTTCATAACTATCAAGTCTTTATAAATATGCAAAGCTGCATAAACTGTTTGCTACATACTTGGAATAAACTGATTTTTTAAAGACAAAAATGAAAGGTAAATACTTTAAACACAGGTAAAATTTCACAGAAGTATGTTGTGATTAAGTTAATCATTTCAACAACCATTAAAAGCTGAAATAACTAAGATGATGACAATTCAATTCTATCAAAATCTAAAGATGTAACATTGTTTTCTGAAACCTTGAATTTTGTCAAGAAAGGGAATATTTTTCTTTTTGTATTCAAGAAAAACTTTAAACTAAAAAATTAAAGAAGTCGAGAGGCGAAGTGATACAAGTGACAATGTAATCATTTTGTGAAAACACAACTTAACGTTAAATCCTAGAACTAGCTAATAATGTTTTATTTCATCATACTTATATTATTATGGCTCTGCCATATTTTTATCTTTTAAAAACACTTTAGATGCTTAATAACTAAATAAAACATATCTTTTTTTTCTTTTGAAAAATGTATAAAATGTAATAAACAAAAAATAAATTATCCATAAATCATAATCTTTGATTAATGCAAAATAAATGGCAACATTGAAAAATCCATACTTTTCCAAGTATGTATTGGAGACAATCTTTCCTATTAAATATTAAGATTTAATTTTTATGATTTCCTTGTCTCATTTGCCGAGCTCAATGTCAGTGAGATCTTATCACGAAGACAGCACTATCAAGAATAGAGATTATTTTCAGTAAAATTTAAATTCTTAAATCTTTTTATTTATTTATTATTTAACAGTAAAATAAAAATATAATCATATTCAATAGTTAAAACTTTGTGGTCAATTAGTAATAAAAATAACCATTATCAATAATAACGGTACTGTTTATTGAATAAGAATAAGCAATAGGTTTTTTAGAATTTATTTTAATGTAATATGTTGAGTATAAAAAATATTTATAATAAACGTATATAATTTGAATTAGGTAATTTAAATTTAAAATTATCTCATAGTCAAAGAGTATATTACAGATAACTGTATAATCATAATTATACGATAGATATATCACAAAAACATAGTAAGGACTACGGAACTAATGCTTCATTTATAAATAGAAAGTGCATATAATACAATAGGAAAATATGTAATTTAATAATCCACATCCTCCATTTGGTGGCCTTGACAAGAAGAGGAAGACGGAATTCGGAAAGGATTGTCTAAAGAAGAGACATATACATAATATGTACAAAGCTCTGATAAAAGGACTAGAAATGCAATTAGTAAAATCAGAGCAAAAAAAAAAAAAATAATAATACTACAGCATATTAATGCTGGTATAAATGCAACCAAGGCAGGTGTATGTTATATCTTTCTAGCAAGGAAGACAAAATGGCCCATTGGAAGTATTGGGTAGTCAAGTAATTCCATATCTTAAAGAATGATTCTGATATTATGCAATAAAGCTGTAATTTAATTTTAGATATTAAACATACACCTGTGATTTATTTCAATATAAATATACGATTACAATTAAAAAAAAGTCAGACTACTACTAATTTCTTTTCTTATTATTAAGTATATCATTGGAAAAATTGTGAAGTAACTGTCACTTCCCTACCTTTCAGGAGACAGAAACATGTTTTTTAAAAATTTTAGTTTTTAACATATCGTTACCTAAGTATGACAAAGTTCTATGATACACAGATATGAAAATGAGAAAAACAATGTCAAAAGATTCTGATCAACAGATTCATTAGGTTATTGAATATTATAATTTTATTTCAATGCAGTCGGGTGATGTTGAACAGCAGAAATAGAATCACATAAAAACTTTAAATGAAAGAATGATGATATTTTTTGAAGAAATAAAATGACACAGAACTTTGTTACTCCATAATGAAAACAATAATTATGACAATGTAAGATAGAACCATTATATGTCTATGCATAAGTTTGCTTTCTCTTCAAATCTTTACATATTTTGGCAACCAATTTCATAAAATTGTTGATCCAATCCTGGCATACACTTATATATGGATTTCAGAGTATTTATCTTATTTCGGAGAAGGTCGGCTATTACATCATCAATTTTATTAATCAAAGGTATTCCTTCACTTTCTGTTGTTACTGTTCTCAGAATTCGTTGCCTCAGATTAGATTCTATAAGATTCAGAGGGCTAAGATACTTCGTAAAACGATTTACTGAATTCTAGCTTGAATTGAAAGCAGAACTACATTCTATTGCATTTTGGAAAAATACTAGCTGAGACCCAGAAGTATTCTGTGATGCTTTTTCGTAATCACTTTCAATAATACTCTCAAAAGTGAGGTAGAGAAATATTCCAATTGCCTCAAGCTCCGTTCAATAGCACCTCTTAAATGTGTGAATGGCTGGGTACGGAATTTTCGATAGTGATTATTTTCAAATTTGGACTTATTAGTAGAATAAGAGCAATGGAAAAGCTCATCAGACTACTGCGATCTCGAGGAACACAGCTATCACTCCATAATATCAAATATTCAAATGAGGGAAAATCTTCTATTAACATGCTTAAAATTTTGTATATTGAGGCAGCAAAACCTTCACCAGCACGCCAGTGCATCTCTCCTCAATTAGATGCTGCTCTAATATACTGTACTTTTCTTTGCTTTGATTGTTTGTTTTTTTTATAAAATTTGCTTCGGCAAAAAGATCACAAAGGTCTTTTGATGGTTTATTGAAAGAAAAGTTATACTCATTGCAAAATATTTTGCGATAAACATGTGATTTGACAGAATTGAAGCCTGTTCCTTCCACAAAGATTAGGCATAGATCATACATCATCATTTTTGAATGGGTTGATCACCTTGGATAAACTCCCTCTTAGAATCAGATCGATAATGATGACTCTAAATTTTGGGAAACAGATTGATATTCTGTAGCACCAGATCTGCTGCTTAATCTGTAGTATACTCATGTTTCCCTGCATACTATTTTGATTTTTAACAGTATATATGGGGTTCAGGGGTATTCATAATGATCCAGCGTAGAATAATTTGCATACCTGAACTCGATAATTAATCAAAAGGAAAAAGCATTAAAACTATTACTTTTTTTTTTATCTTTGCTTTTTCTTTCCATCTTCTTTGTAGATTACTCATTTTGTTTGTACTGAGAATAAACATTCGGACATTTGACCGATTACATAGGTGCATGCTATAAACTCATGTGCTTCCAAGGTACTATGTAAATAACAAGGTTCTGAAACATGAGACTATGTGACTCCGATTTAAAATTTTTACGACATAGACCTTCGTAATTTTTGTCTTTGGATGATACTCTGTCATGATTTTTTGACATTTTGAGAATCTATGTATAGTTATCAACCCATAGATCTTCAAAATGTCATAGAACCACTTTAAATCAAAATCTTTGATTTTTCAATTTTGTAACATACATCCATGTAATACTAAGGTAAAGCGATATTTAGGTTTAATTTGTTACGAATGGTATATACTAGACAGAAACTTACTACCAAGTTAAAAAATAAATAAACAATTAATTATTGGTTGATAAAATTTACACTGGAATAAAATAATCCAACAGCAAAATTTTCTGGATTTATGTAGTTCTACACTTTCTCTGATGATATATGTTTGTGCCACTAATAACTTGTATCTAAATAAGCATGGGTTCTTAACCTGTTTTATTTATGGCAAATAAATATTCATTAAAGAATAATGGGTACTTATGAAAAATGTTTATGGGGCTCATGATCAAATATACTATAGAGACAATTTCCTTACTATTTACAATTTTTTCTTACAAACGTGATGTAACTAATTACATTTTAGGTATTATGCATAATTATTATTATTAGAATTTTTTTAGATTATTAGTTTATTATTTAATATTAGGCATTATTAGGTCATTGGTTAATAGGCATAGTTGGTTTTTGTATTCTTATTTTTTTAAATATTAACTTAATTTAACACGTTCAGTACAGAGCCCCCCACTGGCAGGTCACAATGTTTTCGTTCCAGGGACAAGGGAGATCAGTGAGTTGCTATACCTCTCACATAAAAATGCTTCTTGTTTCATCTAAGCCTTTCATTTTGAAAATTGAAAGAAAATTTATTTAAATTCTTAAATAAGATCTTGATGGGTCAAAGATTAGAAAATGACATGATTCATGCCAGCCATTGAAATAATAATATTTAGAAAAAGTATACATCTATCCTTTTGCTCCAGGCATCTTACAGTAGATGAATGCTTTTAATTTATTTCTTCATTTTTTTTAATGTTTTAGTAATTGTCTCTCACCAGCTAGCCATTCACTTCAACCAGTTTTCCATTATAGTTTTGTTGTTAATAATATTTAAATGTTGTTTTCCAGGTATAGTACAGAAGTTTGAATTGTAATTATCTGATAAAAAAAATGTTATAGCACCATTCAAGAAGTCGATCTGGCTCTGGTGATAGATTTTATCAGACCAGCTCTTGTGTTCAAATATGAGTTGGAGGTTCCAAAATGAACATGTTAAAAAGAAAAAATCTTGGACTTGAATTAAATTTGTTACAGCTGGATGATTAAAATAATGGATAGTCCCGATCTAGTGGTCCCAAAGAAGTTTTCCCCTACTTCCATGATTCTCATTCGATTGAAAAGGAACCAGACAATTTTTATCAAATATATTGCTCAAAGTGATGTAGGTTTAAGTTGTATGTTCTGAAAATGAAAAGTCCTGAGGACAATAGGAGTATAGGCCACCCTAACTATCCATACATTCTTTCAACAATTCTAGATATTATTTAATTACTATTAAAAATTGTATTCTTAATAAGGGCCTCTTCTTAGGCTAAGAACCCTTGCTCTAGTGGGACCCTCAGAAAATCGCCCTATTATAAAGGTATATAAATAGGCCCTATGGCATATGTGAGGGTGAAATCTTTCCAATTTTATTATTTCATTGACATAAGCCATATTTAGAAGATTCCAGTTTATACCCAAAAAAAGATTACTCCACAGCATCATCCTGATAATTATACTAAAGAAAGAATGCATTTCATTCAAAACTACTCAGAGCTCTTTTCAATAATAAGAACAAAAACATTACCATATTAGCATCTCACAAGAATATAAGAAGATTCCAAACATTTTAAGGTGCATTAAATAGTATAAATGCTCAACAAAAAAAAAAACCACCCAGGAATTACAGAAAACTGAAAACCAGAAACCAAATCTTTTGGCTTTTTTACTGATGAATCAACAGTCCTAGCTGCATACAAATTTGATTTTAAATAGTTTGAATAATTGGAATCTATTGTCAATTATAGTCACAAGGAGATAAATATGTTTTTTAGTATTTAAAAAAATATTAAACCTATACGCTAATCATCTGAGGGTCCTTTTGATGATAACTTGTATTAGAAACAAATTAAAAAATAATTAACAGTACATGCAATAATATTAACCAATAAACTACGCGTTTATTTAATCAATATAGAGTTTTTTAATACAAAGTAATTTCTCATAAAATGGACTGAATCTAAGATGCCAGAGTAAACACTTGACAACCCAATACAAAATATAAAGCTATTTTATTTGTTTACTATAAGTGTCACTTTATCAATCATAATTACTAATAAAAATATGCAAGAAAAACATCAAGAACTAATTTTTTAATATTTTATTTATTACTTAAACTGTCCCAGCCAGTTTTAATATTTAAAAATACACATGTATAATCAATGCTACCAATACTTATTGAGATATAATAACTAAACTAAACAACTCTTAGGAATTTTGGCGCATTCAATTTAGATCTTTGTTAGTGAAATTTTGATACAAACTAAATGTTTGATTAAGATCTCAGTCTTGGGTGTATCTCCATTGGTCTGACTTATTTGATTAAATAAAATAAATAAATAATTAGAAGAAATTTGATCATTAAGTAGTGCAGATATATGTATCTGACTTATATACACGCACATGCATATAAATATATGATTGAATGTGTAAATATAAATATATTAAAAACCACCCAACATTAAAATGGATGATAAACATCTAACAATAAAAACAATTATGACAAGCATTTAACATTTTTGTCAATAATTATTACAAAATATTTAGTCAAATGAATAATAAGTAACTGCATTAAAAATAATTGAAAAGGCTTAAATGTTAATAATATTAATAAATATTTTAAAAATAAAATGACTTTTTTAAATAAATGTTTTTTTTTTCCTTTTAAGAAGTTTTCTTAACTTCTTTTATAAATATATCAACAACTTTATGTTATGATAACAAAAATATACTTAAATAAAAACAATAATTTAATAATAAATAATCTTTATGGTCTCTTTAAAAATTAACAACTTATGGAAAGTTAAACTCCTTACTGTTTAATGTAGAGTAATATTACATAATTGATATGATAAATATAAACTACTATTCCAAACATGTACAGGACTTGCAAAACGAAATTGAGTCGAGTAAAATTCCTTTTCTTTCCTCGTCATGATTTAAAAAATAAAATATTAAACATTTCAGGAAGAAATGATGGTATCCAAAAAAGTAATTCAATTTCTAGAATGAAGAAAAAAAAAGGAAAAATTTGTTGAATATGTATCTTTAATATATAACTCATATTTATGAAAATTAGTTTGAAAACCTGAAGCTCAAGCTTATAAAATAATACAAAGCTAATTTTAAAGAATCTCCAAGTGCTTAAAACGGAAAATTTTTGAGTTGTCTACTCGATTTACAAGCCCTATATTTAAATGTATTGGTAATACAAAAGTGGAATGAGGCAGAATAGTTCTTGTATGTATGAATAAAAATTTTAAATTATTATTTTTTGTTGCTTTAAGATTTTTTACCACGTAGTGATGAAACTAAGTTTTGTACCCAGTGCTGACGTTGAGGAGAGCCTTCAACAGTACGATTTTTTTTACGGTTGTTATTAACTCCGCTATCCTCACTGTCTCCTACTGGAAATTCAGAACTAAATTGTATTAATAAAACTGATTCAAGCATGGATAAATATTTTATATTAAAAGACTTTTAATACAATAATTGAAATCACAGGAAAATTAGAAAAGCTTGTTTACAAATTTAAATAGTCAATCTGTTTTTGCATTAAATATTATTAATTAACTAATTATAAACAATTAGTTAAAGAGAGAGGGACTTCTAAGTTAAAGATGGTTTCATTGAATGATTAGAGTTAAAATTCAATCGATGAATACAAAAAAATATATTCTATATAAAAAATCTTTTTTTTATTTGCTGTTTAACATTATTCACCCCTGCTGCTAAAGTAACTTACGGATTATTACTACAGGTTACCAACTTTCTTACAACAGTGGGAAGGTCAAGATTCATTTGTAAAATCTCACTTATATTTTCAGTCTAGCTCAGTATCAATCCGTTTTGAGCTGCAGTTGCAACCTCAGCAAAGCTTAAAATAATTCTCATCACAAAGGATTGATCTTGCACAAGAATTTATTCAATAAATAAAAATACTCAAACTCTTGATTTTACGAAATACTGGCCATGATGTAAAATAAACAACCAATAATCACAAAATTCATTAACCTTTTGTAAATGCTTTATAACTTATTAGTATCTGAATAGAATCCATTCTTTTGGCAAACATTATCACAGATACTTTAACATAGATCGATACCTGCCTGCTTAATTTCAAATATGTATTAATTGATTTACTTCAACAGCTATTAAAAATTAATCTTTAATGTAACCTCCACCAACCGACTTTGATGGTCATATATAGTAAGACACTGAACTGCTAGTGCTAAGTTCCCAGGTTTAAGACCGGCTGTGGCAGATTATTAATTATTCTGTTTTAAGGTATGGTTTGAATTTGTGATACTCATTTTAACATATGTTTATAAAGTGGGTAAGCTTATTCAGGCCAAAAATCTGGCAGTTGATTGTGATCCTGAGAAGGGATAGCTAACCAAATCACCATCGTGCATAATCGTGGGTTGTAGTCAAATAGATTTTTTTTTTCATTACAGAACTTATGATTTCAGTTATAGTAATATAAATGTGATAAATAAATAAATAAATAAATAATAATAAAACTTTATTGGCTTCAATAAGCTCAAAAGAAACAAAAGTTGATTATATACATACAGTTCAAATAAAAATTGAAGAGTTCGGCCGATTAACAGTTTATGTCCCTTTTTTTCAAAATCAATTTTTTTATTTAATAATATTCTATGTAGCTTCCCATCATACCTTAAGAATTTAAACTCCTTCAGAAACTAATGAATTTTGCTTTAATCAGTTAGAATTGTGATCTATGTAATTTGAAAAATTTTACTTCTCATATTTACAAATATTCCATTTTCATTTGCTTTAATTTACCAACTCACACATACTTTACCTATTATAATACCTATCATGTAGAGCAATGCGAATTCAACCAGTGACCGAGAAATATTGATTGGTTTTGTCGTAATCAAGCTTTGAAAACTATGACACAAGAAATTTCAATGCCATAAGTTGGGCAGAATAACAATCTAAGTTACTTTCAAGTAAAAATCTGTGTTACTCTTGTTAGGTATCAACTATTATTGATATCCTATAAATTAACAAAGACCTACATAGACCGTTTTTCGGCTGAACTGTTCAATTATACACAACAGTAACACCCACTAACACCTATTTATATTAACATCTGTTTAAAATATTAACAAATATTTAAATCATTGAGAACACAAAAACTTATTAAAACATTAACATTTTATATAGTAAGGGATGATTATATAGATACATTCCTTGTATTTAAAAAGCTAACAACAGTCACTGTTTTGCTTCTATAAAAAAAGTTTACATAATTTCAATTTGTAACTATTGCCATGATGCTATTTTATGTTTAGTTTAAATAATTGATTTTTGTGAATTTGACAAAATTTACAAACCTATAATACTTAATCATGATTAAACAAAAATAGTTTTTTAATATACATATATTATTTATTTTTTTAAATCAATTTAGAGAGGAACGTGGATCCTAACAAGGATAATGGAAGAAGCTGGTATATAACAAAAGAAATTAAAAACTATATACACTTTGTTAACAGTTAATGGTAAATGAATAATTCAGTGAAGCTTGACTTAATTTGAAACGGATTTTTCAAGTCAAAACAAGAAGAACAAGGAAGAAAAGGAATACTTGCAGGAATGCCTCAAGATGTGTTCTTGAGGGAAATAACAATGTCTGTGCTATAATTTTAAACTTTCTGATATAATCATCTTTAATTGAAAACATATTTTCATATCATACTGTCTAACAATCGCAATATCACTGATTTATATTTGTGTCAAAAAAGTTTTAGAAATATGCACTTTTGAATCAAATTAATAATTATAAATAATCTCAGGAAAAACTCAATTACCAATAGGATCCTGAGAAAGACCATTAGATTTTCCGGCACCCTCCTCACGTTTCCTTAAAAGTCCACGCCAGCCTTTCCTCGCTTCAGAAGCAAATCTTTTTCGGTTTACCTGTGAGAATGAAATATCTATTATAAAGCTTTGAGGCAAATAAGTTTAGAATTAACAGAGTTGAAGATAAGGATTTTCAAAAACATTCAGTGAAATGATTCCTGGGCAGCAATATTTCACTCGTGATAAAAACATGGTACAAAAACAATAGAAAAATGGTAAATCCATAAAGAAACTACCCAAATAAACAATGAAAAATATTAATAAAATACTTAGAGCAACCAAAGTTCAGTTTACAAACTTTCATCCTATACAGATACAAACTATGATCACAGCAGCAGTTAGTTTTAGATCATTATGATTACTATAAAATGTTTTTGAGATATCAATATAAAATGAGTAAATACCTTGGGTAATGTTGATGCTCTCCTCTCAGTTTGTGGTGGAGGTGCAGAAGGGCATTTAAGACTAGCAGGTGAAGGTGGGGCACATTTTGGCGATTCTGAAGCTGACCTAAGTCTTTCACCAAGTGTTCTCAGGCGCCTCACCAGGCCAGGGGACCTTGCGGCTTCACTCATCGACCTTTCCTTGCGGCATGGGCACTCCTCATCTGTTAGGCTTGCAGGACCTCTCTCCCGTGACCCCTTTCTGGAACCAGGATCTGATTTCCTCCCGCTACTACTAAGGAAATTTTATATTTGAAATCAATTTCACAATCAACTTCCATATTTTAGGAGATAAATAAGAAAATAATAACGTATGAAGTTAAAAATTGATAACAATAATAAAAGATTTAAGATTTCAAATTTATTAGAAATTAAATTTGTAAGTAATATCCTACGATTAGGGAGCAGGTTAGGTCAGTGCATCAGGTAGTTCTAGATCCCAAGTTTAAGTCAATTCTGTTAACAAGCCGGAATTGACTCTTTGGTATTGCAAGACTCTCCTAGGGCTCACCAAGCCTCTATAAAGATGGTACCCTTTATTGGTGGTTGAGCATAATCTCAGCAAGGGCGACCTGTGGTCTAGTGGTTAGCATAACAAACTACTAAGCCCAAGATTGCGGGTTCCTAGCCCAGCAGAGGGGCCTAGGATTTTTAAAAGGGAGTAAAAAATCCTTGGTTATGCTGTCCTTCAGAAGAGACGTTAAACGGGTGTCCCGAGCCTGTACGATGTCAGGTGCTCGTTAAAGATCCCTATCCTAATTAAACCTGGATAGGCAAAATTTAGAGCTCCCAATATAGCATCTTTCGATTAGCCATAGCAGCATAAAGTGATGTTAAATACCATCTACCAAAGTGAATACCCTTTTAGGTTAAAGTCTCCCATGCATCCAATCCATAGGCGAGAGGTGAATTCCTTGAGAGGCCAAAGTAACACTTTTTGGGCATCAATATTCTCTTAAACTTACCTCCAAATGCTTTATCTAGAATCACCAGTAATCCCAAGTATGTGAACAGGGTCACTTTCTCAATGTTAAAGCGCTAATAAATGACCTTGAATTTAAGGAGAGGGGATGGTCTAATAAGAAGTAAGAAGGTAATCATGTGAGATCACAAGTGTCTCTTTTATTTTGCTTATTGAAAAAGTACAACTTAAAATACAAATATTATGTATGCCATCATCAATAGCCGCTTCTTTTTACTCCTCAACCCCTTTCCCAAATGATCCTCTCAGTGATTTCACAGCCAACTTCTTGATTATAAGTCATTTGCTACAATGGATTTTAAAGAATGAGCTAATAGAGCATAAAATAAATTAAATGCATAAATGAGATAAAAGCAATATATCCCAATTTAAAACAAACCTGGTGCTTTCAGTTGAAATTTTAAATTTGAGTGTTTTTTCACTAACAGCGACTTCTGTTACAGTTTCTTCTTCATCAGTGCTGATATCTTCTAGACCAGCACCTTCCTCCTCTTCATCAAGATCAGGATGCTAGAAAAAAATAAATATTTTTTATTAAATAATAAGGCAGACTGATTATCTAATTACTACAGTATATAACTTAAAACCAACACAATAATTAATAAGCAGTTTGATTATTTAAAAAAACAAAACAATTAATTGTTTTAAGGAAAGACTTACGAATCAAGTATTTCATGGGGGGGGGGGGTTGCAGTCAATAAATGTTACACAAATAAAGGCAACTTATTTTATTTATTTGTGTCAACTTTATTGAGTGCACCTCCTCTCTGGACTATTTCAACACCTCTGAAGATACATCCACTCAATATTCTCATCAATATAAATATTATCTTCTTCTTCTTCCCATGGCTCTACAGCCCTTGCAGGGCCCTGGCCTCCGCAACAACGCCTCTCCAGTCCTCCCTGTCAGCAGCTCGACCTCTCCACTGTCAGATCCCCATCCTCTGCAGATCGCTCTCTACATCATTCAGCCATCGCAGCCTGGGCCTTCCTCTTCTTCTTTTGCCTCCTGGTTTGCCATATAATAGCTTCTTTGGGTACCTATCTTCTCCCATTCTTTCTACGTGCCCAAGCCATCTTATACGTGTAGATTTGACATAGATGACTAGGTCTGGTTCATTGTATAGGTCCTGAAGCTCTCTATTATTTCTAGACCTCCATTGGCCTTCATTACATACTGGCCCAAATATCTGCCGAAGCACCTTCCTCTCCCATATCTGCAGCATCTTTTCGCATTCCTGTGTCAGGACCCACGTTTCACAAGCGTATGTAACAATCGGTCTTAGGATTGTTTTGTAAATCAATAATTTTGCCCTCCGTGACAAGTTTCGAAATCTTAATGCTTTTCGCAGTGCAAAGAGGCATCTGTTCCCTGCTGATATTCTTGCTTTAATTTCTGCAGTGATGTCATTCTTTCTTGTCACTAAAGCCCCCAGATATTTGAAGCTGTCCACTTTCTTAAATGTGTGGTGGAGCAGTTGCACATGACTCAGCTCTTCCTGCCCATCATTTTTTGTGGAAATCATATATTGGGTTTTTTCCTTATTTATCACCAGACCCAATTTTTTCCCAGCTTCTTCAAATTCCTGCAAAGCTCCTGAGAGCGCCGCTTTTGACCTTGCTGATATCACTACGTCATCAGCATACGCTAAGTGTTGGGTCATCCTATTACATATCGTTCCTCCTGGGTTGGTCCTGATTGATCTCGCAGCTTGTTCGAGTGTGATGTTAAATAATACAGGTGAGAGGGGATCTCCCTGGAGCAGACCATTCTCAACCTCAAAATCTTCTGATATCATATTTTGAATCTTCACCCTACATCTGGTGTTTTCCAAGGTCATCGCACTCAATCCGACTAGCTTTTCCGGGACCCCTAGCGTTTTCATTACTTTGAGCAGTTGATTCCTGTCAAGACTATCGTAGGCCTGGCAGAAATCTATGAAGAGGTGGTGGAGGTCAACATTGTACTCATATGCTTTCTCTAGCATCTGCCGTATGGAGAAGATATGATCCGTTGTGCTTCTAGTTGGCCGGAAGCCACTTTGGTTTTCACCAATATTTCTTTCAGCCCATGCCATAATTCTCCTATTTATTGCAACTGAAAGTACCTTGTAGACAGTGGGCAATAGGGCGATACCTCTATAGTTTTGGCAGTTTAATCTGTCTCCCTTCTTATGTATTGGGCACAACACTGCCATATTCCCATATATAAATATAAATATTATAGTTTATAAATTTCACCCTACAATTTGAGATTTAACTTTTCAAGGCATATTCCTGAACACAAATATAATTATTTTTTCTTATTCAGTTCTCTAGTCTAATGGCATCCTTGGAAGATTCTCTGAACACAAAACCCCACCCACCATTTTTTTTCTTTGAACTGGTTCATTATTAGATGTTCTATTCAGGACATGTTCTTTATGGGAGATGTTCTTTATGTGCAGGGTGTGCGGGGCACAAGAGCGCTGTGTCTCAAGAGTAGCCGCGAGGCGTCTCAGGGTCTCAAAAAATTTCACTTTATTGTTGATCCTATAGCAAAATTTGTTTAGTTTCAAGGGCACATTCATCTCCTTAGGGGATTTACCGTTTTTTGTAACACCTACTACGTGCCACATGGGCTAGAGCCGGAGTTGGTTCTATTGGCTCATATCTCCTTCATTTATAAGACTTGATGAAATGTATAGTATCAGTTCCACAGGTTGTTGCTTTGAGTTACATCACAACAAGTTACAGCTTTTCATTTGTTTCTTTATTAATAATTAAAAAAATTGTGGGTTTCAGCATAGAAAAAAGAGTGTAATTGTGGTAAATTTCGATTATCATTTCATCAAGAAATAAACTTTTCAACTAACATTACACTACTCTACTACTCTTACTACTATTTTTTCCGAACTATAACTCGCGATTATTTTTATTTTCGAGAATATTAAAAAATAAGTTAAATAAATAAGTAAAAGTTAAAACTTTTTAACTTTTAAAAAATAAGTTATCCACTTTCAATAATAACTTTATATATTATATTATCCACTTTCAATAATAACTTTTTAACTTTTAAAAAATAAGTTAAATAAATAAGTAAAAGTTAAAACTTTTTAACTTTAAAAAAATAAGTTATCCACTTTCAATAATAACTTTTTAACTTTTAAAAAATAAGTTAAATAAATAAGTAAAAGTTAAAACTTTTTAATTGACTCGAAGCGACAACCTGCGGAACTGATACCCAATTAGTGATATTTACATAAATATTTTGCATAATTTATCTATTTTTTGTACATATCTTATTTTACTAACGATGAATGAACAATTATCCACTTTCAATAATATCTAATTACGAGTAAAAGTCGATCATGTAAACTTAATAAATCGATATCAACGCCCCACCTCCGAGGTAACAGTATCGTAACCTCCTAACTGACAGCTGTGAAGTCGTTTAGAATGTTAACAAAGTAAGGAAAACTCATTTAAAGTGTTGATAATGCGTCGAAGAGCAGGAGTTGGAGCAATCCAGAAACAGAAATTGGAGCAAGAACGGTACAAGGACAAAGGAAATGAAATACAAGAAAACCAATTTGAACAGATGACTAAACAGTTAGAAGTGTTCCGTGACAATTTAGAGGAATTCGCTTCTAAGTATCGTAATGAAATAAAGAAAAATTCAGCTTTCAGGAGACAGTTTCAAGAAATGTGTGCTTCCATTGGTGTGGATCCTCTTGCTTCTAATAAAGGGTTTTGGTCAGTATTAAATATTGGAGATTTTTATTATGAACTAAGCGTTCAGATTGTAGAAGTTTGTCTTGCAACAACTGCTAGTAATGGTGGATTGATATTTTTGGATGAATTAAGAGAGAGACTTATCAAATCTAGAGGTAAAAAACAAAATCAAGACATAAGCACTGATGATGTTCTTAGAGCAGCTAAAAAATTGTCAATTTTAGGGAATGGATTCAAAATAATAAATTTAGGTAAAGGTAAATACCTAATACAATCAGTTCCTGGTGAGCTTAGTATGGACCAGAGTGTTGTTTTACAGACAACTTCCAATTTGGGAAAGAGCTATATTACTATTTCAGAACTAAATTCTACTCTGAAGTGGGAACATCATAGAGCGAAAAAGGTACTCGAGTTGCTGGTTCAAGAAGGTATTGCATGGATTGATAAACAATCTGAATCTGAATATTGCTATTGGTTTCCTAGCTTTTTCACGGAATCTGTTCTTGCATCTAGTTCGTCAGATGCAACAGTTACTAGCTAGTGAAAAAAGACACAGTTTGTACTATATTTATATTGTTATTTTTGTTAATTATTGTTTTAATAAAATATTTATATATTAAATTAGTTATCAAATTCAAGTTTTTTTTTTTTGATAATTATTCCGTGGTTGTTGCTTCAAATTCAGAGACATGTTCTAACTTTTCATTTGTTTCCATTTTAATATTTTCCAAAATAATAGTTATCATGAGCTTTAGTCTGTAAAAGATAATGTAATAATGGGAAATGTGTATCATTATGTATTAATTTCATCTAGAAATGATTACTAAAAATGTTAAAAATGAAACGATTAAACAGTTAAAACTTTTAACTCAACTCGAAGCGACACCTTCGTTTTTAATATTATAGCTACATTACCAAAATATCAAGTAACTAATACAACTTTCATATTTATCTCTTAAGAAATGAATAAATTGATAACATGAACCAACTATTACTGGATTGGAATTTGTTACTAAGGTATCATGCCTTGTCTTGTAAGTTTTCAAAGTGATTAATACAGAATTTATGTTTTTTTAAATTGACATCATAACGAAGTGTTTTTGTTTTTTTGGTAGTTGGAAAGACTTATAGTTTAACTACTAAGCTAAAGAAGTAGCTTTGGAAATTAGTCTTGTTTGAAATATTTTATAATACTATATTTCAATTTTTTTTTTAATTCCTGATTCTTTATATTTGTTTTCCTAACTTGTATTTATACTTAGTTCTACCTCATGTCTTAATTTTCATAATAAATTATAGAACTATTTTGGGTTTAATAATTGGAATCCCAATTAGATCCCTCTATGAGTTATCGGTGTTAAAAAATAAAATAATCCAAATAACCAAGTCTGATGAAATGATATATTTATGAGTTGGTTTCTTTATGTGTGTGTATGTTGCAGATCTGTCCTATGTATTTTAACTTGTGTGATACTACTAAGTAACTTAAATTTAATATATTTGCAAGAATTAACTGCATCTAGAAAACAATATTAGCTGAACCATCACTGGGACACTATCTCTTGATTTATAAGTATCTGTACAGTTTATAATGTCTAACTAAATTGTGTTAAAATACAATTTATTCGTTATGGCAAGCACTTTTTAAAAAAGGTTTTGCTAATCAATGTAAGTTATGTGTAGAAGGTATAGAATTCAGGTTATGCAATTCAACTGCGGAAAATCTAGAGAAATAAAAAAATTGTACAGGTACTTCGCTAAAAAACATTTTGAAAAATTTTGATTCTTTAAAAGTGGGACAAAACGATAGCAGACTAAAAAATATTTCTATTTATTATTATTTTACCAAGTCCTTTTACAGAGCCTTGGCCTCCTTCAAACGCTTTTGCCAGTTGTCCCTATCACACACAATATCTCACTTTGAATTGAGCTTAGGCTTCTTCTGCCATACCATTAGGTGTATGCAGTTTTGGCCTTCCTATCCTCCTAGTTTGGTCTGGCTATTTTTTTACTTTAGGATGTCACTCACATCCATTTTGGTAACGTGACTTGCTTAGCACAATCTCCGGAGCTTAATTCCTTTAGAAACGATTATTTTCTTTATCTTGGTTCTCATAATGTTGTTAGCTCTTATATCGTTACAAGTGTCTTGCTGTTGAAAAGGACCCTGGAACCACAGCTAAGCCGAAATATTCCTATGCAATAGGGTGTATAAACAAAAATGACCGTTTTATCAAATCCAAGAGATCAAAAGTTTAAATATTTTAATGGTATTTATTATTTACCAACACTTAATAATCCTGTTAGAGCATTCTCTAAGATTGTTTACTAACACTGGATTTCTTAAAAAAAAAGCCTCAGTTTAATTATTTATTTCAACGAAGAAACATGACAGTGTCCTAAGAAATTCTTGTAATTTTAAGACATTACTGGAAAAAAAATTTCACCACCGCTGAAGCAACTCGTGAAATTATTAAATATGAAGAGGAAGGTGTCCTTGACCAGCGCACTGCGTGGGGTTGGTTTGAAAAATTTAGCAGTGGAGATGTGACATTGGAAAGGAAGAAGGGCTCCGGGCGACCATTAATGGATATTGATGAGGTTCTGAAGGAAGCTGTAGAGTAAAATCCATCCACAAGTACTTGCGAACTTGCCAGGGATTGTGGTGTGTCGAAAGATACAGTTATGGGCTACTGGGTGTAAAATGAATTAAACTACTACTAAATTCAAGATAATAATATATATTAACGAATTGACAAAAAGAATACAATGGAATTACTAAACAATTAAATTATTACACTAATATAAATTAAACTAATAACGATATTCTAAAGATTATAACCTAGGCCTAACTGTTATCTAATTACTAAAATAATATAAGATACTGGATATTGCTAATACTAAATAACTTAACTATTTACATAAATTTGTACAAATACAATAAAATTAACCTAGAGTTTATAACTACAAATTAACACTTACAGTAGTCTAATTAAAGTCCACTGACCTGAAAATCCTCCAAATATGACAAACTGACACACTGTAATAAACAGAAACAGTTTATTACACTCACTTATCACTTATTACTGCTTCACTTATCACTGACTAGTTCATCACACTGCCTGACACTGACCCGCAGCGGACGCTATTTATATAGGCAAGGTCGAACCTTCTAGACCCGGGACGTTCGAGATCCTTCGCGATCTTTCTAATCCCTTTAGCCCTTCTTTCTCTCTCTGACCATAACAATACAGTTAGTCGCCATCTTCTCTCCATGGGGAATGTGAAATGGTCATTTTTTTTTATACACCCCATTAGTTGGTCTCTTTATTTTTATATATCAGATACATATGGTCTTTCCTCATGCGGATTGCATTTCATTTCAATCCAGATCTGTAGGATTATTTCTTGTAGCTCCTTTTTAATTTTCTGCCCACCATAATTATATAGCATTAATGGGAAGTTATCATTATGTTAATCGCTGCCTCATTTTATTCCTCATCAGGAGGTTCTAGATGTTCTTCCTGATCAATTTCTAATGGGGTTTCCTGCTTGAATTTATTAATCCTAAAACTACTCTTTTAAATATTAAATTACTTATTAGATAAAAATGGGTGTTTCCACAGTTCAAAATAAACCTATGCTGATCAAAGAAATACTTTTCAGATATTTTCGATTGCTATAAAAGTTTCGAGGATTTTGTTAAGCTCAGTCAGCAATTCATATAATAATTGGATATTGTTTAATTTAAGTTAGAAATATGACTATGAAGAGATATTATAGAAGTAATGGATGTTCAATAAAATTCAGCATATAAGTTAGTAAAAGAGGAATCTCCCTCAATCAAATTTCTAACTAGAATCCTTGAAATTTAAAATTAGTCATAACAATGACTCATTCTTTAAGGATTTTAATAACTTGAGACTGATAAGGGTCACTGGGCAAGGAAATTGTTCAGAAAAGCTCCTACCTTTAAAATGGAAATTCAGTTAAAACTGTTTGTAGAATTCTTATAAAGAAATAATAACGAAATGGTTGTGGGCTGTAATACATGGCGTGGTAGCAACTGTCTACTTATGGTTACTGATGACTGATAGGAAGAGATTTTTTGATGAAAAGAAATCATAAAAGATAAAGGAGAAACAATAAGATAGTCATTAACATGCTGTGGATTCTTTACTTATTCTGGAGTATTATTACTTTTTTTTTGGTTCCTTCTAAAGGTCTTTAACTCCAGCATCCACCATAAACACAAACATTTGTGTAGTGAATCTTCTTTAGTGGTAGGGTGTAGTGGTGCCAACAGATATATTTTAAAGCCAAATACTATTATATTAATAGTAAATATGGGGACGGTAATCATATAAAAAGCACTTATGGAAAAATTATTACAAATGCTAGAAATATATTTTCTAATTAACTATTTGTCAAAATAATGGCATACTTTGGCATATAATTTTATTCCCAAGAGAAGATTCCATAGCCAGAAGCTGGCAGTAGCCTCAAGAAGTTAAAAGCATGAGTGAATACTTTATTATTCATAAATTAGTTTAAGGGAACCGGCTTAAACCCTGAATTAAATCTGATAGGACTTTAATATTTGTAAAAACTTGAAGAATTAATGATTCTGAGATGATTACACAAGCCAAGAGTAGCTCTGCTGGAAACATAAGAAATTATAAACTAATTGGAGTAGAAGATAAGGTAATATTCTCTATTATTAGTATTTTTTTTATCATAAGAATATGCTGATGTTTGTAGAGAGATTAAAATTCTTTATTTTTTTTCAGCAGTGCTGTCCAACTACATTGGATGGATTGCCATAACACACAGCATACTCATCAATCCATATTGGACATACTATACATTACAATTTTAAATTGTATTTTACAGTTTATACAGCTGACATCCCAACTCATCCTAATACTATCCTTACCACGTATGCTGATGATACATGTGTATTATCAGTCAACACCAATCCAGTTATTGTATCCCAAAGTCTCCAATCCCATGATCATGAATAATGGTGTCATAACTGGAGAATTAAAACAAATTCTCAAAAAGCCCATCAAATCACTTTTACCTTACGTCGTAAACCAATGACTTCCTGCCCTTCAGTATCCTTTAATAATATCCCACTGGTGCCTGTCGAACAGATCCGATACTTAGGGTTGCCTCTCGACAAACGATCAACCTGGAATCCTCATACTAGACTGAAAAGACAAGAAACCGCTTGACGTTTCAGGCTACTTCAACACTTACTAGACAAACGCTCTAACCTCCCAATTAACTACAAAAGACTCATCTACATACCATCATACGACCTATTTGGACTTACGGAGTAGAGCTTTGGGGCTCAACTAAGTCATCGAATTCCTCTCGTATCCAATCCCTACAATCCAAAATCCTTCGTAAAATCCTCAACGCTCCTTATTTTGTTAAGAATAAAGTCATCCATAACGACCTTAATGTCCCATTTGTTGCTGATTTGGCCCGAACCCGGTATCTATCCTTTCATAACAAACTTCATTTCCACTCAAACCCTCTGGTTTCAAACCTAGCTTCCTCTTCAATTCCCGATAATCCTCCGAGGCGTCTGAAAAGAAGATGGCCACGTGACCTTCTTAGTTGAACATGCGATTTGAGTACTACCAGTGGGTAGTTTCTCTACTTGTCATTATGTATCACTTAGCCTATTTACTTGTTATATTATTGTAATATAGTTGTAAATATCAATAAATAAATAATAAAAAAAATTGTATTTATTCACCTTTTCATTCCAATCTCCTTCTCTTTTCCAACATTCTCTTTCTATTCCTTTTCATGCCATTAACCAAAATACATATTTTAGAACTTCAGTACAATTCCTATTTCTTTTTACTACCCTTTTTCTTTTTTCTTCTTAATAACGAGAAAGGAAAGAAAATATAAAACAATCGTGTGGGGTGTCAGCTAATATATATATGATGGTGAATTATCCCCAGGGAGTCGAGTATAATATTTTCAGCTAGCACTGCCACTGACACCGCGGTCATGTTCTTTTCGGGATCGTTCCATGAGACACAAACCAGAGGCATCTCACGGTGAACTCTCTCTCTCCAAAGGTCTCGCAGAATTTCTCCTTTAGGAAAGGGATGCACTTATCACATATTTCCTTCTTTTCCCTATCCACTCCACCCGCCTGGTCAAGGTCGTATTTTTAAAATCTCACTGTCGCATCCAATATCCATGCTATCTTTCCGGTCTTCAGAAATGCGACAATATCCACATATCTTGTGGATCCCACATCTTGTGGATTAAGGAATCTCATTAATTCGTGTTTGACCCTATGGTGTCGGCGTGTTATGAGGAGGGAGTTGTTGGGAAATTTACCCAGCACACGAGCTGGTGTTTCAGACTCTGCCGCATTTGGGACAGAGGTACCCAACTTCTCTCGCCTGTCCGCTGGCTCCTGCGACTTCACGCAGGGGCGCATAGTTGATATTCAGTTTTATGGCGTTGGTCCACTCCAACCCTGAGAGTACCTGTTTCTCGCCTATAAACCTGTTGGCTTTCGGTGCCTCCTTGAAATGATGGACTCCAACACTCTGCCATCTGCAATTAGCCCATTCTTCGTAAGAATTCTTTCGCAGGGACTGTCATAGAGCTCTCACCCTTCAGAACCTCTGATTAACTTCCAGTCTTTCAACACTTTGAGCTACTTCAGTTTCATAATTAAATATAGACTGGAACAGGGCATCCGGGACATTAGACAGTCGTATCGTTGTTAGGGGCGCGGTTTGGAGAGGATAGGCAAATCCCGGGAACAGGTACTGATTGACAACATTGATCTTTTGTTCTGGTTTGAGTAGACAAGAGCTCACTAATTTGTCTAAATTTTTACTTAATTTATTCACCGCTTCCTCATCGAATACAAGCTCTCCAAGGAATGTACATCCTAAATATTTTATTCGCTCTTCCACCTTACATGTATGGATGACATCTCCATTCTCGAGGGACAGCATAGTCGTCCGCAGCTCTCCTTTTTTAATTAAGATACCCACACTCTTGCTTGGGTTGACAGCCAAACTAATCTCCACAAGTATCCTTTGGACACTGTTGATGATTCATTCTGCGGCACCTTTGTCGCCTGCCGAAACAGCCTGGTCATCCGCAAATCCGGTGAGGACCACAGATTCTTGGTCACTCCTAAGTTTGTAACCAAACGTCTTGGACATATTTTCGTCACACAGGTCCGAAAATCAGTGGTCAATGGCCAGATTGAAAAGCGATGGCGACAAGGGTCCGCCTTGGGGCACTCTTCGGAGTGTATTATTGTATCTTATTGTTTTTTTTTTTAATAAATAAATTTCATTCAAATGCCTTCTTTTAATGTTGAGGCAAACAATAATTCCTTTAATTTTTTTTTTTAATTGTAGCTCTCATATAAAGCTATTTTAAAAATAAATAAATCTATTTGATAAAACATTAGAGGACCAACATCTCTTACATAGTTTGTAGTTTAGGAAAAAGACTGTTTTATTTAAATGGCATAAAAATAATCTTACCTGAGAGAACAAAAAAATCTTACCTGCGAGAATGAAATACTAGGCTTCCGGACACTGTAACTAGATTGCGATTTCAAAACATGTTTTGTAGGCGATGAAGGAGCTAAATCCCCAGCTAACGATCCTTTATGGTGAGCTTCGTTGAGGCGACGGTAATGCTCTAAAGCCGATCTCACCGGGTCAACCATCATAGCCTAAAGACAAAGTACACTGTAAAAATTCAATTGTTCAATCCATTTTTAAAAATTGACCTAGTACTTGTTAAACGTATTCAATACCACACACTGCTGATTAATATATGTAATCTATTAAAATGTTATATGTTTTAATCATGTCCCTGTGTTTTAGAACTTGAGTTATGATAGTTTGATTCAGATAATTACAATTGTAATGTAATCACACAATAATTGCATGTTTAAATAATTCATATAGCTTTTTTGTTAAGCTGCTTCAGTTTAATTTAATAAAATTATTGCAAAAAACGGATTGTTCATTGACTAACTGGATTTCCACTCAAGAAAATTTCTTTGAAAGAAAATTGTATTTTCCATACCTTTCAAGTATAATAAATAATAATTTTATCAAAAACGTTTTTGTTATTTAGTAAAATGAGGGATAGAAAACCGTAACTTTTTAATTATAAAAATTCCATTTTTTAATTTTGCTATTTGAAATTTATCACAGTTTAATAAATAGCAAATTGAACTGTAAAAAAATAATAAAATAAATAAATAACAAGAATATATCATATGGGAATAATCGAGTTTATAAAAGTTATGCTTAATTGATCTAATTGTTTTTGTGACTATTAAGAAGTACGATGGCAGGCTCTTGTTAAAAATGCCTATCCTGAATATATCTTAATAGGTAATATTTAGGACACCCTCTGTAGCACCGTTTGATTAGTCATAGCATAAAATTAAATTAAATAAACAATATTGTGGTTGTATAATAATTTACCGATAGCTCGGTTAGTAGATCACATAATGCTTCAAATAGAGGAAGTAATACAAATCCAATAAAGCTGCACTGAGATGAAGGCTTGGTGATCTTTTCTCGATCCATGAAGGGTGTTACTGGTAAACCTTCTTCTTTTTCAGCATCACTTTGAGTAAAGAATTCCTGAAATTCAGAGGTAGATAAATAAAAAAGATTTCTTAATAGAAGAAGGTTGGTTATGACATTTTTTTAGAATTGAAGATTTGATATAATGAAACAGAAATCTAATTATACAAGGTATTAAAATTGATGAAACAAGCAGACAAAACACACTATTATATAATTCCAACAACGGTACACAGAATAACAAAAAAAAAAAAAAAAGCAAACCTGAAGTAGTCGGTCCAACCAGGGTTCAGCAACTTCCATTGGCCTAGCTTCATTAGAAATGTCCGCTACTTTTATTAAAACCATACATAACTAAAAAAGAATAACAGTTATTAAATAAAATAAAATAATCATTCATAAACAAATCACACTAGGAGAAAATATAATGATTACATACCAAGTTGATGTGTGTCCTGTTATTAAAATCAAATCCGCTGGCCATAGCATCTTTAAACTGACTTAATATTTCATTGTGGCGTGCCATGTCAGTAGCTAAAATACACCTGTAAGTTGAAAAAACTATAAATCATTTTTGGTATAAGTATTTTACTAAATAGGCTGCTGATTATTGAAAAAGAAGGAAAGTTTGCCAGTAATTAAGGGGTGAATGTGAAGCACAATGCTCACAATAGTTAAAGCATAAATAAATTTAAAAAAAATAAAGAGTAAGGATAATTTTTTATAAAGTAAAAAAAAGGGTATAGCACAAAATACACAGTAAAAATCCAAATAAATCATAAGAAAAATCAACAAGATACTGTGACTTCACTTGTTCTATGGAAGGTTAAAATTTAGGAGGGTAAGATGAATTCGAATTTTTTGCTTTTCCTGATTTATCTGCAGCTTTGGGAAACATAACAATATGTGAAGAGAGGGATGACCTTTGCTGGCAATCACGTGATCGAATCCAGGAAATTTATACCACCAAATTGCTGGAGCGTCTGGTTTCTGAGGACAACCCAACAGACTTTCTTCTGCATTCTGAGAATTGCAGCTTCAAAAGATTCTTCATCATTACTTGAGGTGACAGGGGCCTTACTTGGTTGCCTTATCATTCATCCTCTTCATTACTCATCTGTAGATTTGCCTTGTCCAGTAGAGATATATTCTGAGGGCAAACTGATCACTCTCACAGAGCTCAAAATGGTCCAAGGACCCCATTCTCATCCCAGGACGAACTTGTTGGACTCCAGAAACATGCTTTGTATCATCTTCTAATCAAGAATCTTCATCTCTTCTACGGACATCAGTTGATCCCTGTCATTGCTACCCATACCAGCATAAATACCCTACTATCTTATGTATTTTTGATGCCTCATTTGCATACTCTTCTCACAGGCACTCCAGACACTCATTAATTCATCTTTCCTAAATACCAGATAATGGAAGGACGAAATGTGGCGCCTAATAGTCTTTGCAAATGCTAAAGGTGCTATTATTGCAAATGATTAGTCTATAGAGTCTGGCAAGCATTATCTAATGCATGTAAATTGTAAATTTCTCACCGTTCTTTGATTGAGGCCATATCTAACTCAGGTATTTGTATCTTCCTCCTAAAAACCTTCTGACTTCGAAACTCATACTGTGAGGCATTTTGATCATTCGCTTCCTCACTTAATCATGATCAATCTCTATCAATCCTCAGCTGTTTTGGTAGCTCAGTTAACAACTTCAACGAGATTTATGGAAGGCGCTAATTCTGTAGCGGCTGAGCTCTACGAAATGAGCTTTCCCCATGTCAGCTCACGCACTAATGAATTTATGAAACTCTGCTTTGTTTGCCTTTGTTAAGAGAACTCCTTCAACTTCGTCCTACTTACTATTTTCTATTCGAAATATTCTTTCATTACGAGAACACTAGTATAATGAAGACTCAATTATTGAAAAGAATGAATTCCTCTTGTGTGCTATAGATAAAAAATTTCTAACAATTAATTATTCAAACACAACTTATTCAGTTTCGTTATTTCCTTTTTGGTGATACTTGCATTAACAAAGTTTTTTTGAAGTTATTATTTTGTGTTCGTTTAAAAACAATTCTTCCGATTTTTCTACTAAAATTATGTCCACAATGTAATTGGACAGACGAAAGAATGTGGGCTACTAAATTAACAGTATACTTTTTTATAGAATAAAAATTTATGTCGGGTTTTAGGGTACTCACTTTTACTCAAGGGATCTTTTCTGCATACGTTTTTAAGACTTACAAATTAGAAAAAAAAGTGTGTGCATAAATGTAATGTAAAGCGATAAGATTTTTCCCTCTAAAACATAAATGGAATAACGTTTTGAGCGTTATTGAGAAGACAAATACTCAGAACAAACAGTCGGCTAATTGGTAACTTAACCCGACCACTTGAACAATCGTCACGAGATCTACTCGCCGAAAACAATGACAAACACAAACAGAGATCCACTTTGGATTAATTGCGTTTCGAGGAACCGCTTGATGATGAGCTAATAAGCCAGGTAACTCGATGAACCTTTAGCCAAACATGGAATAGTGAATTATATCAGCGCATTGTCCTGCAAGTGCATTCAATCAGTTCACCAGCCAAGTACAGAAATGGAAACTGCGTTTCTTATTGTTATTTCCAACTCTAAGTTTCTAAGATTCCTCAGAACCAAATCTACATCCCGGAATTGAAAATTCAAGTGAATGAAAAAGATGTTAATGATTAAACCATTTGCTGACAATTCTAATGGTGCCCCCCAAAAAAATATGTACCACTACGACTCATGGAGAGTCTCGGGTTATGGTTTTCTGTAACACTCTAATTCATTATTTATATCTCTTTTTGAGTTTTTACTTATTTCCAATGGTACTACTGTGATTCTAAAGTAGATTAAAAGTATCATATCTCTACATACATTACTGAGAAACTGAACATACCTGATTATACCTTCACGAACGTGCTTATATGTATCCTTGTCCATGTTTTTGAAAATGTTGGATTCATCCAATTCAAGAATCCTAAACGCTATTGAACAGTGATGATTCTCTAGCGGTGAAATATCGTTGTACCGCAGGGCTAGCTCAGTCCTTGCGTTTATCTGTCAAAAATATAGGATTAATTAATTTCAATCTTTTTATATAAGTAATATAGTAGTTTAAGCAGTAAAATATAGACATATGGACATGTTTTTATTAAGAAAAAGAATGGTGTTTGCAGAAGCAGTGCATTAATAAAACGAGCTTACATGAAAATAAGCCGATATGTATATTGTCAGGTTTATAATTATGCGTAATTTTTAGAGTAGCCTCCACACTAGGGATGGATAAGGTTGTATCTATCGGATGATTTGTAGCCGATACTGAAAAGTAGTGGGTACAAGGTACGGTCGAAATGTACCCGATACAGAACTCAGTTGAATACTTGACTCGCGAGTCGTAGCAATGTGGTGGGAGGTCCTACCAAGGTTACCCCACCACTCTCTACCTTAGTCCACTGCTTTAGTCTCTATCGGAGATTTTACAGCAGATTGAATCGCTTAAACATTGGTCCATCACAGGCACGGATAATTTTCATTTGAATAGTGGTATATCAATTAGCTGTAAAATTCATTATTCGTAGGGGCGTCGTTGGAAAGTTTTGACCGGCTTCGAACGGGATTAAACTAGCTAGCCTTTGTTGTTGAGAGTACGGTCTACTGTGATTATACTTGGAAATAATCCTTAGAAAGAATTTTTTTGTTAAACACCGAAGTTTATTGTGAACGAATTATAACGGTCAATAATTTGTTTTGACGGTTAAAATTTGTTGTAACGGTTAATAGCTATAACATTAAATTTGTTATTATAAAGTTTATAATTTTATTTTATTTAAAATTTATTTTATTTTGATTTACAAATTTAGCAATCATGGATGATACGAAAGTGGAACGGTTATTGAAAATCTTAAATTAAAAGAAGGAAGTTTTATTCGAAAGAGTTCAGAGAATTTTTGATTTATCGAAAAAATGTACCGAAGCAAAAAGTGCCATGAGTTTTAAATTATCTTATCCATTATTAGGTAAGAAATTACGAGAATGTGATGATCTCGAAATGAAATTTCTCTAGAATTCGTAGAAGATTTCAAACCGACATTCACGAAATCGATATTCGAGATGGTCGAACAGATTGAGGGGGTAGCCAACATTGTTATGCACCCGAAGTCTGATGGCTCAGACAAAGGGAATTCGACTGGAGCTACAGTAGCGGGCGAAGCTAAAGCGGCACGTTTACGTACGATCGAAATTCCGCGGTTCGATGGCTCACTAGAACATTGGCCTGTTTATTATGTATTATTCAATACCCTTGTCCAAGGAGACTCGTCTTTATCGGGTTTGGAAAAAATGCAACATCTGACTTCTAGGCTCACGGGATGGGGATGGAATATTTGTAAAAATGTAAAACTAAGGTTTGCTAATTATGAAATAATGTGGAAGGCTTTAATCGATCGTTAAAACGATGAACGCACGTTGGCAAGTAGTTATGTCGAAGAAATTTTTCGTTTTAAGCCCCTTCGTTCGGAATATCGAGAGGGTATAATTTTAGTGTTAGATGGTTTCTGCGCACCCATTGCGGCGTTAAAACAATTGAATATCGGTGATGTAGGGGAATTAATTTTTCTGAATCGGTGTTTAGCGGTTTTAGATCCAGGAACAAAAAACGCTTTTGAGGCCGCCCATCGAGATAAAAGGCTTCCGATATATTCGGTCTTGGTGACCTTTCTGAAAAAACAAATTAGATGTTTACCTCCCACTGAAACGGAAATTAAACCTAAAATTTATAATTCTAGACAACAAAAAAAATCGAACAAGGCAACTCATTTTCTTTTAGCCAAATCGGAAGAAATAAAAGGAAAAAATTGTGTGTTTTGTAAAACCGGTATTCATCCGTTTAAGGTTTGGGCCAAATTTTTTAAATTAACCCCTTGGAAGAGATTCAAGGTTGTGAAATATGCTTTTCTGTGTCTCAAGTGTCTTTCAAACCAACATAGAGTTTTAGAATGTGACTCGGTTAATAATTGTAGTAAATGTGAATTGCCACATAAGATACTGTTACATTTTGAACATGGTCGTAATAATGAAAAGTCGGAAACTCATTTCGAAACCACCGAATTAGTGGGAGGTCCCTCGACAGCCTTATGTTCGATGAACATTTTTGCAAGTTTCGTGGACCACTCAACTGTTATTTTGTCAACGTGGTAGTACTTGCAGAGAACTCTCAGGGTAGTCTTCGACCCATTCGATTTTTGTTAGACAGTCTAATTTTTTAACCACATCCATTTGTCGAAAATTAAATTTAACTGTTGAGCAAAACATTCGCTCGTTAGTTCATGGTTTTGGTGGATCAAAAAATACTGTCCGGGGCGAAACCTCTTTTTGAATTTTTTTGTCGCTTTGATTCGAGGATATGTTTTTAAATCGCACCTTTAGTCGTTGATGGCATTGTCGATCAATTACCTTCTATGGCATTGGACATTTCTCGCTTGGCCCATTTGGAGCATATGAAGCTGGCTTATGAGAATTTTCAGTTGCTAGGCGAAATTGATGGGGTGCTAGGAGCTGAACTGTTTCCATTTATACTGGCTGCAAAATTAGTCGATTCTCCGGATAAGCCCATGGCGATTGATACTCCTCTATGGTTTGTAGTTATGGGGAAAGCCCCTATTTCGGAAAGCTTTCCCGAACCTATCTCTCTCTTCACCACCGTAAATGAGTCTATCGGTCCACTTATTCAAAGATTTTGGGAACTCGAAGATGTTTCCCCGATGGAGGGTGCCTGCTTAGATCAGGATGATATAGAATGTGAGCGGAATTTCGTTGAAACCGTTCACCGCGACGAAAGTGGCAAATATCTTGTTACTCTCCCTTTCCGAGAAAATCCTGAGTCGCTAGACCATTCGTATCATTCGACCCTAGAGCGGTTTTATAATCTGGAGAAGCATTTTGTCCAAAATCCTGACGTGCGTGATGCCTACCATGCGATAATTTCGGATTACCTTCAACAGCAACATATGTCGCTTTCTCCTGATTCAGAAGATAGAGAAGGATATTTTATACACCATCACGCGGGTTTCAAGCCTCAGAGCTTAAGCACATCGGTGCGTGTGATTTAGCTCAGCTAAATCGTTGAATGGTATTTTGCACGTGGGCCCAAAACTGAAAACCAACATCGTTGAATTGTTGCTGAATTTTCGTTTATTTGCTTTGGCCCTGACTGCAGGTATAAGACAAATGTACCGACAAATTTGGGTCTGTCCAACCCACAGAAAACAAAATTCCAAAAAATTTTGAGGAGATTTGAGCCTAAGGATCCAGTACAGGTTTATGGATTAAGCTCCGTCGTTTTTGGTATCACTTCCTAACCATATTTGGGATTAAGGACGGTCAAACAGCTTGTACATGACGAAGGTAGTAGATTCCCTGTTGTTTCAGAAGTCGTGCCCAGAGACATGTATATGGACGATTTGTTAAATACTCTCCCATCTCTCGGCCCAGCCGAGCAACTATACATACGCAATGCTCTAGTTAGAGTTAGATTAAAATTTCACGTTTTCTGGGCATCTCTCGCGGTGGTCAACTCACCTTGATCGGATTTTCGGATGCTTCGGAATAGGGATATGGAGCTGTTGTTTACCTCAAAGTAGTCCAGATTGATGACAATGCCTTTGTGCGGTTGGCGCCTAGCAAATCTAAGGTTGCACCGACGAAAATCGTTTCAATTCCCCGTTTCGAATTGTGCGCAGCGCTCTTACTTGCAAATTTGTTGTAGCTCGTTTTTCATAGTTTCGGGGCTCGTAACGTAAATCCGTCGGTTAGAGCATTTAATTGATCGATGACTCGACCATAGTGCTATGTTGGCCGAGTTCGTCACCAAGCCGCGGGTCCACATTCGTAGCCGACTCGATTGACATTGAAAGTCTTGTCGAAAGGCCCAGCTGGGCCCACTTGGATAGGAAACAGAATCCGACCGACTGTTTGTCCAGAGGTTTGACTCCTCATGAATTGTGCCATCATCAGCTGTGGTGGAATGCTCCGAGACGGCTTGTCGAAGATGAGGGAAGTTGGCCTATTGCAAGTTTGTCACCGGAATTGGTGGAACCGCCTGAACAAAAGCCGAAGGCGTTTATGATAGCACAGTCCCAGAAAAGTGAAATCATGAGTTATGATATTATTTGTTCCTACTCTTCCTTTTCAAAACTACGTCGAGTTATGGTTTATGTCTTACGATTCTGTCGGCTATTCCCTCGCCAAGAATTTATCACAAGGGTAGATTTAGTAAAATCTGAATAGGTTCTTTGCCGCACCATACAGTCGCAGCATTTCCAGTAGGCAATATTAGCACTCCAGAATGGAAAATCCTGTTCCAATCGCATTCAACGTTTAGCTCCTTTCTTAGTCGATGGATTAATTCGAGTGGGAGGACGACTGAAAAATACAGCGGTTGGCTTTGAATATGCGCATCCCATAATCCAACCTAAAATCGATTCGTTTGTACGCATGTTGGTGCGTTATTACCACACTGTTCTGCAAAAAAAAACTTTTCTCCCCTCCCTTGAACAATTTTGCCTGTTTCTCATGTTTTCAGGTGTGCTAAGTCCGAATCCGAACTCAGAAAAATTCTATCACCCTCTGATTTTGAGAGAAAAGAGGTGAAACTTGGGAAAAATTAAAAATTGTATTTGAAAATTATTGTCTTTATTATAACAGATTTTTTTTCTTTTTCAACGATAAAATATAATTAATTGAATCCTGCATGCTATCAGGTATAATACTAGATATGACACAACTCAAAAATGACTCACGCCCCTTCCAAGAGATTCCATTGTTGCAACCTTGACCCAAGCAGCTGACCTTTTGATTTTGGGAGATCTAAATCACGAACAAGATCATTCAACCGGCTCTGATTTATGAGCTGTGGCTGAGTTTCAGAGGGGCTGGACGAACTTGAAATTTCTTCTTGTTGACTGGTTCCAGGTTGAGGTGAAACGCTTTCAGAATCGCTGCACTCCTCAGAACTAAGACGGAACTTACTCGGATTTGGTGGGATGGGCATGGAGGCATTATGTGGAGCTGGTCTCATGGCAGAGGGGATGTTGGGATAAACAATTTTATTTTTGCTCTTGAACGAGAAACCTTTGATTGTGGTCATGCAAAAATAGCAATCGGTCACGTGATTTGTAGGTTCTCGCCATATCATGGGAACTGCAAATGGCATTGACTTATGTGTCCCATTTAGCCAACCACTCAGAGAACGTGAGCATGAACTACAGCATATTTTAGGAGCCTATGATTTGTCCTGATCACTTACTTTACATCCAAAGTATAACTCGTATGCCTTCTTCACCAGCGGAGTCAGAGGTTTCTGAGTGGACTTGAATGTGACTTCACCATAAACATAGCAAAAGGAATCAGGCTTATTTATACACTGTCGTGACATTACAGAGAAAAAGTGAACTGTTCCAAAAACAATGATAGCACAACTGAATATCCAACTAAGTGAGTTTAGCGAAAGCCTCGAGAGTACTGGTCAAATCCTAGAAGAAAATAGTGACAAGCTCAAAAACTGAAAAAACACTTTTAGCCATATTTCTTTAACCACTTGTAATATTCCCATCAAATTTTTTTCGTTCAAATATACTTCATTGCGCTCAAAATCATCGGGCTTTTGAATTTTTTTCACTATGTTTTGATGACGAAAAAAAATTCGTCAAATCCACAAAAAACTCACCTTTTTGGATAAAAAACTAGAATTTCTCAAGAAACTGTGCGTGATAGACAAAATCTGACTTCAAATTCGTGTTCAGCACATCTGATAACAGTAAGAAAGCATGCTTTGGTTTGAAGGAGGATTTTCGTGCAGAACAGTGTTATCGTTGATGAGGCAAAATTAATGGGTTCTCTCCGCTCGATCTATGGTCCGGAAATTGATATGATATTGTAATATGTATTTGTGTTCGAGTCAAACCCGAGTCTTCTTTTCCAGTTATGGTTAATCCCCCAAGCTGACGAGTGACCCAGGTCCAGCCATTTTGGAAGACAGGAGTAGATTATGCCGGTCCTTGGCAAATAAGTGTGGGACGTCGTCAGAATTCAGCCGCTCAGAAGGCCTATATTAGAGTTTGTGTGTTTGGCTACGATAGCTATCCATTTGGAACTCGTCACTTGCTTGTCCACGGCTGCCTTTCTAGCCGCATTCAAAAGATTTTTGTCTCGTCGTGGTGGTTGTTTCACGATATATTCGGATTGGGGAACAAATTTTGTCGGTGCTAAGAGAGAATTGAATGAACTCTCACTCTCACTTGCACTCTTCCCGAGAATTCAAAGATACTCTGTTAGATGGGTTGAGTGATTATAAAATTGAGTGGAAATTCATCCCTCCAAGTAGTCCTCATTTTGGAGGAATTTGGGAATCATAGATTAAAAGTGTCAAATCCCATCTATCGCGGGTCATAGGAGAGTAACGCCTGACATATGAGGAGTTCAACACTTTACTAATTGAGGTTGAGGCATTGATGAATTCCAGACCCTTATGCCCTTTTTCGGAGGATCCACCAGAGCCTTTGGCATTGACTCCAGCACATTTTTTGACCCTTACACCCTTAAAACCATTACCTGCGGACGCAGTGTTGGAATTGCCCTCCAATCGTCTCTCCCGCTATCAGTTGTTAGACAAATTGGTACAGTCTTTCTATGGTACAAACATAGTAATCAACTTATTATCAATATAATCTGTAATTAGTCACTTATCACATATGTAGGAACGAAAATAAACTATGAAATCAGTTAATAGTAAAGGGTGGTTGAAATAACATTTTCCTAGATCGCCACCTAATTTATGATTTTTGACGAGTAACTTTCGCAAAAAAAACCTCGACCTTTATTCGAGCAAATATGGTTTCATTAATGGACATATCTATACTATAAAGTAAAGGCAATCGACATAGATGACTGAAATCAGGTGCAAATTGATAAATGTTTTCTCCAAGTTTTTACTTTCAACAGTAACAAATTTTACATCATTTTAAAGAAGAAAATTAGTTTCACAAAATTAAAAAACAGCACCGGAATATGAGGAGTATTATAACAGCTATAGCGTTTTAAAGAGTTTAGCGTGCGGCGGTGGACATACAATTTTTGTATTACAATCCAAATTCTACGTGTCTTGGAACGTGAATAGCAAAAGTTTGAGGTAGGGTTAACAACTTTTTTTTTTTTGTTAAATTCCATAGCTTTCAAAAAATATCCGCTAGGGAGCGGAGTGGCTCAGTGGTAGAGTACTGAGTTGCCTTGCCGGAAATCCTGGTTCAAATCCCGCTGCAGACCATGATTTTTATTTAGTCTGTTTGCAGCGGGAGATGGATCATATAGGATCTAGGACCCTCCTGGGGTATTATAAAAATAGGGTACCCAAAATAAGGGGGAAAAATCTGGTGGTTGAGCGTGACCTAGGACAAGTCACCTCCTTGCAGAACAGTTGTTCATGAAACAGTACAGTCTCTACCATGTATTGAACCCCAGACCCTTCATGGGTTGTAGTGGTACAGGTTTTTTTTTTTCAAAAAATAATTAACCAATAAAAAACATGATTTTAATCATTTGATGCCTTGTGCAGGTTACTATTTCGGCGAATAACTCTTTTTCCTTTAAAAATGATGCACCAAGAAAGGCTACTGTGTAGTGTATTAGAAGAGTAAGAGTCGGGATAACTGTATTCAACTACACAAATATCAAGTAAAAGTACTGGATACAGAAAAGTATCCGTATCACTTGTATTCAGATCCTGCATCTACCCATGACTACTGCACACTGATTCGATATAAGATAAGAGATATATCTAAAATAATATGCTGTGACGATTTATTGCCAAGAAGGTTCAATAACGGCAGCCGATAAATCGGGGCGATCTGGGCGATAAAAATTTGATGGAGCATTTAATAGATAATTCGAATCATAAAATAAGGAAATGAATAGAGGGTTAAAGCAGCTATTAGCGAATGATCAGCAATTAAGTACTGTATTATCTTAAGATCCGAAGCTGTGAGGTAAGTCATGTGTGTTACTAAACTGATTTATACAATAATGAATTAATGTAGGATGGAAATAGTTGAGGGTCCAGTCAATGTAAACAACTAATAAGTGAGACTTATTTATTGATAGTGCCGACGTTTCGACCGACCTACTTTGTAGGTCATCTTCAGGGCTATGAGAGAAAACAGACAAAAAAAATCTATACAAAAAAAACAATACAGTACCAAGAAATGTAAAGAGAAAGAAAAAGAGAAGGTAGACAGAAAGATATAAAATGAAAAGTGTAAATATAAAAAATGAGATATAGATGTATGGAAAACTTAGTATATTACAGGTAAAATATAAAATGCATGATAATAGACTCCTGGAGAGTTACATAAGTAAAAATGAAAGAAAATGGATTATGCCAGAGAATAAATATATAGAAAGTAATGAATGGAAAGAGAATAAATATGTAGAAAGTAATGAAAGGAATCTCGTGAATGACAGGTAGAGAAATAGAAATAAATATAAAATTGAAAATATAACTATGGGATGTACTATAAATGTATATAATTAGAATGAAGTTATATTAATACAAAATATAATGTCAATATAGAAATAACGTATAAAAATAAAGATATAAAATATGAGATATAAAAGTTTGAGAAAGGAGATAGATTATAAAATATGAAGATTGGAAATGTGAACTGTATGATTACACATGTGATGGATGAAAGAACACATATGATGGAAGAAACGTGTGGAAATAAAGATATATAATGTTTAGTAAGAGAACGGAGAAAAATATAAAAATTATGAAGTTTGATAATAATGAACTCATAGATTACAACATATGATGGATTCCAAAAAGAAGATGGGAGAAAAAGGTGTGAAGAATGGAGATGAAGGGAGATGAAGAGAAGATATAAATAGTAAGATGTGTACGAACCAAATCGTCGAAACGTCGGCACTATCAATACATAAGTCTCACTTATTAGTTGTTTACAATGACTGCACCCCCAACTATTTCCATCCTACATTAGATCTTCCAGTCAACGATTTTCTCTCTACCAATAATGAATTAAAATTAAACATATGTTTAACATCGTTATAAATACTATTTTACGTTGAACGCGATATGTGATTAACTAGGCTAATAAAGTTGAGAAGCCAATTTTATAATATATTTTTTACTGTGTACACACGGAATTCCATATTATGAACAATAAATCGATTAACCTGCGTCGGTCTCGAGCAGGTTCTATTCGAAGTTTCGGTTCAGATATAACTTTAGAATTGAAAATGCCAAGCCTGACGCCGACAGTAGAAACAGCAAGGATGAGCCCAAAACGAAAAAGAAATAGAAAAGATAATCTTAATTTAGTGCTTAATGTAATAGAAGCACTACTCGAGTTATACAACGAAGCGCAATTGAAGAAATCACTTCAACTATACAAAGGTAGAAGGATACCTTTATTATATGAACACGAGAAAAAATCAATTCGCCGACGGAAACAAAAACAGGAACAAGATCGAGCTCAGAAAAAAAAATACGCAGGGTGGCTTTTAGAAAAGGAAACAATTTCCAGCTTAAAGAAAATGATGACTGTTCCGGAAAATTTAAAAGACGTGGATTACGTAATAAACAATTATTTAAAAGTTAAAAAATCGAAGACGCCAAACTATAAACACATTTATGGTTACCTGAATAGATTCGAAGAAGATAAAGAGAAGGATTTAAAAGGCAGACAACAAATTTATGAATTTGAAGCCGATAATATATTCACTGCAAAGGAGATAAAAATCGTCAAATGGAGGGGAAAAAAATTCCGCAGAGAAAAGAAAAAATTTAAAAATCCAAAAGATGAAAAAAGCAAAAGGAAATCTGAACCAAAGCCAGATGTATGGGATTGGAAAGAATTTGTTACTCACTCTTCTGATAATTTTACAGGCGAATTTGAGCCCTCTTGGAAAGTCGATCGACGGGCGAATGGTAGCAAGGAGGGCATCATCCCCAGAATAAAGAGACATCTCCGGAACTGGCTTCAAAGGGAATACCCAATTGAACAAGAACGAGCCTTCAGCAATCAATTCAATTTCTACGAGCCCAAATATTTCAAACCCAAGATTGAGACACATGAAAAAAGGCTACAGGCGTCAGTCCGTTTTCTGAACTTGACGCAAATCGCATATCCGGAAGCAGATGTGAACCAAATACTTTCTGAAATAGCTACTTACTTTGGAGATGTAGAGATTCCAATTATCGCTAAACGAGAAACATCTTTAAGGGATAAGGCAGAAAAAAATGACAGAAAAAGGTTATTGAAAAAGGACCCATTTCATTCGATAATAGGAGAGGAGATCGAAGAAAAAAAGGAAGAAACGTCGATTTTGAAGAGAATCGAACATCTCACATCAGTTTATGATCTCAAATCGCTTTACGATCAATTTCAACAAGCTGACTTGCCTAATCCGTATGACGCCTTATACGCACAGACTTTAAAGGGGTTATTCAAAATTTATGAAACAACAGTCAGAAACAGTAATTTAGACGAATCTGTGTTTTTGGAAGTTGTAAGGGACATGTCACATTCGATCTTCGATTGCGTTGTATGGCTTGTAGATTCAATATTTAGAAACCCTAATTGGCAGGCTATTGAAGAAAATGTGGAAGAACAAGCTTCAGAAAACCCGGTTGATGAAGAACCAAAAAAACAGAAAGACGGCGTCCGTGATGAAGTAAAAAAAGCAATGAAGAGTGTGATAAAGTACCAGAACCTTCAACAGGTTGTTTCTAAAATGTTGAGCAATGAACCAGCAGGGACATCTTCTTCAGAATCTATAATATAGCAACAAGGTCATATGACAATATATGTTCCGTCTTAAACTAAAAGTTATTTTTACTTTCGCTTACCTATGTATGAAATGTATAGTAAGATAGTAAGGAAAAGTATTTCGGTCTAGAAAAATTAATATCACTTTAGCAAAAAGGTTCTATCCTTCAGCTCTATTCCTCAGATTACAGTTTTCAAGGTACTAATTCCAACTTCTTTTACAAAGGGATCAATCAGCCTTTTTTGAGACATGGTAATTTTCGCCTAGATCAGAGGTTTCCAGACTTTTTTTCTCATAGACCACTTTCAAAATTTAGCTGGTTCCGGTGGGCCTCCTCCAGCTACATTTCTACCATATTCCCAAAACTTAGACAATAAATGTGAAGATTAGATCTAACTATGGAAATTTGAGTTGCGGCTGAGTTCCAATCACGAATTAATAGTTTTCGAAAAAAAGGGGGAATATTTTGATATCAAAACACCGCGATTTTAAAATATATTTATTAGTTTGATGCACGTTAAGGGTACGTAAATACGCGTATAATTTATGAAAATATATTTAATTAAGCGATTTAGCGTTAGGAACCTGAAATATCTACAATATTGCAGGTCAATTATAATATATCTCTCCTTTAGTGAACCACCACGCAGTCGGGTAAAAAAAAAATTACTAATAAAGTAGGGAAAAAAAGTTCAACCTTTCTCGGCTTTCTGTTCTTTTATGAATCTTTAATATCTTTAATATTTCGATTTAAATTTCGATTATCATCACCTTGTCCATTTCTACTGTAACACTTTCCAATTCAGATTTAACTTTTTTTATATAACAATTGTAACCCATCCGGACATGAATTAGAGAGAGAGAAATGCTTTATTGTTTCAGGAGTGGTGTCCAACTAACAGGAGTGGATTGCCATACCACTCCCATACTTATCAATCCATATTGGACATATGTACAAAACAATTTTAAATTTATGAATATTACAATATTTTAATTAAAACAATGACTTGGAAAATAATTTTATACAACTTCCAAAAGCTTTAAAAAATCTGAAGATGATTGACAACATGTTATCATGTTCATATTTAATAAATTAATCGATAATCAAATGCAAAAAGTTACTTACAACTTCAAACATTAAAGTTTGTTTTAAGTTTCACCGACTTCGAGGGTACTTCGAATCGATCAGAAGTGAACTTTCTGTGCATGTGCCTTTCTCTTCGCCTGGTATCGCTTCATGCTCTCCGATCTCTCACTCCTTTCCTCATCGGAGATTTCGATCGTTCCTTTAATTCTCGCCTCAAACATTATCCTCTCGTATCGGGTTGTGCTCTTGGGAGTTCCAACACTTAGCGTATCAACCTTATGACACTTTCTGCTTCCTTATACCAGTTCGGTTTAGTTTTTTTTTTCTAAAGAATTCAAATTTTTTTTTTGTAACCCAACTTGCCTTCATTCGCAGTTGAAATTAACCCTTATGTTCTTATTAGAAAGCTTATTATTTGTATAATTAAAATAATAATTATTCATTAATAAAATAAATTACAAAAGACTCATATACATGACAATCATTAGACTCATTTGGACTTATGTAGTAGAGCTTTGGAGCTCCATTAAACCTTCGAACTCCACTCGTATTCAATCCTCACAATTCTCAATGCTCCTTACTTTGTTACGAAAAAAGTAATCCATAATGACCTTAATGTCCCATTTGTTGCTGATTTGTCCCGAATCCGGTATCAATCTTTTCATGACAAACTTTATTCCCACTCAAACCTACTAGTTTCAAACCTAGCTCATCCTATATCCTCTTCAATTCCTGATAATCCTCCGAAGCATCTGAAAAGATGATGGCCTCGTGACCTTCTAAGTTGAACTTGTTATTTGAGTACTAACATTGGGTAGTTTCTCTACTTGTCTCTATTCATGCCAATATGTACCATCCATTCTATTTACTTGTTGTATTAGTATAATACAGTTGTTAATTTCATTGAATAAATTATAAAAAATGAATGAAACCTAATTATTTAACACACCGTTTGGATAATATTTGAACAGGATAAAGTTAAAATTGAAACGGAAAAAGTTGTATTTGAAATAAATAAAAATGCTATGTTACAGAAATAACAATGTTCAGACTCTTAATGTTAAGAGAGTGGTTCCAGCCACTTTGCAGATTTAAAAGTTTGTCGGAAAACACCTTTTTCATATCTTTACAGTCCAGTAGTTAATGAGAGTCAAATTAAGCTTGAAGTATCAAGATTTTCATAACAGGTTTGAACTTTTGAAATTTCTATTTAGTACCGCTTGCGAAGCTAAAGCGATAAAGACGGTTGAGTAACAAGATTAATGAGTTTTCGATTTAGCCGGTCGGCGCGGGGATTCCCTCACAATGGATTATGGATCCGACGCCACAAAAGATGGAAACACTAACCGTGTAAGACATGACTCTAATCGAGTTGGGCTTTCATTAACCACAAAGTTTTGATTCAAAACTAACTTGATTCTCATTCAAAACTAATTAACAACCCTCATCTTTGATCTTGCAGCATTGTAATAAATTTTATGTTTTCTTCCTAAAATTGCCCAATTGGGTCGCGATGTTTTCAGATGGCTAATATTTCATTATTGGTCTACGCTTTAATGGAGAAGCTACCCGAGAGGTACAGCGCTGTGTTGCTCTACTGAAGATCTTGTAAAGATAATAAGAATAACCCTAGGCGTACGCCAAAACCGATTTTGTCGGCCGATGTCGGACAGAATTACTCAGACGAGTAACTCGGACGGCATGCGCTCACACTGTTGCTGGCATTGGACGTTGCCGGTTTCTGTAGTTGATTGTGGGGCTTAATGTTTTAATGTCTGCAACCGATATATCCATTTCCGTTGCAACTTCAGTCCATAAACGTTACATCACGCTTATTGTAAATTTTTGAATGTTTATCCCACCGGGTTGGTTTATTTTAAACATACATAATTAATTTTCAATATCTATAGTCGTTTAGGTAGACAACAACACACAAACACGACATAATTATAAATTAAACTATAAATACACTCAATTTGCGCTGTAGACGCTGGGAGACAGGTGAGAAATGCCAATATGTTCGGACTCGTCGGTTGGTCGGTCTTGAACGAACGTCATCGGACGGTGACGGTTGTAGTGGTGTAAGCACTCCCTTTTTTTACATGTGTTTCATATGATCTGCCGAGATCCGCCGATAACGCCCGAGTAAAGTTCGGACAATAAAGGTTTAGGCGTACGCTTGCCATTAGACTTAGCGAACCCGAAGGCTTGATGCTGATACCACCAATCTCTGCTTACAAACTTCCGTCTTCGGACCAGTACCCAAACTCAAATCCGCCAGATTATGCAATCCTGCCACCTACGTCTCGTTCTATCCCTTAGACGCTTCCCAATCGTTACAGCGCTCATTAACATCTTAGAAATTCGTTCGTTACTTAGCCCAGAAACTTTTCAGGCCCATCTTAATCTTCGTGACGCTATCATTTAGATAATATGAATTGCATGCTTCGCAATTTCGCGTTATGTAATTTCATATTTTCCCTATTTTTCTATGTGACCCCTAATTTTCGAATTCCTGAAGACCTTCATCTTTCATCATTAGCAGTCAAGTTTCACACACGTATAGAAGGCTTTGAAAGATAAATTATTTAATATTCTAACAGCCATTCAAGGAACCCGAAGGATCTTCAGATGGCCCTGGGACTCGTTCACCCTCTATAAAAAATCTATATGCGCTTAATTGGCGGAAAAACCTGGCGGTGAGCGTGATCATGAACAAGTTACTTCACTACGCAACCGTTGTATGAGAAACAGTAGTCTCTACCATGTACTGGACCTAAGAACATTCACGGATTATTTTACTCTTTCGTCATCTATTGAAATATTAAATCCTTTCAAAATGGACCTTTCAAAGGTGAATTTTCTGAAGACATATTTACAAAAAAAGTCTGCTTCTTTCAATAGGTTCTTAAATATTTAACACCATTCCACTAACACTAAATGATATTTAACACTATTCCAGTTTAAATGAAGAATATTATAGGAGTTATTAGGGGAAATATATGTGTTTAAAACCCACATTGTTAAGGAATCAGTATTATTCATTTAATAAATTAGAAATTATTAATGAAGACGAAAGCGGATAAAAGAACCTGAACACTAAAATACGAATAAGAAAGAAAATTTTTCTTACATAAAATTACATCAAACATAAAATTACAAAGTATTTTATGTTTCTTTTACTCTTTTACATTAACGTGTTTTGTGGAATACGCACAATGTTCTTGATAATGTCCTTTTTTACATGGACATTGTATTTTTTATTTCTGTTTTTTTATAGTTTGTGTGCGTTTACTATTTTTTTTTTATGTCATTTTTTAGTAAAGCTTTATCCCGTAACCTTATGATTCAGATGTTGCGTTTGGGTCTTGGCGGTGGTGGTATGTTTCCTCTGGTTGGTGTCTTACTGCATTTTGAGGTTAAGATGTGTTTTATTCGCATATTTCTTCTGATATTATCCTCTTTCTATCCTGGAGATGACTGAATAGGAGAAATATCGACAAGTACTTATTATTAAGGGCAGATGAAGTAGTAACCTTATAAAGTATTATTAGTTTTAATCATAAAAAAAAATTTAATCATTTTCGTAAAAGAAAGAACATTATCTTTTCTTATTTTTTCACATTTTATTTAATATAATAATTTAAACGTTTATTTCTTAGTTGTTTAGAATAATTTAATTTAAAAGGTAATTTTATTTGTTCAGTGATAAGTGTAATATATTGTAGTAAGTTTGAAAACATATGTTAAAAAAGTGAAGAGAGAAAAACAAAAGAGAGTCGACCGGCTTTTATTCGCTCCGGCGAGACCGAGCAGACAGTGTTGACACGAGCCTCTTGACGTGCACATCGCAAGCTATAGCTCAGAGTTGTTTTTTGTGAATTTTAAGAAGATACTAATTTGCTGCCCACCTGCACGTGTAATTAGTTTAAACTTAGTCATCGATTCGACCAATTCGAATTGACCCAGTCGATCATCTCAACCTCTATTGTCTTAACATCTTCGCTCGCCCTGCCGACGAAAATCCTCTGTCTTTTCAACATCCAGCTCGCCCTGCCGACGAAAATCCTCTGTCTTTTCAACATCCAGCTCGCCCTGCCAAGAATCTACTACTGGAATCTATTTCGACAGACAGATAAGAAATTTTTTAATTTTTTTATATCATTTCAACTACAAAACCAGATAAACATTCATTATTTTGTAATAGATTTTATATGAACATAGGTTTTAGTTTTGTTATTAATTAGTTGTTTATAATTTAGTTAATATTAGTAACTTCATTTTCTAATTATAAAAACGTTTAAATTGTTCTTTTAATTTAATTAATTGTTCTTTCATTAACAAAAGTATTAGTTATTTAATTGATAAAAGTGATTTATGTTATTAATTTAATAAAAGGTTACAATCAAAATGACATGCGATCTGGTATAATTGAATCAGAAATTTATTTTCCTTATCCACTTCGGAGCTCTCATCGAAAGGTCCAATAACTATTTCGAGGGTGCTCAAACACTTTTGTTTCCTATTTTTATTTTAGAAACTTATGACTTTTTGTTTGACATTTATCCACTCAAGTCTTTTGAGTTTTTATATATCTTTTCAGTTTTGGTCCTCTATAATCACCATTATTAAGTTAATTATTATTACATTATAAATCAATAAGTTGCTAATGCAATTAAATATTTCGATAGGAGCCTTTCAGATTTGCTGTAAAAAATTGATGAATAAATATTATTGTGGAAATAATTCTTGAAATCCTTTGCATTATTTCAATTATAATTTTGTTTATACCAATTCCATTATTACACATCCAATATTATGATCATAGTAGATACATTCTCTGAGAACAATCTTTAAAATTACAACACGTATAATGACTACTAATATACAACAAAAAACCATCCTTAATTTTTTTTTATTTGTGAAACAAATAATAAAGAAATAAATTTAAAAAAACAGTTTGAGTTAGAACAGCTTATTCCATCAGTTTTAATGTAACTTAGATCAAGAGCTTTAATTTTTGTATTAATGAATAAAGTGTATTTAAAACATACAAGAATTCATATGCATTAATAAACCAAATTAGAAATTACAAAAAAATTATTATTACAAACATATGATCTAGGTCACTTAATTGAATATCACTGCTTTCGTTAGTGCAAATAGATCTATTTCTCAGCGCAGTAGTTCTCATTTCTAGACACATTTTGAATCAGAAAGAAATATCCCATCGCCGAAGGACAATCGCCACATTTCCTAAAGTAGAGAGAAAACGATTAATTGATTAAATTAAAGCTAATTGATTGATCAAGCTAATCAGATTTCAGCTTGGACATGTTCAATTCGGATCAAAAGTATATGGAAATAGAGGCCGATTATCAAATAGAACAAGATGAAACCAGTGCAAAGAAAAAAGAAAAAAAATTCACTGTTCGGTTTTCACAGATCGATAATATCGTCGATACGTTTCGAGACTACGGCAAATTAGGAATTAAACGTAAAGTCGATTATTTTAAAGGAAGAAAAAGAAATTTTGCTGCAAACAGGTATATGAAACATATAAAGTTCGAATCGACAGAACCAACACTACATGACAAAAATGATGAACTTCTTAAGGCGGAGCATGAAATGGCAACCATTGCAGGCCTAAGGGAAATGTACTTTAACAGGCCTAAAACATTAAAGGCATTTGAAGAAATAAACATGGTAAAAGAAGAGGCAGGCAAAAAGGCTCCAGCAATCCTGCCAGTTGAGGCCGAGCTCCCTCAAAGCGTATTCAAGCCTTACCTTGACAAATATCAACAGAAACAACTAGATGAATTGTTTGTGAAAATACCAAGGAAAGGGAGTATGGAGTTGATGAAACGAAAAAATGGTCCTGAGATGAAAGGATCAAGAGATGCAATTAGGAATGGAAAAGTTGTGACAATTTTCAACATCGACGATGATAATCTTTTCACTAACGATGAACTGTTTCGAATCGAAAAAATCAAACGCAAGGTAGGCTCCAAGAAACGAGTTGATAAGATGAAGAATATCCAAACTAAGGAAGTTTGGGAATGGGATGAGCTTGTAAATAAGTTTCCCCATTTCTCAACTACCAAAGGGAATTCAGCTTTATCTGAATCGAGGTATAAGGCAGAAAGATTAGAAGAAGAACCGTTTGCCAAAATAGAAACCGAACAGCGTATGAAAGACTATTTGGCCAATTGGTTTCAACGAGGATCTCCGAGCGGGCAGAGTGAAGTTAAGCTTAATGATTTCCAATTTTATCAAAGTCTATACTCAAGAAGGCATGCATTTTTAGATGATAAAAGCAGACTGAGTGCAGCCGTAAAATTTTTAAAACTAGCCAAATTCGTTTATCCCGATTTGGAATGCATGAAGATCTTGAAAGAGCTACAGAACTACACCGGCCCGGTTACTCTTGATGATCTGGAGGCACAGGGTAGGACAACAGGGTCAGCACTGAAAATGCCGAACAAAAAACTTAGATATTTTAGGAAGCTTCTAAATGAGACGAAGGAATTACAAAACATGTTCGTTGATAAAGAAACAAAACCCGAGGTTAAAAAAGATTTAGAAAAGAGAGCCATTACACCTGAAACGGATAAAAAAGATGACGAAATGTTAAAAAGTACACTCGAGGATAACAATTTATCGAATATATACAATGACTACGTTGAAAGCTGTTTACCATATCCAATTAACAAGATTTTTATTTCTACTGCCATCGGTCTAATGAAATACGATGCTGATTTAAAGAACTCTCCACAATTCAAAACAAACCAGAAAGAAATTACCGGCTTAATAAAAGGATTATTAAATATTATGCTAGACACGATGAAGTGGGTAGTAGATACAATCTTCAGGAGTAGTGCTCGCTTTGATGCTCTGGAAGGTAAAGAAAGCGAAGAAGAAACAAGTGAGATATTTACAGATAATACCGGGAAGGATAAACATAAAAAAGAAAATCCTGGCAATGAAACGGATTTTGCGATGACAAAGCTAAGGGCTTATTTTATGAAGTTCAAGAACATGAAAAATCTGTTCCTGATGAACTTAGCTGACATCAACTCAAATGAATGTGTATTATCAAAAAACTCGGCGGTCGAAAAAAAACATGCGAAAGAAAGGCAAGCGGAAGAAAAACATGCGAAGAAGAAGCATACGAAAAAAATGAAAAACTAAAAGATCAGAGCAGTGAGGATTGGCATGAGTTAGAAAATATATCCACCTATAACACTTAATAATAAAATTTAAAATCGTAAATTCGACTCCAATCGTTTGATAGAAATTCTTTTTAAAATGTAGTTCTAGTTGTAACTTCGTCTATGCTTGATGACTGACAGGTGCATATTAACATATTTTTATCATAATCATATCAATAGTAACAATAATAATAAAAGGGTCAGCGAACCCAAAAACTCGATACTGTTATCAGCAATAACTTTTCACATACTCCCATCTACGAATTACCAGCCAAATCAAAACCGGTAAGATACAATCCTCTTCGGGCTATCTCTCAGTTGTTTAAAAGTCGGCTCAGCGCTAATTAGCAAATTATTTATTTGTGTGCCTTTTTTAGGGTTAACTAAATTAAATAAAAAAAATCAATAAGTTATTGATCTCATTCCACGGCTCAATAACAATTCATTTTTTTTTATTCAATCCAATAATTACTATTGCGAAAAAATGTTCAATTTTAAATATGCCAAGTATAGTTATGTTACCTACGGCTCCACGAAAGGGCTGGGTGGGGAAACAAATTATAGTCCAGGACAAATATGAGAAATTTGCTAAAGATCATATAAAAAATAAAACTCTACTATATTAAAACAAAAATAAAATTACACTCAACAAATAATTATAATATTAATAATATTACACTGTTAATAATATTAGTCTTTTAGGTTGTTTTTTTAAATGTATCCATACATATATATGCTTTTACAATTAGCATGCCCAAACTCGGATCACAACCCCGTGATTTTCTGATTAGGGTCATCTTTATCTAATAATCCGAAAACAAGTAAATTTGCATTCAAACAGGCTGGCTTGCAAAAATTTCGAAAAATAATAGATTCTAAAATAAACTATAACCCAATAATCAATAACTCTCACGAGATTGACTGCAACCATAATAATTTAAACCTACTAATTAAACAAGCCATGACAGAAACTATCCCTTAAAATTCTTCACAGTCTTACCATAATTATAATTTACCGCCTCCTCTACTAGCACTCATAAAAATTAAAAATAGACTTAGGAGAAAATACCAACGTACCAAAAGCCCTCAAATAAAGACAGTTTTTTATAATTTTAACAACTCCGTTAGATCCCGTATCAATCAATAGAGAAATGATAACTGGGCAACAACTTTAAAATCATGTAAACCTGATGAAAATAAAAAGTGGAAATTACATAAAATTCTGACTAAGAATGCTACTAAAATTCCCCACAGAAAATTATTAGCCCGTTATTTCCAATCCACGAACTCTACCACTTCGAATTTTGGCTCTAACCATCACAATCGAAAAATAAATAAATCTGTCCGGAACTATTTAAAAACGTCTTTCGAAATTAATTTCCCCGCTATTTCACCCAAAGAAACAGGAAAGATTATTAAAAAAATAAAAACAAAGAAAGCCTCAGGGGACGATGGCATCCCTGTACAGGTTATAAAAAACCTAAGCAGGAAAACAATCCACCATATAACGAAAATAATAAATTCAATGTTAAGGCTTAATTACTTCCCCCCCCGCTTGGAAATTTCCAAAACAATCGCTATCCCAAAACCTAATAAAAACCCAAATAATTTTACAAGTTACAGACCAATTAGCCTGCTAAACATTTTATCCAAAATCCTGGAACGCTTGCTTTTAAAACGAATTCTTAAGCATGTAAATCAGAACAAACTGATCAAAGATGAACAGTTCGGTTTTAGAGAAAACCACTCCACTGTCGACCAACTAGCTCGTCAGGATTCAACGATAAAAACATACGGGCATGCCCTTATGTTAGATCTCGAAAAAGCTTTCGATACAGTTTGGCATTACGGTCTTATTTACAAATTAATCTTGCACAAATTTCCTCCATACCTAATGCATATCATATATCCTTTCCTCTCTAATAGACAGTTCTATGTTCAAATAAACACTTCTAGCTCCAAAGCACTTCCCCTACCCGCCGGACTTCCTCAAGGCTCTTGCCTATCCCCAATCCTATTCAACCTGTTCTTATCATATCTCCCAAACACACACAAAAGCTACCACACTTTACGCAGACGACACCGCTTTGTACATAGCTTCATACCGAATCGATACAATAGTTAACCGATTACAACAATCCTTTAAAAAATCCATAAAGTCTGTCAAAAGTGGAAATTAAAAATCAATCCAATAAAATCGGCCGCCATAATCTTCAAAAAACGCGGACCTAACATAGATCAGCACATCATCTTAAACTCCGAACACACCTGCTCTAAATCCGTAACATACCTCGGTTTAATTCTAGATAAGTCCTTAACATTCACAGAGCACATCAACAGGAAAATCGATAAAGCGAAAAAAATCATCCTTAGAATAAGAAGCACCTTTTTTCCACATAAGGAAATACATAAGGAAACATGGACCTCCCCGGATGGCATCACCAAAAATCAAATTGACCATGTACTCATTGCTGCCAGACACGCCAGTGATATATTTGATGTTCGCAGTTACAGGGGAGCTAACTGTGACTCAGACCATTATCTGGTCAAGATTTTATATAAACAGAAGCTGGCCGTACAAGGAAAAGGAAATGCAAGTAATGCCACCATCTATAATATGGAAAAGCTAAAGAAGGATGCTGTAGCCCGGCAATTCAGAGATAGGATCGCAGATAGATTAGGCGACAACTCATCTACTGGAATGAATATAGAAGAAAGATGGGCACGCCTTAAAGATGCTCTTAAAGGTGTAGCAGGGGACATTCTTGGCGCAGCACCGAAAAGACAAAGTAATGACTGGTTTGATGAAGACTGCTTAAAAGCCATAGAGGAAAGAAACAGTGCCAGACAGAAAATGATCCAACGAAGGACCCGAACTACGGCGGAACATTATAGAATCAAAAGAAGGGAAGCAAAAGCAGTATGTAAACATAAGAAAAGGCAGCAGGAAACAAAGAAGCTAGATAAGCTTCGAGAAGACTTTGCAGCCAAACAGACCAGGAAGTTCTATAAAAGCACCAGAGAATTCCGAAATGGATATATACCAAGGCTGGAATTCGTTAAAGATAGAGAGGGGGACTTGATTGGAGATAGAAGATATGTTCTGGAAAGATGGAAGCACATAGATAGAATTATTAAATCCGAATAAAGAAGGATCAACTTATGATAAAACACCATTATTGGAAAATGGAAGAGACTCGTCAAACGTGGATGAAGAAGAAATGCCACCGGATAGGGAAGAAATAGTGGAAATAATTGGAGCACTCCATAACAACAGAGCACCAGGAATAGACGGTATCCCGAATGAGGTCCTGAAGTGTGGGGGTGAGGCGGTGGTGGATGAAATATATAACCTCGTATTTGATGTATGGATGGAGATGAGGATGCCACAGGACTGGAATATGGCAGTGTTGTGCCCAATACATAAGAAGGGAGACAGATTAAACTGCCAAAACTATAGAGGTATCGCTCTATTGCCCACTGTCTACAAGGTACTTTCAGTTGCAATAAATAGGAGAATTATGGCATGGGCTGAAAGAAATATTGGTGAATACCAAAGTGGCTTCCGGCCAACTAGAAGCACAACGGATCATATCTTCTCCATACGGCAGATGCTAGAGAAAGCATATGAGTACAATGTTGACCTCCACCACCTCTTCATAGATTTCTGCCAGGCCTACGATAGTCTTGACAGGAATGAACTGCTCAAAGTAATGAAAACTCTAGGGGTCCCGGAAAAGCTAGTCGGATTGAGTGCGATGACCTTGGAAAACACCAGATGTAGGGTGAAGATTCAAAATATGATATCAGAAGATTTTGAGGTTGAGAATGGTCTGCGCCAGGGAGATCCCCTCTCACCTGTATTATTTAACATCGCACTCGAACAAGCTGCGAGATCAATCAGGACCAACCCAGGAGGAACAATATGTAATAGGATGACCCAACACCTAGCGTATGCTGATGACGTAGTGATATCAGCAAGGTCAAAAGCGGCGCTTTCAGGAGCTTTGCAGGAATTTGAAGAAGCTGGGAAAAAATTGGGTCTGGTGATAAATAAGGAAAAAACCCAATATATGATTTCCACAAAATATGATGGGCAGGAAGAGCTGAGTCATGTGCAACTGCTCCACCACACATTTAAGAAAGTGGTCAGCTTCAAATATCTGGGGGCTTTAGTGACAAGAAAGAATGACATCACTGCAGAAATTAAAGCAAGAATTATAGCAGGGAACAGATGTCTCTTTGCACTGCGAAAAGCATTAAGATTTCGAAACTTGTCACGGAGGGCAAAATTATTGATTTATAAAACAATCCTAAGACCGATTGTTACATACGCTTGTGAAACGTGGGTCCTGACACAGGAATGCGAAAAGATGCTGCTGGGAGAGGAAGGTGCTTCGGCAGATATTTGGGCCAGTATGTAATGAAGGCCAATGGAGGTCTAGAAATTATAGAGAGCTTCAGGACCTATACAATGCACCAGACCTAGTCACCTTTATTAAATCTACACGTATAAGATGGCTTGGGCACGTAGAAAGAATGGGAGAAGATAGGTACCCAAAGAAGCTATTATTTGGCAAACCAGGAGGCAAAAGAAGAAGAGGAAGGCCCAGGCTGCGATGGCTGGATGATGTAGAGAACGATCTGCAGATGATGGGGATCAGACAGTGGAGAGGTCGAGCTGCTGACAGGGAGGACTGGAGAGGCGTTGTTGCGGAGGCCAGGGCCCTGCAAGGGCTGTAGAGCCATGGGAAGAAGAAGAAAAAAATCATCTACAAAATGTTTCCCTATTTTAATAAAAATCCAGGCTAAGCCCCCAAAACAAACTAATCCTATACAAAACAGTAATCCGCTCATTGATAATCTATACCTCACCCCTCTGGAGTTTAACCTGAGCCACAAATTGTAGAAAGTATGAAAGGGTACAAAACCTATGCATGGATTATCAATAATTATCCACGCTACACGAAAATATCGACAATGCTTAGAGATCTTGAACTTCCCACTATAAAACAATATGGTTCAGCCCAAACAAAAGCATACTTCGAAAAAATCCCAACTTCCGAAAAGCTTTTAATCCGAGAAATCGATAACTTTGATAAACATTCGCTATGACGGTACACGCATAAAAGAACAAAACATATACTTCTTACTTAACAAATCACTATTTTGAAGGTATTGTAATCTAGATACCTGTATTTATTTTATAGTTATTTTTAATTGTTTCTTTATTTTCTATTTAATTATTATTATTATATTTATTTACTTTATTATTATTTTTTTTTAAGCGGGTTTTTTCTACATTTTTCCTCCCATTGTAAAACTTATTTATAAAAGATAACTTTAATTAATTAAAATCAATGTTCTTTAAACATGTAAAGGAGGTCCGGAACATGTATTCACACTAATACTCTTGTATATGTAAAATTGCAAATAAAGTTTCTTTCTATTTTCTTCTACATTTATACTTTTCTCTTTAACTATTCCATATGTTTTTATGTTAAATTATTTGTTTAGGTTAATTCTATGTAACCTATATTAATGATGTTGAACTAAGGCGTTGATGACCCTAGGGTTTTACGCCTCTAAGCAACAAAAAACAAACAAAGTTGAACTAAATTGAATTCTTTATGTTTATTCATATAACGGCACTTAATGTTGCTACGGCAAATGAACGATTCTGCAGTGGGATTCCTAAATTTTTCCTACCTAGGATAAGGATATTTAAAGAGTGCAAGATTTCGTGCAGGCTAGGGACCCACAATTTACGTTCCTTCCAAAGGCCGGCACGAGCAAGAATATTTTAGTCTCATTAATAAAAACATGCTTCATAACGAAGACGAAGATTAAAGTTAAAAATTACAAGGCGTCTTGTAAAAGATGTAATTTAAAATTTCATCATCCCGCACGTTTTTACCAACTCACCAGGAAAATTCTATGAGATGCGTCGTGCATTATAAAGTTTTAGTTTTATGATGGATGAACGCCGTACTCGTAAAATTTACGAAGTTGCTAAATGGATATGAGCCAGCTAATCAAAGTAAGACAAGGGTGTATATTCGGGGCTGTCTAATATTTCAACGGCGTACCTGCGAAATTTCGTAATTGAAAGTTAAATTATAGGAACTTATTTGATTTCGTGGGTGTATAATCCACATTTTATGATTCAGGGAACATATTCTTAGGTTGAAAACTGGCATAGAAGGTAATTCTATAATGAGTGTTAATATAATAAAGCAAGAACTACGGTTATCTTATTCACTTTAAGTACTAAACGACTTTAGTTTCTCTGCTTGCGTTTATTTCATGCCATTATGTTATCATTCATTCTACATATTTGTTGTATTATTATAATGAAGATGTAAATTTCAATAAATACATTTTTTTAAATATGTTATTAACATGAATAATGTTAGATATAATTTAATTTAGCATCAATAAATAAACTAATCATGAATAACCATTAAGGTATAATATATGTATATAGTATATATTATATATGATGCTGATTCATTAACTGACTAGCTCTGAAGAAGCTCACAGCACGATGAGCGAAAGCTTGGTTACTAGCACCGACATGACATGGTCCATCCCGGAAGAAGAGTATAAGAAGAGTGGACTTTTTTGTTTTCTTAATTTTGACATTGAACCGAAAAACTCATAACCTGGCCACAATAAATAAATATATATTTATTTATATATTGCTCAACACTATTCGGGCATACTGTACTGTGACAGAGCATACAATACGGTAAAATTGATATACTTCATTTTTCTTTATAATATGTATGGGACCACTCCCTTAATAATTAGGAAAAAAGTAGGTGTTTTTAAAAAAATATATACCGATCAGCAGTATACATCAATATATACAGATCAAAAATATATACTGAAAAAACAAAAATTCGATCGGTTCTTATCATATCAAATAATCATATAGGACAAAACAGCCTATAGGTATTATCGAACAATACTACTCTGGTTAGACCAGGCGAAACCTCAGCAGCTCTACTGGTGAATGTAGAGGCCAGTCTTGGAGTTAAGATCGGTGTAGAGGACCTCGACCTAGTAGAGCGCCGCAGACCGAGGAAGGACGACCCACGACCACCCCCTGTAATAGCCAGATTTGTGCAGAACCAAAACTTTTGAGCGTTCCTTTCTAGCCACCCACCGTTCTATCTCTCTTTGGAACTCTCTTCCTCTCGAAGATTCTTCTTTAACCTCATTTAAATCCAAAGTCTTCCTACATCTTCTAAATTCCCAATCAGATGCTTTATAATCTATAAATAATTTATAGATATATTCAAGCTTATTTCTTTTTATTGTAAATTTGTCTGTTTCTTAATTTTAATTTTGTATCACATTTTCTGATTCTACCAAACCATACCTGTTTAGTTATTTACTTTCAGGATATTATGTAATTATTGTTTTATTTTGATGTAGGCCTTTCGCCAGATATATATTTATTTAATTTTGTTCATCTCTGTTATTCTAAAGGGACCTGGTCCCAGAATAAAATTATTTTTCTATTCTATTCTATATAAACAATACTACTAAAAGATACTATATAAACAATACTACTTAAAGATACTAAATAAACAATACTACTAAAAGATACATAATATACATGTAGATACATAATATACTAAAAGTAGATAGATAATATACTAAAAAATACTGTCCGTAGTTGCACATCCCTTACCAGTGATCCACATTAAACAAACAAAAAAATAGAAAAGCTGTATGAATTATTGTTTTTCATCTCAGAGAGTTTTTTTATTTTTTATAGACGAATCCATTAAATAGTATTCGAAATATGAAGTGCAACATAATTTTTTTTAATTAAATGGTTGAAAAAACTATACATTACACATCATTATACGTCAACTTTTATTCAATTTAAGAACAAATGGTACAGGATAATGGAAATTTGCAATAGACAATTTATTAGTAAATATTAATTTGTTTTCTACTTCGGACATTATTAATTTTCAGTAGTAATATCCCTAGGACATTGATAATAGACGAGATAATTTTATGACAATCGAAAGCTCGTTACCAAGCAACGAGCTAGAGAAATTTGTAATAAAATTATGAGGCATTTGTCAATATCCGAGGGATGTTCGGCGAAAATTTTTTTGACAAAAAAATATTTATAACTCAACACAACGAAACGTTTATTTATTTATTAAAAGTACAATTACTAAAATTTAACTTAACATTAGATTCGTTGTTGTTATCTACTATAAAAGATCTATAGTGGAATACGAATGAACAAATATAAATACAATTTTTGCATAGGTTTCTTCATTAAAAACACCTATCCTACCATTCACTTTGAAGTGCTGTTCATCTTGCTTAGCTTGCGTCTTATGCTGACGAGGTCCACACGTATCTAGTGGAATCAACCTCAACAGCCAAACGGGCAGCCTTGCGGTGGCAAGAGCCCCCTCCACGTACCGCGATTATGGTCCGTCCGGTTCGGTTGTATCTAGTTCCGTCACGTCGTTCCCAGTCAACCACTTTTTCGAGTCTACAGGCAGCAGCGGAAGAAGGAAGACACCTGCCCTGAAGACATCTCTTGAGTGCTACCACCCTGAAGTGATCAGTTCTCTTGCCCAGATTTGCACCTTAGGCTGCTCGACTCCACATTTCTCCTGTGGGATATTTAGTCAGCAGCTAAATGGGTAGCGTTGCTCTGGCACCCCCACCACCCAGTGTTTAGTCAGTGCGTTCGTTACGGTCCGGCCAACAATGACAGACGCCCGCCCATCCCTATTAACCACGACAACCGATGTTACGGAGACCGAGAAAGGAAGTGCCGAGAAGAGACAAGGCGAAGACGCCGAAGGCTTTACACGTATATTCACCAAGAAGAGGAACTAGAACAGAGGTCTACAAGCCCACGGCACCCACTAAAGTCGCTAACAAGTTCGCGCCCCTCGCCGGAGAAAATACAGAAGAGACAGGATCACACGCCAGCCCAGTCACCACTCGGAGACCACCTCCGATCATCATCAGTCCGCGACGCAGACAAGACCTCCTAAAACAGGCACCGCTAGCAGAGGGTATAAAGGAGTTCGCCATGAACTCCTCCGAAAAAGAATTGCAGCTGTATCTCAACACCGCCAAGGACCATCAAAGAGCCATCCAGATATTGAACCCGGATGCTAATACCCATTTCCACACTTTCGGTCCTAGGGAAACGCAACGGTCAAAGAAATTTATTCTATAAAGGTACGATCCTGATGTGGAGATAGCGGAAGTAGAAGCTGACCTGCGCAAGGGGCTCCGCGGCTACAAGTCCGCACATGTCATGATGAGGCGTGACCAGAATAACGTCCTCAGACCTACCGAGGGAATCCTCATTGTATTGATCACACCGTTGACATTGACAACACTTGAGAAGCTTAAGAAGCTAAAGCAAGCAGGGCGGGTGCTCTTTCGACCTGTAATCTTCAAGGAGGAGCGTGGGCCAACTGAATGTTACCAGTGCCAGGAGTATGGGCACAGCGCTGTGTATTGTTGGCGGACAAACTACTTTGCGTGGTTCTGCCCACACCACCTTCTCAACCATGCCCCAATAGACTAACTGAGTTGCCTATATGTAAAAATTGCAACGGACCTCACGCAGCTTTCTCCAAAGAGTGCCCTGTCATGAAGCAGCTGATTGAGAAAAAAGAGAAGAAGATGGCAGCCGTAATTGAAGCAGCACCAGCCGGAAGGAAGCCCAGCCGCATCGCGGAAAAGAAAACATCCTACTCGTCGCTGATTGGAGGATCGCCAGCCCAGCCAGAACGGTATGGGACCGCACCCTCCCTACTCTCCTAACCCCCACTCCTCTCCTACCCCCCTCCACACTCCCTACCTTACCCACCCTTATAAGCCCAGCCCGCTTCGGTGCCATTGGCAAAAAGGTAAACCAAAAGCAAAAGGTCAAAAGGCAAAACACAGTCTCTAGCCAGCAGTGGAAGAAGAAGGACCTGCCCTGTAGACTTTTACCTAGTGCTTACCCTGTTAAGTGTTTACTTGCTCAGCTAGCGCCTTATGCCGGAAGGGTCCACACATATCTAGTGGAACCAACCTAACCGGCCAAACGGGCAGCCTTGCGCTGGCAAGACCCCCAGTACACATAGTGCCGCCGTTACGGTCCGTCCGCTTCGGTGTGTCCGACAGTGTCACGTCCTTTATCCCGGGTTTTACTGTTTCGCCTATCATGGTAAAGGATAACAATCAAGTTACTGCAGTCCACGATATGGAAGTGGAAGTTGGACGTGCAGAGAAGAGATCTGCGGATGATGAGGGGTTCATCCTTGTAGAAGAAAAGAAGAAGAGAAGTTTTGGGACCAGGCCGCCAACTTACAAGCCCGCGGCACCCACTAAAATTAATAACAAATTTGCACCGCTCGCCGGTACAAGTCATGAGGTTAATGTGCCAGAAGCACCTAGGACGATGCGGAAACCACCGCCTATTATCATAAGTCCGCCTTGCGGACAGAAGAAGCTAAGAACAGCCCTGATGAACGAGGGCATCACAGCGTTCGCCATGAACTCTACTGAGAAAGAGCTCCGGCTCTATCTCACCAACGAGTTGGACCATGGGAAGGCCGTACAGCTGCTCCGGGAGGATATTGAGACCCATTTTCACACTTTCGCGCCAAGAGGCACGAAAAGAACTAAGAAGTTCGTACTCTATGGGTACGATGCTGACGCGGACCTAACTGAGGTGACTGAGGACCTTAAAGAGAAGCTCCCTGGATTCAAGTCACTGAAGCATCTCATGCGGAGGGATGAAAATAACATTCTCCGCCCAACCGAGGGTCTGTTGCTATTCACGGATCACACCGTGAATATCGAGAAGCTCAGAAGAGTTCAAAAAGCGGGGATGGTACTCTTCAACCCATCAGTCTTCAAAGAGCAGCGGGGACCTACCCAATGCTATCAGTGCCAGGAATTTGGCCACACAGCTGCATACTGTGGCCGAACTGCATACTGTGCATGGTGCTGCAACCATCACCTTCTCAAGGAGTGCCCGTTGCGGAATCAGCAAATACCGGCCAAGTGTCAGAACTGTAAAGGGGATCACCCGGCGTTCTCCAAAGACTGTCCGGTGAGGAAGGAGCTGGTGGAGAAGCGAAGGATGAAGAAGACGGCCACAGCAGTGACAGCCGGGACGAGTTACTCCTCACTCCTAGGAGGAAGCCCAGCCAATCAGGTAAGGGACCGTCACCCCACTCCTCTACCACCCCCCACCCTACCTCTCACCCCCACCCTACTCCTACCCCCCACCCTATACCTCACCCCCACTATAGTATGCCCCCTGGAAGGCAGCCTGCTCAGAGCTCATTCCAGCCTCAGCCAGCACAAGGATCAGACCTCCCAGCTTTCCAGCCACAGCAGCCGGCCTCTTCAACTGAAGCCCTACTCACAGCCCTCCTAGCCCGTATGGACCAAATGATGAATTTGATGTTGAAAGTAATCGACAGAACCTTCGGAACCAACAGGCGTGATGATTGAACACCACGTCATCAATTATAATATCAGAGGTCTGCTCTCCAAGCTGGCTGAGGTTGAGATACTCCTGCAGCAACACCGGCCATCGGTAGTGGCGCTGACAGACATCATGTTGCCCGCCTCGGATCGACTGTGCATCCAGGGGTACACTGTGTACCGCGAGGCCTGCACACCGGGGATACATGCGAGTGTCGCCATCCTAGTCCGAAACGATGTGCCCTCTAGGAGAATTCCTAATCCAGTGTGTCCAACTAATGGTACTCACATAGTCACAGTTGACGTGCGGTTCAAGACCCGGTACACGTTCAGCTGTGTCTATAGGAGGCCACAAGCTATACATACAGCAATGAAGTTGTTGCTGAAGCACGCCCAGGCTGTGAGCCGTTACATAGTCCTAGGAGACCTCAATGCCAAGCACACAGCCTGGCTCTGCTCCAGCGTTAACACACTGGGAACAGCCATCTCTAAGACTGGGTTGAGCGTCTATCACCCCGGGGTGCATACCTTCAGGCATGCAGCCCGACATGGTGCGACCTCAACGCTGGACCTTCTCCTTACCAGAGATTTGCACACCGTTACGGATTGCACTGCACTCCCGTACGGACCGTCTGATCACCGGCCTGTGCGCTATACTTTCGAAGGTACCCCCGCAGCTCCGCCTGCGAGTAAGTACCTTTTGCACAAAGCCGACTGGAAAGGTTACAGAGCCAGCGTTGTGGAAGCTCTCCCCACGATCACCCATCTAAGTACAGAGGACGAGGTGGACAGGGCGGTGGATGTCATCACCACTACCATACATGCCTCGGCCAATCAGCATATCCCGAAGTTCAGTCCTTTACCCAACGCCATTAGGAAACCTCCGAAACACATCTTAGCTCTCATAAGTCAGCGTAATAACCTGAGGAATGTTTTCCAGCGCTCGCGTGACTATGGCCTAAAACCGGCCATCAATGCGATGACCCGGCAGATAGCCAACCTCATGCGAGACTGGAAAACATCCCTCTGGCATGAGCAGTTGCGTAGGACCCACGACGACCACCGTCAGTTCTGGCGGCTCGTCAAGACCTACGTATCCAAGAAGAGAGCAGTGTTTCTGTCATCTGGAGGCAACCTACTGACGCCTGGGGAACAGGCTGAAGTTCTGGTGAAGGCGTATCATGAGAGGGAAGCTGCTCGGCTAATAGATGCTCCACTGATCCCGGAGGGACCACTACCGTGCCCTAACGAGAAGCGGATATTCTTCACATTCGGTCAGCTCGAGTCGGTACTACGACGGACTAAAGGTAACAGAGCATCGGGGCAGGACGATATTCCCTATGTGATGTTGAAGATGCTTCCTAGGAAGGGTAAAGCCTTTCTATTGAACATATTCAACACCTGCATTAGGATCTCTTACTTCCCTGATGTATGGAAACAAGCCGTTGTAGTACCGCTACTCAAGCCTGGGAAGAATGGGAGACTACCGGAGCACTATCGGCCAATCAGCTTGCTCCCTCACATGAGCAAAATCTTCGAGAGGCTGGTTCACCATCGCATAACGAAGCACTGCAGTGAGTATAACATCATCCCACCTGAGCAGACTGGTTTCCAGAGAGGAGTCGCCTGTGACCACCACCTTGCTAAACTGCAGGCGCACACCATAGAGCACATGCAGATGAACAGAGCTACGGCGTTCATTTCACTGGATTGCACCCAGGCCTTTGACTGTGTGTCTCACGAGTTGCTACTCCGACGCTTGGAAGAGTTTAACTTTCCTGCCACTCTATGTCGTCTGATCCGAAGCTATCTTAGCGGAAGATCTTTCGTCGTACGAGTCGGTAACAGTTACTCGACTTCTAGCACCACCACCTGTGGAGTACCTCAAGGCTCTGTATTGGGACCACTGATGTTTGTGAAATTCACAGCACCAGTAGTCGCAATGAAGCATCCAGAAGCAGTGGTAGCAGCCTATGCGGATGATATTGGGATCTACGCCACCAGCATCAGCACCCCACATGCCCTTAAAAAGGCACAAAAGGTGACTGAAACAATAGTAAATGAATTGAAACTGATTGGCATCAGGGTGAATCCGTCTAAGACGGATGCCATCGTAATGTCATTTCAGAGTGTAAGCAAGAAACCTCTACCAAAGACTTTTACCGTGGACTGTGAGGATAGAAGGTTATCCACTTCAATCCTCTACCTTGGCGTACACTTTGATAGGCATCTAACCTTTTCAAAGCACGCTCAGGCAAGATTGAAGTTAGCTAGACAGAAAACCCATAGGCTATATCATCTGCTCTTGTCGCCGCAGCTCTCACTGAGGCTAAAGTTACAGATCTACAAATCCATTATAAGACCAACGTTGCTCTATGGTGCACCGCTCATGAGACACCTCTACAAAACAACGCTGAAGCACCTGCAGCAGTACCAGAACTCCATCCTTAGAAAGATAGTGCGTGGCACATCGCTCGAGGGGGCACTTAACACCACGATCCGGGAGGAGCTTCGGCTCCCCTCGGTGCCTGAGTACATAGGTCGGAGGCACATCAAATTCTTTGATGGTCTGAAGACCTGTGTGAACCCCCTATTTAGGGACTTGAAACCACCTCCCAGACCTGGGAGATGGCAGGGCAGTGTCCCCTTGGTCGATGTGCTCGCACGTGATCTAGGGATGGGGTAAGTACTCCCTTGTCCTTACCCTCTCTTCCTTTCCTTCTTCCTTCTTCCCCTTTCTTCTTTCTACTCCTATTCCTCATCCCGCTAAACGGTCCCTCCCCGTTTGTAATGTATAGAGCCAGCGGCCACGTGCCGGTTTGAGTAAAAACCGCCATCAGCGGACTCAGCCCAATGTAACGCCTTAAAATACCGGAAGGTAATAGAAGGCTTTTAGTTTATATAGCAGCTTTAGTTATAAGTATAATTATAGTTTGTATTTTATTGTAAATAAATCCTGGAGGGAGAGAAAAAAAAAAAAAAAAAAAAAAAAAAAAAAAAAAAAAAAAAAAAAAAAAAAAAAAAAAAAAAAAAAAAAAAAACCTCACCCTCATCTGCCTCATGGAAAATTTAACATGATGACTCTGGTGATGGATACCGGCGACATGATTGAACATCCAGTTATCAACTACAACATTCGATGCCTTTTCTCGAAGCTGGCCGAAATTGAAATCCTCCTACAGCAGCACCGACCATCCGCGGTGGCGCTGACTGATACCCTGCTGCCCAAGTACGCTTCAGGGGGTATACCATGCACAGAGAGGTCTGTGCACCGGGGGCTCTTGAAGGCGTCACCATCCTAGTCCGAAATGGTGTACCATCTAGGAGGGTTCCAAACCGTCTGTGCCCAACTGCCGGTACTCACTTACTCACAGTTGACGTGCGGTTCAAGACCCGTTTCACGTTCAGCTGTGTCCATAAGAGGCCGTAGGCTGTTCATACAGCTCTTAGGTTGCTGTTGCAACACGAACAGTCAGTCAGTCGGTACATAGGAGACTTCAATGCCAGACACACTGCCTGGCTGTGTAGTAGCAATAACACTCTGGGGACCTACATCACCAAGACTAAGCTGGAAGTCTTTCTCCCCGGGGTTCATACCTTCCGGCATGTGTCTCGACCTAGATGTATCTCAACTCTAGACCTCCTCCTAACCAGGGATCTGCACACCGCAACGAGCTGTATAGCGCTTCCATTGGGACTGCCAGATCATCGGCCGATTGTATATACTTTCAGAGGTACTCCCGCAACTCCGCCTCCGAGTAAGTACTTCCTAAACAAGGCCGATTGGAAAGGATTCAGGGCTACCCATGATCGAACATCTCGGTACGGAGGCAGAGGTGAATAGGACGGTAGAAGACATCTCGACTACCATCCTGGACTCAGTAAACCGACATATCCCAAACTTCAGTCCGCAACCTATCGCTATCAGAAAACCTTCAAAGCACACTCTCGCTCTCATTGGCCAACGTAATCACCTGAGGAACATTTTCCAGCGCTCTCGTAACTATGATCGGCTAAAACCGGCCATCAATGCGATGACCCGGCGGATTGCCCGGGAACAGGCTGAACTTTTGACGAAGGCTTAGGAGGCGACTGATGCTGCTCGGCTGGTAGATGCTCCACCAATCAACCCTGAGGGCCCACTATCGTGCTCTAATGAGAAACCCATTTTCTCCACATTCAACCATCTAGAGTCGGTACTACGGCGTGTTAAAGGCAAAACATCCTCTAGGTTAGACAACATCCTTCATGTCATGTTAAAGATGCTTTCTGGGAAGGGTAAATCCTTCCTATTGAACATCTTCAATGGCTGTATGAGAATCTCATACTTTCCTGAAGTGTGGACACAAGCCGTCGCAGTACCGCTACTCCACCCTGGGAAGTCTGTTGAACTACCTGAGCACTATCGGCCAATCAGCTTGCTCTCTCATATGAGTAAATTATTCGAGAGGCTGGTCCACCACCATATGCTGATCTACTGTAGGGAGGAAAACATTATCCCACCGGAGCATACTGGTTTCCTCAGAGGTGTCTCATGTAACCATCATCTGGCCAAGCTTCAAGCGCACACCATAGAGCAGATCAACATGAACAAAGCAACGGCTTTTATCTCGTTAGATTGCACAAATCCTTTGAGAGTATGTCTCACACAATGTTACTCCGACGCTTGGAAGAGTTTAGCTCGTCCTGTCGACTGATCCGAAGCTATCTTCGCGGAAGATCCATCGTCGTGCTAATCGGGGACAGGTGCTCGACTTCTAGCAACACCGCCTATGGAGTACTACAAGAGTCTATAGTGGGACCACTGATGTTTGTGATTTTCACAGCTCCGGTGGTCGCGGTTAAGCATGAAAGAGCGGTAGTAGCAGCCTATGCGGACGACATAGGGATTTATGCTTCCATTGCCAACGCCCGGCTTGTCCTTAAAAAGCCACAGAAGGCATAGGTGACGATTATTGATGATCTGAAGCTGAATGGCATCAGGGTGAATTCGCCTGTCATAGACGTCATCGTGATGTCATTTCAGCAAGGTAAGAAGCCCCTGCCTACGACCTTCACAATTGAAGATAAAGATCGCCGTGTATCGAACTCTATTCTCTACCTTGGCGCCACTCTCAATAGGCATTTCACCTTCGCTAGTCACGTCAGGGGGAGTCTGCAGCTGGCCTGACAAAAGTCCTATAGGCTCCACCACCTGCTCACTTCGTCGCTACTTTCGTTACGACTTAAATACCAAATTCATAAGTCAATAAATAGACCAATGCTAGTCTATGGTGGGCTGCTCCTGAAACACTTTTATAAATCCACCTTAAAGAGTCTACAGCAGTTCCAGAACTCCATCCTTAGGCGTATAGTTAAAGGCACGTCGCTCCAAAGAGCGCGTAATGTTAAAATCAATGAGGAGCTCAAAATCCCCTCCATTCCAGACTACATTAGCCAGAGGCACATGGACATCAAATTTTTTGATGGTCTGAAGGGTTGTAGTAACCTACTTTTCAGACCTGGGAGGTGGCAAGGCAATGTCCCCTTGTTCGACGTGCTCTCATAGGTCTAGGGATGGAGTCGGGACTCCCTTGTTCTTATCCTTTCTTACTTCCTATCACCTAATCTCGTAAAGCGGTCTCTCCCTGCTTTGTATGTATAAAGACAGCGGCCTTGTGCCGGTTTAGAGAACCCGCCTTCAGCGCACTCAGCCTAGTAAATACTTAAAATACCTTCGGGTTGTACAAGTAAATTGTAATTATTGCTGTACATATTCACACACACACATATATATATATATATATATATATATATATATATATATATATATATAAGGTACAATTAGACTGAATGTATACGTAAAAATAGGGTTTTTCGGGCAGAGTAACGACACAGTATTCAGAATAAAACTAAACTTTATTATTTATTCTCTAGTAATCTAGTCACATGATTGTTTACATATGTTTTTTAGCAATCTTAATCTTATTAATATTAACTTAACCAACTGTCTATTTAGTCTATTTACATAACTTTAACTTATATATATAATTTTTATATACTTTAAAGTTAATCTATTTAATATATATATATATACATATATATGTATATATATAAATATGGACACTAGTTCCGAGTATTAGTCCAGTCCTCGACTGGTTCTAAGAGACTCGATTGGTAATGAGATTTGCTCGTACTGCCTAATCAATCTTCACATAATTAGTATAGTAAACATAGAGTATTACTTAGGTTTTTTAAAAGAAAAACGAATCTATTAAGTAGTTTTCGAAATAGGATTTGTAACATGAACTATTTTAATTAAACGATTGAAAAAACTATACATTACACATCACATTATACGTCCACTTTTATTCAATTTAACAACAAATAGCTTATGCGAATAAGTCAGTTGTAATAGGTAAAACATAACCGAGCACTAAGACACTTATTATTAAATAATTATTTTAAAAAAGGGAAGATTATTTATTTTAAATGAAGATATTGTTAAGCATCAATTGATAGAGGGTTATATAACATAGACCTATAACATTAAATTTTATTTTTATTTAAATGGAATCAATATATTCTTAGTCGCTTTAAGAGAGATATCACTGGTATGGAATAGTATAATTTCCAATCATATGTATAATTTGTTTGTACTTGTAGTTGTTACATTACTGCAAATAAGAGTAATTTCCAGGGTGAATAAAATGAGTGTTTTTTTTTCTCAGTTCCTGAGAATCAGATGTATATTTAAACTATCTTTTGACATTTTTTGCATAATATATTGTTATAACCACGCCTGTTGAGGCCAAAAACTTGAATGCTATTGTTATTATGTAATTATGAACTAGATATTAAGATAGGGCACCATGTTTATTTATGCACTAGCTGGCTATGCATTAACGAAAAACGAATTACGTATATATAACGACAACACACGCCGGCTGACGGGATTATCGGCAGTGCAGAGTCCCCAGCCTACAGCGTTACAGTTTTACAGTTCATTTTGTGTGCACACATTGCCTCAATTACGGGACCACGTCCTCATCTCATCAAAACAACGGGAAGCATCTTTCCACGGTGGAACAGTCGATGCGATGTCGTTTTTTTTGTTTTCATGACTCACAGCAGTGATAAGTTTTTTCTTTTGTATTTTTTTATGTTTCATATGTATTTATTAAATTTATTAACATCCAGATTCACAAGACTTTAGCAATGTCTTTGTAAACACGTACATGTAAAAAAGGCATCATTTTAATTATAGGCCTTTCAGTTAAAAAAAACATATTTCTCTGATATAATTTTAATAACAGTTCTTTAAAGAATATATTTATGTATATATAGTTTCACATTCTTATTTATAATTATTTTAAACATAGGCTTTTACTTATATTTTTGCATGAAATATTATTTATTTAGGTTTTTAAGCAAAATTGTCTGCATCATATTATAATTTATTTTAACTTATGTTTGTTTACGCATAGAAATATCACAGTGTTTATTTTGTACTTTAAAGACAATTTTTACTTTTCACACATAATAAATACATAATGTTATTTTCTTATAAATTCTGATTTTTCATAGTTTTGTTTTTATGTCATTTAGAAATAGCCTTTGCACTATCCAGCCATCATATATTTTTGCGTTGGACAAAAGTAAAGGCCCTTTTTGAGCCCCTAAACCACGCAACAACGCCCTAATTGAAAAAAAGGAGTAAACAACTGAATCTCTAGAAATTAAAGAACACACTTATTTTATAACATCTACTTCCAACTGATATTAAAAATGCGTAAATATAAATTATAAAAAAATATAAATTCTACATGTAAATTTAGTTCTTACAAAAATAAAAAAATGTTATTTATTCTAAAGATGGGACTGATCCACTATTTTTCAGACTATTAAATCACCGTTCTGGAAATTTCATGGCCCCAATTGGAAGTTTGTAAATACATAAAATGTTGGTACATGAGATGTTTCTTGTTCTAAAATATTTATAATGGTTTAGTGGGTATTCGCGGATATTAAATATTGAATACCAGTTGCGTGCGTAAAGCGGTTTCAAAAACCAATATTCACATAACATATACAACCCGGCGGGGTACACGGAACATAAAATAAATTCAGATTTAATATGAGAGATGGAGGGAATAGAATATTGGTTTTTATAAAAACAAAAACAAATTAAAACGAGTTTTTAAAAGAGAGGTTTTTTTAAATAAGATCCAGATGTTAATAAAACTGATTAAATTTCTTTTCTAGTAAAAATATGCTATTAAACAATAAAAAATTAATTTTAATTTTATTGAAACAATTACACTGGACAACAAAATTTAACTATTTGTCTGTTAAATGAATTACAATGGATGTTTCTTTTAGAGTTTGTTGCACTGATTGCAAATTTTAAAAACGCATTTTTGTCTCAGGGGCAAGGACTTTGTGTAATTCTAAAATAAAAAAATAATATAATGTTAAAACAAGCAATTTTATTTAATCAGCTTTCATACCGTAATTTAAATCAAAATGTAGCCTTTGTTGATTTCCTGCTGTATTTTTCGGCTGGTACATCTCTTTTCAAAGACCAGCAATAATTTGGCAACGAATTTGGATTCCACTTTCCCTGGTATCGTTTCTCCAGAGTGGATATTTCTTGATTGAATCGCTCACCTTGTTTATTATCACTCACAGCCCCAAGATTTTCATGAAAGAAATCCAAATGGGAGTCAAGAAAATGTATTTTCATACATATTACATCCTAAAGCCTTATAAGTTTGTAGAAGATCATTATAAGTTTCTGCTTTTTTATTTCCAAGAAATACTCTCACAACATTTTTAAGAGAAATCCAAGCTGGTTTTTCGGCTCCATTCAAACATTCCTCAAAGCCTTGATGCTTCATAAGCTCCCTTATTTGTGGACCAACAAATACACCTTCTTTTATCTTTGCATCACTGATCCAAAAATGATGGCTTTTAAATATAGAAATCCAGCGCCACTTTTATCCAGTGCCTTAATAAAAATTTTCATCAAAGTTTGATATGCAATAGTGGAAGATATACTTTTTCTGGGTTTACTAGTGGTTAGAAAAGTATATTTTTTCCCCAGGCACAAGATTTCTTTTGGGCCACCCCTTCTTTACATAAAGATTTTTGCGATTTCTGCTGTCCCACTCATACAGAAAACAAACAAAATTTTGTATTACCTGATTGAAGTCCTAACACTTTGAGGTCTCCACACATATTCCAAGAATGTTTGTTGATCCAATAATCTAACGTTCATAGCTATGAAATATCACTTCCACATTTTTCAACATGAAAAATCTGAGCCCCATGGGTAACTTTGATGGTCATATTCGGAATTACCATAGCAAAATACATATGAGACAGCCAAATTTACCCATTTAACAAAAATACTGTTGACCAGCGTTATTAAACAATATCACGGCAGGAATTAATTTGGATGAATAAAAATGCGAATAATAGATACTTCATCCTTTAAAAAAATATTAGCAATGGGTAACGCCGGCAAAAGTGAGCGGAATGTTGTATTTTGTCTGAAAGGCTCGCAATGTCGACAATACTTCTTCAACGACAATAATTCTTTTTTTCCCTTTCTTTATATTTTTATTTACACCTCTCAAATACAAATAAGCATTTAATCCTAATTAAGAAAATGTTTATGAACTTCGCAAATAATCCCATAATAATTTTAGGCTAACAGCCAGAACAGCTAAGTTAAAAAAGTAAGTTATTTGTAAGGCAACAATACGTAATTATTATTGGCAAACTTAAATATTTCTGTTTACAACGATAAAGCTATGAAAAGATAACTTAAACAGACATGTTATGTTAATAAGACAGACATCTTATGTTCTGCGGATAGCCTATATAAATATTAAATAATACAGAAATTAAAGATTAATATATTGAATATTTACAAAACATAATTTTCTGTAAATTACTTTTTGTTCCTTGTACTTTTGTATGGTTAGTTACTCCAAATAATGTCCAAGGTATGAATACAAGAAGGTAAGTAAGCTCAAAACTTTACTCCGTAAAATGGATCCGAAAGTAATGCCTAAACCATGAATTTATTTTATTGATGGAACTCATTCCAAGTATTGATAAATAATTTAACTGGGATGCCTTATCTTTGAATAAGTAATTAAGTCGAATTTTGTCCAAAATGATTTTATAGTACTCAGGGATTCGTGTATATATATATATATATATATATATATATAAAGGATATACATTCATACATATGATATACATACAAATATACACAATTCCGATTCCCTGAGTACAATAAAATAACATATATATATATATATGTGTTTTCTTGTACTATTTAAAATGGAGTTGTAATAAAAGTAATAACTCCTACATATATGATTGTTAACTAAAATAGGCAGTTATTTTTTTAGAATTAAATTTTAATTTTAATTACGTAGTTTAAAAATCTACACTATACGAAAATGGACACCATTTCTCCAAGGTAAATGGTGCCACGCAGTCAGGATGCTGATGATAGTATCGCGTTCGTAAGGTATATTAAAAATTAAGACTTAAATCTCATAAGAGTAATTCATACTAACCTGATAAATATTGTTGTAGCCAGGGTGGTCGAGATCATGGCAAATACAAGACACAAGAAGGATCAACACTTCTAAGTCTCCAACCCTTTTTACCAGATCGGCATTACACACCATTGCGTACATCTGTAAAAAAAGGTTACGGTAAATATAAATATTTAATTGTATTATATATACTGAATGTCGTCGACTTCATAAAACTGGGAAGATTAAGTTGGGCCGGCCATGAGATTCGGATGGAGGAAGGTGAAATTCCTAAGAGGCCTTGAGGATAGGTTTGACCGTAGGAGAGGGACACCCAAACTGGGATGAATGAATAGTGTGGCGACTGACGAGGGAGTAATACAGGGCCAGGCGTAGGTACCAGGAGTGCAGGGACGAGGAGAGGAGACCTGCACTCCAACAGGAAACAAAGGTGAAGAATAGGGCATACCAAAACGGCGTGCGTCACCAGAAGAAGAGATCCTGGGACGAGTTCATCGTCAAAGAGTCTGATAAGAGTCCCTGGGGATACCGTACGGGGTGGTACTGGGCAAGGTGAAGCCACTGACGATGATGGCGGCGATCAGAGTGGGAGATGCCCAGGCAACCACCCTGGAGGAGACAGTCAGGATGTATATAGACCATACATACCCCAGGGATGATCCTCCCAGGATACAGAAGAAGATAGAATGGTGAGAAGCACCACAGTGAGCCCTCCAGGTACCGAGTTTTGCCCACAATGGGATATTTGGGACCTTCGTCTTTCCGTGGAGAAGTAGAGGATCGGCAGAGCCCCAGGTCTTGACGGGATAGATGACGCGATCCTGAGGAACATTTACAAAGGCGTGGTCTTGGGTATCCTGAGGTATGCATCCCCGGCGTGGAACCGAAACCTCACGCAGCTGCAGAAGAGGAGACTAGCCACCATTCAGAGATTGGCTCTGCTGCGGGTCACGAAGGCCTATAGAACGGTGTCGCATGAGGCGGTGCTGGTGGTGGCGGCAGCGATGCCTCTGGACCTCGTCCTGGAGAAGGACGCCTTGAAATACGAGGTGAAGAGGCAGGGGCTAGCGGCGCTCCCGGAGGGACTCCGAAAGAGGATCGGCGAGACCCCCAACAGGTGGAAGAAAATTATCCCTTCTTCAGGGAGTTTGTCTACGGGTGGAAGGACGTGGTCGGGCCTGCACATTTCACCCTCGGCAGGATCCGACGACCAACAAGTGAGCCACCTGATGAGGAACCAGACTAGGAAGAGAGAGGACCGGACGGATGCGGCGGACCAGGAGGGCTGGACGGTATCCGGACGGATGCAGACCGCCCCGGAGGCCTAAAGGTGCTGCCCCAACAGTAAGGTGCACATCCGTGCACCGGGCAGCATCGCAGAATAAATTGATAATAAAATTGTACCCTAAATTAAATGGTACCCCACCGAAGTACTGTATTAATTTTTATTAATAAAGAAAAAATTAAAAAAACAGTCGATTTTTGGCAGTGGTGGGCGTGCGTAAAACCAACGCATTAAACCAACACTGCCGAACCCCGTATGCCAGCAATGGCAGGAAGGGGGCCAACAAAAATAAAATAAAATAAAAATAAAAATTGTGGCGACTCTAGGCTACTGCTATGCACACCGAACTGGAGAGGAGCAGCAATGGATCGAACTGGATGGCGGAAGCTTCTAGAGGAGGGCAAGACAAGAAGAAAAGGCGCCATATAGATAGACTATATGTACTGAGGAATTTAAGAAAAAAATTATTTTTTACGTACTCATATGAATTTATTTGGAAAAATTGTAAAAAACATTAAAAATATATTTATTGAAATATTAATATAAACTAGTATTTGGTCAAACCGCCATTAGTCCTGATAAGCGAGCCGATCCTGTTTGGCATCGAGTCGATCAAATTTGTTATGATTTCGTCACTAATCTCCTCATTCCACACCTTTTCGATTGCCTGTTTTAGCTCATCTTTATTCTTAGGCTATGCAACATTAATTGTTTCATGATCACCCACAACTTTTCTATAGGATTTAAATCAGGGCTATTGCCTAGCCATGGCAGCGTGGAGATCCCATTTTCTGTTAAAAAATGCTTTAACTATCAACAACGCAATGGTTAAGGCAGCTAATACATTTTTTAAATAAATAAATACTTAACTTACCAACTTGGTTCTATGGCATGGAGCAGTATCATCTTGAAAAATGAAGTGTCCGCAGTTACACATTAATGGGAATTCATTGAGGGAATCAAAATCTCTTTACATATTTTTCTCCATTAACCGCCCCATCTATGAAGTTTATTTTGCCAATTCCAAAGTAGGAAAAACATCCCCCAGACTATGACACTAGCCGGATGTTTCACTGTTTTTATAGTACAGGATTCGTCAAATCTTTCATTTGGCCGACGTCTTACGTATGGAGCACCGACAGAACTGAAGATATTGAATTTACTCTCATCTGAAAACATCACTTTCCTCCAGTCACCAGGTGCCCAATTCTTTAAATTCTGCGCCAAATTTAGGCGATGTTTCATTTTATTGTTAAGAAATGGCTTTTTGACTGGTTTTCTTGCCAGAAGATTAAGAGAAAAAGGGTTATGCCTTTTCTCTTAATCTTCTGCCAACTGTTTCTTGACTTACTTCTGCTAAATTGCTATCTGCTAGATCTCTAGATATTCCTTTAGCAGTTTTGAAGCGATTTTCTAAGGATAATCTCATCATCAGGCGATCTAAACGCTCGTCTGTCTTCATTTTCCTTCCAGTCCCTTTCTTCCACTCGGTAGATCCCAGGGAAAGATTTGTGTTTATTATTCTTACCACAGTGGATTGGTTGCACCTAATCCTCCTTGCTATCTCACGCGAAGAAACTCCAGCTTCAGCAAATGTCACAATTTTAACTTTTTCATCATTAGGCATTTGTTTGAAACTGAGTCTATTGGCCATAATAAGAATACGTGCTTAATATTGGATGCTCTGGGCACAACTGAACTATGAGTCACTGATTCCATATCACTCTAATACTAGTCGGTAAACAAATACAATCCTACTGTTTAGTGTGTTTAGTTACTGTTAAATACAAATACTGTACTGTACAGATTTAGGATCAAAAAGTTAACAATCATAGGTGTTGCAATTTCTATGACCCCACGACTGTACATGCACTACACCATTGATTCTATGAGGGATGGAGACAGATCGCCTCCACGTGGAAACTCTTGGTAACAGTATATATACTGGCTAAACGATCTGTTAAAGTGGTTCCTGACCGTCTCAGGAAGTATCAGATCATTATTATCATCTCTGTCTAAAGCCACTTAAGGCAGGTGCAGTCGCCTGAAAGAGGCAGCCCTTCCGCTCCACTAGGAGTCTATGAGCCAATCCCTCAAATCTCCGAATCCAAATGATTTAAAGAAACATAAGGAAGAAATCTAGATTCTATGAAACTTCTAACCATTAATAGCATAAATAGAAATTAGAAATACACCGAATAAACAAGACATATGTGTAAATTCCAAGAATACCATTAAGAAGTCCATACAAAAAGATTGATATTGACGTCATGATAAAGGATGAGACGTGTTGGCCCCTTCAAGTACGTTGCCCTGAGAAGAGAAGAAACCTCGGCTGGCAGAGTTCAGACAGAAGATGATTACATGGTCAGAAGATATTGGAGGAAAGGTGTAAGGGGATCGGGATGTGATAAATATTGCAAAACCCCGATGAAAAAAATATATATGTCTACACTCCAATTGATTAAATTTACTTCATCTGTAGCTGCAAATAATAGTACACCGATAAACAGAGCCAAGTATGAGTAATACATAATGGATTCAGTATACTTCCACCATAAATAGCTATGGTGGTACACTGATTAAAAGAGAGGTAACTAAATAAAAAAAACTAGAAATAGCAGTACTCCGATTAAGCAAGGCGTATATGTGCACTACTACACTAGATTCTATTAACAACATAAACATTTTTCCTACGAGGTTTTCCTCATAATGAAGTTTCCTTCAACCACAAATTTCCTTTAATTCATACATAAACGTAAAAATAAAAATTATAAACAATAATTATGTAAGACCAATATAAAATAAAATACGGAAATAACAATAACTACTTTTAATATAATTTAGAATTTAACAAAATTACTTCAATTTTCACTTAGAATAAGAAAGGAAGAAATTTTATAGTTTTTTCCAGCTTTATTATTATTTTTTTTTTACTACCAATTGGAACAATGAATATAACAGAAGGGGCGTGGCAACTGTGGGGAGGATTGGGGCTTGAACTGTGGCTTAGCAATCAGAGCTCTGGGTGCTAATATTATCCCTGAGGAGCGTGCGGTTCCAGCTTGATTTTGGCCGGGAAATCACGTCTCGTCTCTCGGCAACCGGCTGCTTCTCAATCAGCCTAGTCTAAGCCCCAAATAATCGACCTCAGTCAAGTCAATGACGCACTAGAGCAGTTATCGAATAATTAGGATTAATCTCAAGTTATTAATTAATGCTAAATTTAATTAATTTATTAAATGATGGCGTAGATGCCATGATCTTTCGGTAAGTGAAAACTTCTTTAGCCAGGTAGAGCGATTTGCGGCATGTGAAAAACTTGTGGGTTCGCGTCACCAACATGCGTGACCCTACTAGGCACAGTACTAGTGCAGGAAACACTATATATTAATATTTTAATTATTTTAAATTAAAACAAAGTCAATGTTCTAAATCGATTCAACTTATTGATGACAAATAACTGCTCGATATAACTCAATGAAGGAAACAGCTGTTCGTTAATTATTGCATAGTGTATTTAAATTCAGATTGTAAGGAGTCAGATTGTAAATTGCTTAATAAATAGTTAATAATTCCTCCGAGTAGCATTAGACGTGAAAACGAGACTAATGTTAATAATTCCAATTTACAAATTATGAAATTTGAATAATTCGTATTATAATTGATTTAGAATTATAAAACACAACATTTTATTATAGAATTTGCAATTTTCACTTCTACCAGCAGTCTTCGTGTCTATTTTAATTTTTTTGAGTAATTTAAACTTCGAAATTTTAACTACATTCTATTATTTTCACTTATTTATCTATATACTCCCATCAAAAGGTCTATTCTAAGAGGATTTTAAAATAGACAGATATACACATAAATACTTAGATTTGGAAGAAACAATATAAAATAAACAATATAAAAAAAAACCCCAATACGAAACTGAACTTCAAGTTCTAGAATAATATTTAAGTACCTCTACATAAAGTTAAGTATGTACTTACTGTAATATAATTAGTATAATTATATATAGTATAAAAGAAATTATTTTATTTAGGGGGACAGGGGGTTGCCCACCTTAGTAATATTAAATGTTATGTTATTCTTCATTAAACTAATTGCATTTAATGGGGCATAAGTCATGTCTTCACCAACTACACATCAAGATAGGTCGAACACGGTTTTATAATTAATTTTGAGGATGGGTTAGGCTGAGTGATATTTCGTGCGGAAACAACATCGCATGACTTATTAAAAAAAAATGATAAAACGGAACCCTTCAGTAAATTGGAATAGAGGAGAAAATTGCTCATGACCTTGACGAATTTCACTCAATTCTCAACTCGGCATGATATCTACTTTCATCACCATGAATTTTTAAAAATATTTTTTTAATATGAAATACCATAGGATCGTCCAGGAACGTCAGAGCTGTAAGCGCGAATTTAATAGCTTCCAATGATTAATATTAAACTATGGCTTTGATGACCAATCGCCTCAATTTGGAACAACCAACCAATAGCTTCAAGTAAGTTAATATTGAATATTAAGTAATTGAAAAAGGGAACGCTCAACAGAGACATCAAAAAAATGTTGATACATAAGTGGAAAAATTCCAACTAAAAACCTTAAGTCTCTAAACTAAAACAGGTAATAAAAAATACCTGTCCAATATTTCGCCTATTCAGGCATCCTCAGGGCAGAAAGAGAATAATAGCAAACCAAAAGATGAATAATGCACCCAAAAAACACACATCCCACCACCTCCAAGGCTCAAATGCAACTACAAAACAAAAGTTTGTTTTTGCATTTGAGCCTTGGAGGTGATGGGATGTGTGTTTTTTGGGTGCATTATTCATCTTTTGGTTTGCTATTATTCTCTTTCTGCCCTGAGGATGCCTGAATAGGCGAAATATTGGACAGATATTTTTTATTACCTGTTTTAGTTTAGAGACTTAAGGTTTTTAGGTGGAATTTTTCCACTTATGTATTAATATTAAGTAATGTCTTAAAATGAAATCCCAAAAAGAAAGCCATAAGTATCTAAATTACTGGCAAAAAACATCCAGCCAACGTTTCGCCAATGCAGGCATCATCAGGACACGCACCAAATTAAGGAACAGCACATCACAAACAGACTCATAACAACAAATCACAAACAAGAGGAATTTTCCTATTGCACCCTCTAAATAATTCATGTCTCTTTTTGAGTTTTTTGGAGTGCTGAATCCACGTTTGAAGCAGCTTTCAACAATAAACTCTGTCATATAAATACATTAAATTATAAAATATGTATACAAATAATGTATCCTGTATGTGAACCAGTATCTATTAATCCAATTTGACGATCTTGAATTCTTTTTAAGAGAAGGAAGTCACTTCACTGCAAACAAACAAATAACTGGTCAATTAAATAGAATGTCTTTGTGAAATAATTGTGGTTATTAAGCCCAGGCATAAATTTTAATTTTAGTTTTTTTTAGTTTACTTATCGAGCGAATATTAATCTAACATAATGGTATACGTTTAAGATGATTAGAGAGGATGTAATATAGTTAGACCGATTTTTAATAAATATTAACTCCTACATTGTGTATACAAGAAAATCAGAAAGGAAAGGGGAAACAACAGGAGTTCCCAGCAGTTAGACGCAACCCCAGAAGCGCACCCCAGGGGCCTGTTTTAACACCTATGCTTTACATCATAAATATACCTCTCGAGGGAATTCACCTCACTTTCATTGCTTCATCTGCAGGATTTACTACACTATTTCGTTACTATATATCACCTATTAATTTGCCACTTATTCATATAAAACATAATAATGATAATAAGGCTTAGCGAATCCAAAGGCTCGATGCCGATACCACCAATCTCTGCTTACAAACTCCAGTTCTCGGACCACTACCCAATCCCAAATCCGTCAGATCACTCTTGACGCAATCCTCACACCTACTTCTTGGTCTACCCTACTTCCCAGTCGGCACAGCACTTATTGACATCTTAGGAATTCGTTCGTTACTAAGCCCAGCAATTTTACAGGCCCAGCTTAACCTTCGTGACGCTATCACTTGAATAATATTTACCGGATGCATGCTTCAAGTAATGCTTCATATAAAATATAGCTAATAATAATCTGGATGAAAAAAATAATAATTAATTTCCAAATAAGCCCCTGAAATGAAATTTATATTTCAGTTATACCCTACTGCTATTGTATAACAAACCAACCAAAAAAACTTAATTCAGTTCAAAAATAAAACGAAGGACTTAACTTAAAACAATATAATTAAGGATTCCCACTGTAGCATCCTCCGACTAGCCATAGCAGTATGAAGTGACGTTAAATGAATAAACAAATAAACAATGATAAACGATATGATGAGAGATATTTACAATAAACGAATCTCCGAAGTAAAAAAATATCGATGCCTTAGTTCATGTGTTAAGTGCCGAAAGCAAGATTTTACATGAGTCAACTTTGATAATAATTTAAAACAAGAAATACAGTTCAAGTTTAATCACACAATATATTTTTGTAACCTTTACAGCTTCTCTATTAATTTAATATCAACATATGATCTATGACTTCCTGATCACAATTTTACAATATTATTTATATAATAAAACCCATTTTTGAAAATTTTTCACTTAACACATTTGTAAACTAAGGCATCGATATATGTATATTAATAAAAATGTATAGGTTTAGTAAAAAAATCGAGTCTATGATTGAAGTCATAACATTTTTACAAATAAAACTAAGCTGCATTTCATTTAACATTTGAGTCAATAATGCAAGGATATATTTTTTAAAGAGGAAATTTAAATAAAACTTAAAAATTAAGAAAAATAAAAATACTGCTCTTTAATAAAAATATCTTGAATAACTTTTAGTTCACCTTATAATTAGGTGGAGGTCAAAGAAATAACTCCTTAAACAATGATAAACTATGATATTCCCCATAGCTGTGAAATACATTGCAAGTCTAGAAGAAAACCTGCAATGTGGGTCGAGATGTCGGTTTGTAATAAATACTTTATCATTATTTAAGTAATTACTTATTTAACTTCCAACCGGACTATTTTCATCTCCTTGAATAAAATAATTAAAACACTCAAACTTGTTCAAATATTAAAAAAAATTATGATGTGGTATTTTTAATTAAGCGAGCTAGTAAATAGTTCAACAATATGGCATATATTTTCAATATTCTAAGTTTGTTTACATTTTGCTTTCTAATTTCATTCAAGTTTTATTAAGTGATCTAAGTTGTAATTTTTTTTCATATTTATATTATATAAGTAAGAATTCTTTATTAAAAACGTAGAATAGACGTTTTCCTAATTTCAAGGAATACAGCTTGGGAAATACTTCTGGAAACCCAGACACAATCGGTCTTACCAACGCTTACAAGTAGTGGTTGATTGAAAAGTTAGAATTTCCACATAAATAATAAACAAAGTTCTGGATGGTCACAGAACACATCATGATTCATTTAGTTTAATTAGTTTCATTAGGGCCCTGCCTTTTAGATAGTTTTTAAAAAAAATATAAATCAGGTTGATAAATAATCGCTAAATAAGTTTGTATAAGATCGCTAAATAAGATCGTATTCGACATGATGTTATGTTAACAACATTCAATGTGTGCCAAGGAAAAACATTCTTAGACATTTTAGATTACTCAATGAAAATAATTTTTGTGAATACCATTCTAGGAAGCTAGGCATGATGTAGGAGATCTCAAATAATTTCCTATATTTTACTGTATTTATATTATATATTTTTGTTTTGAAGAGAAAAGATTTGCCCTGGCCGGGATTCGAACTCGGGTCTTCTGCTTTGTCTGACTTAGATACGACCCCTGGTAGCTGAGTGGCTTAGAGCACTGCTACGGATAGGCAGATGACGTGAGTTCGAATTCAGGCCAGGGCAAATCTTTTCTCTTCAAAACAAAAATATTTAAAATGTATTTATATTAACTTAAGTAAATATATATGTATATACTATATACCGCACTAGTACTTCTAAAGCCAGAGGTGAGTTATGACAATGAAAGAAATAGGTAAATACATCTTTATCACTCATCAAAATTGTATTACGATAGCTACAGACCTAGTCCGCCAGAAGGCACAAGTGTCAATCTTAGTGTTCCAATGCTATTCCAACCTCACTAATAGTTTTCCGTTATTCCAAAAATATTGGTTTTGACTAATGCCAGTTTAGAAATACTAGTGCGATATGATATATATGATATATACATATATATATATATATATATAGATTTTTTTTTTAATAAATTGTTTTAATTTTTTAATATTTTTATTTTGAAGAGAACAGATTTGCCCCACCCGGGATTCGAACCCTTTTACTAAATTGGGTTCGAATCCCGGCCGGGGCAAATATTTTCTCTTCAAAATAAAAATATATAATGGAAAGGTTTCCGGATTTTCATTCAGACGATTTTCCGACTGGTCTGAAGACTGTTGGATTAGAGTAAATGAAAAATCAGTGTAAACATTTTTCTGACTTTTAATCGCTTTACCTATAAAATCGGATTCATTTCCACTTAAGTGGGCCACTTTAACTAGTCGGAAACTTTTCTGACCTACTAAAATCCACTACTCTATTCAGGAGATCAGTAAAAGAGAATGAATACTGCGTCTTCTCTCATCTTTTCTCATCTGCACATAAACTTAACAATTCTCATGAATTGACTTAATTTAAAATACCAATTAATCAGTTTAACTTATATCCGTCATAAGTAACTAATGACTTATAGGTAATTTTCTTCTCATATAACTTTATTACTTTTAAAAAAATATTTATTTGCTGTTACTTATTATTTCTTTTTTATTATTTTTGTTACTTTGTCATTATGTAGCCTCCTGATGCATCTTCTATTTGCGCTGTTATTCTTAAGGAACATGGTCCTATAATAAAATCATTTTTCTATTCTTTATATTTTATCCCAGAATGAATGAAAAGTATAGTAATCGAAGGTAAAATATTTTTAAAATTACTAAAGTATATTACCTATGGTTTGATTTATTTTTAACACTTTTAGGCCTTAATTATAATCAACGAAGAACGTACTTATTATATGAATGAAAACAAATAATTTTGAAAAAAAAATGAATCTATCCGTAAACCTGTTTTAAAAACGCCAATTAATTTTTTACATATTTTATTTACTATTATTTATTTAATTTTTTTTGTCATTATGTAGCCTTATGGCCAGATGGATGTTCTATTTCGGAACACGGTCCCAGAATAAAATAATTTTTCTATTCCATTTTATCTCAAGGTGGATATAGGACAGTTACATTTTAGAATGAACTATATAAAATAATCTGTAAATATACATAAATTATTAATAAATACAAATCTAGGATAAAAATATAATAATCTAAGGTAAAATGTTAAAAAAAATTACTAAAGTATATTACCTATATTTTTATTTATTTAACACTTTTTAACGTTAACTATTATCATATAACGTTAGCTCTTATTATTATATGAATAAAAAAACAATTTTTTTTTATTCTTCAGCGAATGGGAATACAATTTTGGATATAAAGTAATTGAAATGAATCTAGCCGTAAACCAGTTTTAAAAACGCCAATATTTTGTTATTATCTACTGTTTTTCAAAATAATCCCTGGCTTTCTCTGTTAGAGGCGCAATTGTCTCGGGTTATTGCAGGGGATTGTTATAAATTGCAATATCACTGAGACTATAAAGACTAGCGTAGGTTGCCTCAGTTCAATGAAGCTTGCAGTAGACAATAACGAATATTTACGATTATTGCAAACCCTGTCAGATATAATAGTTGGAGCAATGAAACCAGCAGTTGGTGGCGATGAGATTGGAAAGCAGAGAAAATAACTTAATTTTATGGCAGTAAATACTTTTTAATAATTTTTTCAGGAGAGGAAGATGGTTCAATATTTTTGTTTTACTACTTCAAATACAGTCACGCCCATAATCATTAATGTGTGAAGCCACCTATTCTTTACAACTGCAATTCATAAATAAAATTCATTTACTACAACTGCAACATTACAACCTATGAAAGCACTTAATACATGGCAGAGACTGTACTGTTTTTAAACCAACGGTTGAGCAGAGAAGTGATTTGGCCGATATAACACTAAACCACTATATTCTTTCCACAATTATGGGTATCCACTATTGGAGATTGGATCCCCAAGAGGGTCTGCAGATCCTACAAGGTAAACAGATTAAATAATTTATCTTCCACAGCAGGATTATCAAATTAAATAACTATGTTTCCAACAAATAAATTAGGATAAGGTAACAAAAAAAAATCATTAAAATTTTACAATTTTGTGTATCTGTTTCTTAATGTAATCTCCGCCATATCTTTTGTGCCATTAGAGTTACCACCTGTACAAAAAGGTGGTAACTCTAATAAATTTTATAGCAAAGTTGTAACTGAAAAAAAAATCTACTGAAATGGATCTAAAAATGAAGTCTTGCAAAATAAAATAAAACAAAATTTACTGAAGATAAATGGGCTGAAAATTTTTGCCTGTAAAGGAGAAATTCTAACGAACTACAACCATCTGATAAACGTAAACGGCCTCATAGGATATTTATAGATTCTTATTTGTATCTATTTGATAGATTATTTATTACTAAAAACTAGCTTTTGCCCCCGACTTCGTCCGCGTTGATTTTAAATTTTAGATTTTAAGAAATCTATGTTGAGTTTAAACGGAGAGTGAATTTTGAACTCCATCAATGAACTCCATATTATAAACAAAAGCTTAGAACATTTGTGAATTGAGCCAGCCTACCAATAATATTCCCTTTGCTGATAGATTTTAACTAACTGTCCTATTAAATATTAAATGGCGTAATTACAGTTTTCTATAAGTTTTCTATTGAAATCCACCATATAATATCAAAAACTGTAATATCTAGGGGTTTATTTTGCAAAATCATTAATACAATTATTATTATGTTAAAATGTGAAGCCTGATTACTAAATTCACATCTCTAACTTAGCATGGTAGGACTCCCCGGATTTTACACTTTTCAGGGTCGATTGTCAAAAAATAAAAAAACAAGTATTTCTTTATTTCTAGTTCATAAAAATATCTAATTAACATGAAACATAGTCGATCTTGTTATTGAATGAGACCTGGACATAAGATGTCACCTTTCTAGGATAGGCATAAGAGAATTCAAAAGACCCTACTTAATAAAGGGATCTCAACAAATTCTTTTTCTTTTATTAATAATTTCTAACAATGGACATATCGATGCCTTAGTTCACAAATCTGTTAAGTACAAATTTTTCAAAAATGTGTTTTGTCATATAAATACTATTGTAATGTTGTGATCAGGAAGTCGTAGACCATGTGTTGATATAAAATAAAAAGAGAAGCTGTGAAGGTTACAAAAATATATCGTGTGCTTAAACTTGAACTGTATTACTTGTGTTAAATTGTTATCAAACAAATTTGACTCCTGTAAAATCTTGTTTTCGGTAGTTAACACATAAGTGAACTAAGGTATCGATATATTCTGTTATCATTATTCTAAAGATTCTACCAAGTTTTATGATTAAAAAACATTGAAAGGTTTTGAGATAAGGGAACTCCAATAAAAGTAAATTTAAGGAAGGAATCAATAATAACAAATAACAAAAGAAATATTTATTTCAGTATTTTGTCATAGATTTATTTTTATTAGTTTTGAAACAGGTAGTTAGTTAGTTACCTTACTATCTTTAGATATTTCCTACTATCTTCAGGTAGTTCCGTACTTAGGGTTTACTACCTACACCTGGGGAATTCAGTACTGTAACTTCCAATTGCCGAGCTTGAACTGACCTTTTCTGTTCAAAGCTTTCAGACCAATATATCTTCCCAAGACTACCTGATAGGTTTGTTATTCTGGTACAATTTTGAATTATTTATTCCTTAAACAAATTTTAAAGTTTTAATTATTATTCAATTGGATTTTCTATTTTCGATACACTTTTAATAATTTCCATTAAGCGATGCCTTTTTTTTTTGTTTCATTTTTTTGTAACTGTAGGAATGGTTTCGAATAACGGTTGTTTTAAAAATATATATCTTTCGTGACCAGAAGTTGCATTTATGGTTAAATTAAGTTTTAGAAATAAAAGTTCGATAAGACTATTAAAAGAAATAATAAAAATGGAGGCATTTTTTAAATAATTTATTAATAAATTAGGAAAGAGTCGACAGAAGTTTTTATTATTACCTTTACACAATGAATTGAATTTTCTTTACATTTCTCTTGTTTAATTATTCCAGTACCCTGACGTCTGAAATATAACATACCTAGGTAATTCTAAGGGCATTTAAAAATCGGTTTAATTGTTTAAGTGCAATATTAGAATGATAAAATTGTTAAATAGTTATTAATGGACTGTTCGAGTTTTTAATATTTTCTTTCTAGCAATAAATAACTCTATATAGTTGGAATAAAAAATAAAATAAAATTGTACATTGTTGCTTGATGTTATTACATATAATTTATTTTATGGTGATTTTATTCGGGTTGGTCCAGTGTGCGTCCTGGATCCGGGAACAGATGTGGCAGATACATTATTTATCTTATACCAGCTGTCAAAAGTTGATGCACACAACGTCATCTACTGGCAATGCCGGAACCAGCATTTGATAAAATGAAACGTTAATTACTACACTTATAACTCAAGAACACCTGAACCGAATTCGATTTTTCTTGATTATTCTTCTTTTTTGGTAGGAGGCCAGTCCTAATTGGTGCGAATCATCGAAATCGGTCCAGGGGTTCTTGAGTTATAAGCATGGTAACTAACGCCACTCTCATTTATATATATAAACATAAAGAACAGAGTTTTAAGAGCAAATTTAACTGATATAGATGAAATGTTTGTTTAGATGAATATTTCGGATTTGATATTTTAATTCTCTGAATCCTGTCAGTGATAAAATCTTTTATCTCTATCAAAACTCATTTCAATTATAACTATAGGGCTTTGTAATTTTATATAACTGGGACCTTCCTTGAAATGACTTATTTCATAATGGCTAAAGCGCTCGATTAACATTTCTTTATTCGTTTCCTCTATCTATATATATATTTTTTAAATTTACAAATATGAATAATGCACAAACATGCCTTAAACCTTCTAACTACACACATAGGAACAACGGTTCAGCGAACCAAGTTCGGAGTTGTACTTCACAGTGTTGTTGGCGAACCATTGTTCCCAGATGTGTAGCGAACTAGGGAAACATTTTTAAGATGCTATGGGGTTCTCATATTAAGCCAAATCAAATCTTCTTTACACTATTTTCGATCATTTTTTTTTTTTAAAGTAAGTAACTCCTTTTCCATCGTAAACAAATATTGATAAACCTATTACATAAATAGCATAATCAGTAAAATAGTATCATACGGACTTCATTGTTAATATATCTTAGTATTATCTGTAAAACACTCACAGGTCATATACAAAACGATGCAACCATGCAGTTTCATAATGCCAACTTTAAAATAAATCAATACTAAATTGTTAAAAATGACAACTTTAATATAGTTGAATTAAGTAAAGTCATAAAACGTAGACCAACTTTGCATGTTATTATTTCAACTAACTAAAACATTGCACGATATGTGTCGACTTCTGAAATGCAAGAAAAATGTCTTAGATTTCTATGGAATTTAGGAGGTGAGTAGTAATAAATATAAATATATTAAATAATAAGAAAGAAAACTATGGGAATACTTAAGGAAGTTAGTAATTTAATAAATATTTTATTAAGGGTATTCTATAGCAATACTAATAATCTACAATACAGTAGGATACTAGTGGTACTAACCAAATATTAGGAAACATCGAGAAGAAAACTATTAATGTAATAAATAATTTACTAGGAGTAGTAATCAAATATTATATAGTATTGTATAGTAACAGTAATAATCTACAATACTGTGTAATACTAGTACCTAGTAGTAAACAAATACAAGGAAAGATACCAAGGAAAACTATTAGCAACAGGAACAGTGCTAGTATTTATATAGTATTCATTAGTAATACTAGTAATCTACAATACAGTATAATACTAGCAGTATTAAACAAATATGTACTAGGAATTATACCCAAGAAAACTATTAACTTAATATAATTTATTTTTTATTAATCGTTATAATTTTTAAATATTTTTATTCCACGTTTCTAGCGTGGTGCTCTGCCAACTGAGTTAACCTGGCTCGCATCTCGGTCAGACGTATCCTTTCTTTTCACTGATCCCATATCCCCTTGTTCTCGCAAATTGCAATTCAGTGAAAAGAAAGGATATGTCTGAGTTCTGAGGGGTTCGAGTTCCGGCCCTGGACATATCTTTTCTTTTCAAATAAAAATATTTAAAAATTATAACAATTAATAAAAAATAAATTAAAACAATATATAATGACGTAAGTCAACAAGATCCTGATTCAAGTAATGCTCAATGAACACTCTTCCCCTTGAATACATCGCAAATTACGAGAACACGGGGATTTGAGATCAGTGAAAAGAAAGGATATGTCTGAACGAGATGCGAGGCAGATTAGCTCAGTTGGCAGAGCACCACGCTAGTGAAGTGGGCGACCCGGGTTCGAGTCTCGGCCCTGGACATATCTTTTCTTTTCAAATAATAATATTTAAAAAATATTAACTTAATAAACGATATACCAATTTTTCTTACGGGTTTACTTTTTAGTCTCGATTGTTGTTTTGGGCATTATTTTGTCTTTATTATTCCTCAATTTTAGTCGACAGATATATTTAAAACAAGTCGAATAATCAAACACAGGAAGGACATGAAGGAGGGCTTTATTTTGTGATAATTATCAATAGTTGCAGTTATTGTAACCTCAAAAGGCTGGTGGTAATAATAAATAAAAGGGCAATCAAAAATGGGCGAGAAATAAATATATTTTATTTGTATTAATCGTACGACGGGTAATTTCAGGCTAATAAGCCTTAAAATAAACAACACTTTAGACTTACGTAATTATGTAATTATAGTCAAATAAAGCTGAGTTAACACTAGTCTATATAAACACAAATTTATCGTCTGACTATTTGACAATTTAGAAAACAACATTTTGCGAAATCGGAGACGGGGTTGTGAAAGTGTGGTTGTTGCCATTGGATACCAACGTTACAATTTATTATCAATTATTCGACAATAAGTGGGAGTTAAGCGAGCTAGATAATGAGGGAATGCGCTGCCGCCATGAGGCAACTTCTGCGCAGGTCGTTTTCTAAATTGTCAGGCAATAAGTTAATATCGTCAGCGTTCAAGCTAAAGTAACTTAATTCCAGTGAAATGTTTTATCATAATGATTTTTACCTGTTTAAAAAAAGATACCAGATACGTTTATATCTCAAATTACAGTGAAATTTGGCATTGAAAAGGAGAGTTCTGCTAAATGAGGAAACGAGCTTTGACATTTTTTTATGGTTTTGGAAATGCAACTTTTGCTCAAACACCAACGAGAAAACACCCATATAAATGGATAAAAACAAAATAATTATGGATTCAATTTCCAAGAGTTCAGATTAGCAGATTAAATTATATTTTATTAACATAAAAATATATATATTTTTATGGACAATAGATTGCAAAAGTTATTACAACCTATTTTATTAACAATAAGATAGGTTGTAATGACGTTTGCAACAAGATAAGATTAGCGAATTCAAGACGGATGCATTGATTGTTACCTATGGAGTTTTAATATCAAATTAATTTTATTTGGTAGTTGATTTAAGTCAATACAATTTATTTCGTGTTACCGTAATATTCACTAAAAATGTTCATAATCTTGATCTCATGTTGGAAAAGAGAAAATAAAGTATTTTATGTATTATAAACCTAGAGTTATATATTTGCATGCATACATATATAAACAAACACATACACACACGCATATGAATGACTTATTTATTTTATTTATTCTGACTTAATGGATGCTTCGATCCTGAGCTATTTGCATGGGATCCTTTTCAACATTAATCAGTCGAGCTCTGGTACGCTAACTATTGGAAGTATTATATTTTGGATGTCTATTAAGCCAGAATAAAAATAAGATTAGGGGGGGATCAGTGGTAAAGGCCTGAGTGGCATGCCGAAGGAACAGCCCCGCGGGAGTTGGATAAGGAGGTGGATCCTGTGACCCTCCCGGGGCTCAATCAGCCTCTATAAAGTGGATATCCGTAATAAGGGGAACACCCGGAGGTTGAGGGTGATCTCGGATAAATTGCCAGCACAACCGCTGTTCTAGAAACAGTACAGTACCTGGTACTGAACTCAAGACCCTTCATGAGTTTTAAGCTTAAGAAAGTGGTCTCTGTTTCTGACATATTTAACAATTAACTCTAAATCTAAAATACAACCCAAGGTCAATGATGAAAGTTATAAGTTTAGACCTAAACTCTGGGACATGATTAAATTTTATCATAATTAAAAAAGGAAGTAAGCACTGGTTACGTAATTTACCTTAACTAATAGTTAATTAACAGGGAGAGGAGTGGCTCAGTGGTAGAGTACTGATCTACCATGCCGGAAATCCTGGTTCAAATCCCGCTGCAGGCCTTCAAATAGGTGGATCATATAGGATCTAGGACCCTCCTGGGGCACACCCAGCCTATTTAAAATATTATAAAAATAGGGTACCCAGAATAAGGGGGAAAAATCTGGCGGTTGAGCGTGACCTAGGACAAGTCACCTTCTAGCAGAACCGTTGTCCATGAAACAGTACAGTCTCTACCATGTACTGAACCCCAGACCCTTCATGGGTTGTAGTGGTACAGGTTTTTTTTTTGTTTTTTTTTTAATAGTTAATTTCGTTTATCAGTGGTAGTAAGGGAAAAGATAATGTGAATGATAATTTCTGCTAGCCAGGGTGAATAAGTCGTTAGGTTGAATTTTGTCCAGAAAATGGATTGTATTGAGGGGAGCGGTATCCTGTCATTCTCATAGTTAGTGCTTTGAAATGGAGTTATATGACGTAAGTACAATATACACTCCTAGACAATTTTATGGTTCTCTTAATCAAGCTTTTATCTTTAGTTAACAAATACGAAGAATTCAATATAAATCTCAGTAAAAAGTTATTAGTGTAACTCATTGAAATTTTTTATATTATATGATTCTCTTTCGTACTTTCAGTTAAATGGAGTTAAGGATAACTAAAAAGACAATGGCATTTTATTTTTTATACTTTCATTTGTCGGCTATTGTCAAGTATATTATGATCAATCCTGTGTACAACAACATCTTCTCCCACTTATGTTTATTTACATCAAACAAAGTATATATATTGTAAAAAATTATTTGAAAAATAGAAATAAAATGTTTACATTCAATTGGGGAAAAAATCAACCGTAAACTTTAATTGTCCAGCATTGTAGTATTGGGTCGTAACGGATTAAATATCAGTTTCGTTTATTTATAGTTCTCTTTTCATTAGGGTTTAGATTATTTGTACACAAACAATTATGTTATGTATACCGTTTGAAAGATCATTTAATCCTTTTTCATAATCAGTCTTACTTTTCCTTTTGAAAGTGAAGCAACGTTTTAAAAATACATAAGAATAAAATTATGTCTTCCGTGGAAATTCGTATAATTTTTCTCTAAGAATTTACACTTAGCCATAGCGTCACGGATGCGTTCCGAAACATTAATATTGTTTACGGTAAAGATACAGTGAGCGAAAGAACAGTCTTCCGTTGGTTTGAAAAATTTCGGTCTGGGGATTATGACCTTACCAACAAAGAACGTAGTAGGCCGAATACTAAGTTGGACAACGGAAAGTTGAAAGAGCTGGTCGAAGCGGGCCCTTCCCAAACGACTCGTGAATTAGGTTGACAACTTGGAGCAAGTGCCATGACTGTTTCCAGGCACCTTAAGGAGCTTGGTAAGAAAAAAAGGTGGAAATATGGGTACCACATGAATTAACCGAGGCCCAGCAGCTCACCCGACTTTTTTTTTCTTTTCAGGAGCTCTATATTCATCACTTCCTCACCCACCATATTCTCCGGACCTTTCTCCAACTGATTTTTACTTTTTCCGTTCTTTGGATAATTATTAAGAAATAAAAAAATTGACAAAGAAAATGCTCTGAAATCGGCCTTCCAAGACTTCGCTTCTTCCTTGACACCTAATTTCTACAGAGCGGGTACAGAAATGCTTGTTTCACGTTGGGAGAAGTGTATTGAAAGTGAAGGATCCTGTTTTGATAAATAAAAGTATTGCTTAATAATTTTTTTGCTAATAATTTAAATTTACACCTTCACAGACATTTCGTATGTTACAACCCAATAGTATCCCTGACCACTTATGCACTACGTAAATAACACGATTTTTGCTCCCCTAAGAACAATAAACTGCTTTTGGTCAAAATTCTACTTAACCACTTGTTCACCGGGGCATCATATATAATTCGATTGAGAAGTATAAACATAAATGCTGATTTAAGAATTATATAATATTTATTATTATCATTATTATTATTCATTTATGTTACAATTGCACCTGCTCAGTATCACATCTAGCAAATTAGATCCCAATGGTGTCTGTGTCGGCCTTTGGGTCTTTTTAATCTTCTGACAAGAAGTCCGGGAATCAGAGAGGTGTAAAGAGATCCATATAATATAAAATTATTTAATGAGTTACACTAATAATTTTTTCCTGAGATTTATAATGAAAACTTCTCGCTTATTAATTAAATACAAAAACTTGAGTGAGAGAACAATGAAATAATGGATTCATCTGTTGGGAACGGTGTTTCTTTGAAGTCCTGGTTCTCTTTCTATTATGAGGAGTTGGGGGGAAAAATGAAAAGAAAAGTTAAAAGCAACAAAAGTAATTCTCGTTGGGAAGATTTTCAAAGCATACTTTTTCTATAACAGCTGGATGATGGGAGCCTCTCATTAGAGAAGGTGAATAACGATTTTGTCTTCTGCTGGAGGTTTTTTTAAAAAGGAGAATCGTCATTCGAGTAGTTGGGTCTCATCCATATTAAAATTATAAAGAATCTGGGGAGTTTAACGAGTGAACTAGTTTTCTTATAATCGTTATTTTAATAATAATAATTATATATGTTGATGATTTGGAACCTCTAGGGCAACTATTTACAGCATTATTGATAGACGTTATAAAATCATCCTTACATGGAAAGGTAGATAAAATAAAATTAGTGATAAATTAGCAAGAAAATAAAAATTCAGTATATGTAGAGACTGCACTGTTTCTAGGACAACGGTTGTGCAAGGAGGTTATCCAAGGACACGCCACAGGAGGATCTGTAGACCCCATATGGTCTAGGCTTGGCTGTTAGCAGATAAATAATTTATCTGGCACAGCCGGATTCGAGCCCAGAACCTTTAGCAACTCAACACGCACATCTACTAAGCTTCCTCAATAGAAAAATACTTTTTTTTTTTTTAAATTCTTTTATTGAATTGTACAACTGTAATATATACACCTAGTACAAGGGCTGTATGAATAAATAAATACATGATAAGCCATGTAGATGCACTACCCATTGGCAGCACTCTAATTACATTTCTATTATAGAAGGTCCCGATGCCATCTTCTCTTCAGACGCCTAGGAGAATTGTCCGGGATGGAATTGGATGCAAGGATGGAAACTAGTGGATTTGGATGGGCCTAGAGTTTATTATGGAATGATAGGTATCTGGAATGGGCTAAATCGGTAACATATGGAACGTTAAGGTCATTATGGATGATTTTATTTGTGACAAAATAAGTAGCGTGTAGGATTTTGGATTGCAAGGATTGAATGCGAGAGGAATTTGATGGTTTGGTGGAGCCCCATAGTAGAAAAAGATTTATAAATAATTTAGGAACCAGCTGGTGGATCATAAACAATTAAAGGATATATTTTTTACATTGTTACTTAAAATGATTGCAGGTATTATAAATTAATACAATCTAATTAACTACCCTTTTCAACAATAAAAAAAAATCCATTAAAAATTAAACTTTTTTTTAATATTTCATAAAGCGATCTTCTAAAAAAGGGATAACTCATATCGATTTTATAGCAAGTACGTAACTGATTCTAAAGGTTTTGAGAAATATATTATCAGGAGTTAAAAAAAATAAATAAATGTGAAGATAAAATGAAAGGAGAGATAAAAGCAAGAAAACTAGTCAAGAGATGCGAGCTACAAATGTATTATTCTTCATACTTTTATTCTGGGAGTGTTGTACTTTGAAGGAAGAACAGCGATATGAGTGATATGGAGCGAGTTATTGCCTAGAATATGGTTCTTTGTCTTTTTTTTATTTTCATATTGTCTCTTTCTCGCACTCTCTCCTCCCCTATATGATGAGAATATTCAGTACAAAATCATTTGGACGTTTCTATTTAGTTTCTTCATCAGTGTTTAGAGCGCTTAGTTCAAATGCTGAAAGTTCCAGATTCGAATCCAGCTTTAGCAGATAAATTATTTTATCTGTTCAAAACCATGAATGGACCTAGTGGGGTGTACAGACTATGTGAGCCCTCACCAGTTTCTATAAAGGGGATACCCTTAATTGGGGAAAAAACCTGGTGCTTCATCTTGATATAGCTCATATCACGTCCCTGCACACCTGTTGTCCTACAAACAGTAAAGTCTTTAGCAGGCCCTTAACAGGTTAAGTGTTTTTTTTTTTTTTTATAAATAAGGTTAAAAAAGGGGAAAATCTAACCTACCCTCAACGATCGAAATTGAAAGTAGCGCTACATTTTGGAACATGATTAAACTTTATCATAATTTAAATAAAAATTAAGCACTGGTTACGTAATCAGCCTTAAACAGTAGTTAATTTAAATTAACATTTAATCTTTCCAATACTTACAACAATATTTAAAAAATGAGGCTTTTTCATTATCCTAGCAGCAGTACAGTCTCTACTAGGTACTCAACCCAAGACCCTTCATGGGCTGTAGTGGTATAGTTTTTTTCTTTTTTCCTCCATTGGTAAGAGTTATAGAACCATTATATAATTTATAAAAGGGACGGAAATAAAGTTAAAAAAATATAAATGGAATAAAAATAACAACATAAAAGGGATCGAATAAATAATAAAATATTCTTGATAGTCTTTATATTCACGCTAATGTCCAATATTCAAGGTCCAGTGAATACAAATGAAAGAATAACCTCTTCTATATTATTTTACGCCAGAATAACTATTTTCCAAGGTAGTATCAGGATATTCTAGACAAATAGAAAGGGGGTAGAGGAAGATAATAGAAAAAAGGTATGGATAAGGTTTACAGGGATCGGGAAAGGGTTCGTCTTCAATAAAGATCTGATCCTTTGTGAGGTCCAGAATCGGAGGTAAATCGATCGGAAAGAATGGAGTCCACTTGACCGGCATCTCAATCATCGCCAATCCTTTATTTTGGTTTCATTCTATTTCATCTCGTAACCACGACTAAGATATAGAATGCCTATGGAATATATATAATCAGTATAATCAGTATCATAAAACATTATAACTAAAAAACTAAACCAATCCGATGCCAAGTTAGTATTTTTAGCCTAATTATAACTTGATCATATTTTGGGTTATAGTATGTTATAATAAATTTTTTATCATTATGTTATATAACATTCTTTCACGGTTATACCAGCTATTCAATTAATAAATTTACTTAAGCTAATTTGAAGAAACATGATACATAAAAATGGAGATCATCATTAATTTAAAAAACAGGTTATTTTTTATTGCAAATATTTCAGTTTTAAATATGTTTCTATCTTGTCTATTCTGCCCTGAATAGACCTCGGCGGCCTTCGCTAAGGTGGGTCGAAACTTCGGTTTATAGTAAATAGTTTATCATTATTTAAGGACCATTTTCTTCTCTCTCTCTCTCTCTCTCTCTCTCTCTCTCTCTCTCTCTCTCTCTCTCTCTCTCTCTCTCTCTCTCTCTCTCTCTCTCTCTCTCTCTCTCTCTCTTTCAAACCCAAATCTACTGGCCAAATCTGAGGTCTACTCCTCAGACGTTTCCCAGTCGACACAGCGCCTATTAACATTTTAGGAATTCGTGTTTGTTACTCAGCCCGGGACCTTTATTTGCCCATCTTAATTTTCGCGACGCTATCACCTGAATAATATATACCGGATGCATAGTTCGCAATTCCGCGATATAATATAATATAATATAATCTCCTATATTCCCCAGTGGTCTCATACTTTTTTGGACCGAATATTCAAAGTAGCACCTTATTTTCGAATACCTGAAGACGTTGTTCATCCTTTAGCGTTAGCGGCCAAGTTTCACATCCGTAAAGAAGAGGTGGAAGGATGATTGCTTTATAAATTCTGATTTTTAGATTTTGGGACAAAATACGTGAGCTTAGTAATTCGATACCGAATAATAACAACTATTTCCCGCCTTTAGTCGCACCTTTATTTATTCATAAATTTCGTTTTTTCAAGTTACCACAGACCCTAAGTACTTAAACTTCTTCACATGTCCGAACTTATTCCCTCATACAATAACACCACCAAAATCTCGCCCTTTTCTGCTACTAACCATATACTTAGTCTTATCCGGATTTATTTCTAGCCCTTTTTCCTTACTAGCATTCATTAGCGTTTGTGAATTTAGATTTATAGTTTTTGCGTCTTTACACAGCAGTACCAAATCGTCTGCAAACCCAAGGACGGATATTTAACTACTCTCTCTATCTCTCTCTCTCTCTCTCTCTCTCTCTCTCTCTCTCTCTCTCTCTCCATATATATACGGTCAGCCTAATAATTAAGATCGAAATTACCAATAAAAATAATCATAAAAAGAAACCAAGAGTTATAAGCTAAGTAGAGAATTGATATAGATGAGGGTTTGGTATATTTCTCTTCTTTGATTCTTGTCAACGGTAGGACCTTTTGTCTCCATGAAAACTCATTTTAATTATAACTGCAGAGCTTTGTGATTTAATATCAGTGGAACCTTACCTTCAGATGTCCTTGCTCCGTAGCAGTTACAGAACTTTATTAAAATTTCCTTATTCATTCCCTTTATAATCGTTTATTAAAATTTTTAAATATTACTAAAGACACAACGGGGTCTTAAGGCCACTGAACGCGGGTTCACCCAACATAACGCAGATATGACGATTGTGAATGAAATTTCGAATTTGAAAATGTAATTGAAAAAATACAATAATGTAAATAGGATATCAGATTACCAAAAATGTGAAATCATTATATGTATCATCATCATAATCATCAAAATTGTATTCATTTTTAAATTATTTATTATAATGATAATATATATTAATATTATATAGTAATTCTAACGATATTTAAGAAGAGAGAAATATGAATTAATGAAACTATCGAAAATAACAAGAAACATGAAAGTTGTTGAAACATCAAATAAATTTAGAGAATTTTTGCACATTTTTTTTTCAAAGAACGAAAAATATACAGAATCATACTTGATTTCGAGCAGTGTATGGAATATACAATTTAATCATTGCCTGATTATAATCTGTAATTGTTAATTTTACGCTCAAAGTAGTGCGTGATCTAAATGTTCATAACTGTTTACTATATTTGACTCATCAAAAGATATTTCCAAATATTTTGACAGAGCCTCAATTAAGAAATGAATTACTTAAACTACAAACAGTGGAGAAAAAAAGTGAATACCACTGCACAAACAAATCAACATTTTAAAATTTTAGTAATAATTATGGCGTGCATCCGGTAAATATTTTTATGGGCCTGTAAAGTTGCTAGGCTTAGTAACGAACGAATTCCTAAAATGTTAATAGGGGCTGTACCGACTGGGAACCGTCTGAGGGGTAGGTGGGACTATTGCGTAAAGAATGATCTTGCGGATTTCGGTGTGGGTGGTGCTCCGTGGACGGAGGTTTGTAAACGGAGATTGGTGGCATCGGGATCGAGCCTTCGGGTTTGCTAAGCGTATTTATTTATTTATAGTAATAAAGATGATTTTTAATAATTCAATACAATTATTTTACTTATTTTTAAGACCTAAAAATTAATTAATTGAAATAATTGAGAGAAATAAAATTTGTGTATAAACATTGAAAATGTTATTAAAAATGTCAAGTTTTTGCAAAATTTATTAAAACATTCTACAACTTTCATATTTCTTTACAATTTTTATTTCTCTCAATTATTTAGATTAATTCATTTTTAGGCCTAATAGATAAGTAAAATAATTGTATTAAATAATTATAAGTGATCTTTATTAATGGAAATTCAAAAGTGTTGTTTTGTTATTCTAGATAAGATAAATAAAAATTGATAAGAAATATGAAAGTTGTAGAACGTTTTAATAAATTTTGCAAGAAATTGACATTTTTAATAATATTTTCAACGTATATACACAAATTTTATATATCTCAATTATTTAGATTAATTCACTTTTAGGTCCTATTAAAAATCAGTAAAATAATTGTAATTATTCATGATAAATCATCTTTATTAATAGTAATTTAAAAGTGTTGTTTTGTTATTCTCAATTAATTGTTGATATTGTTAGAAGTCGTATGTCCTTTTGACTGACAAGATATTCTAAAATAAAAAAGTGATTAATTTAAAATCAATTTTATTATGATTTTTATAATACCTTTTTTAAATTATATTTACAACGTCTGCAATAGAGTTTTATATTTAATAGATGAATCTCAAGAACCTCCAAGACTTATTTTCTCATAACTAAAAATTATTAGAAAACTGTTGAAGTTATTTAATTTTTTTTCCTACAAAGTTTTTACGAAAATAAGAATGGACGACTTGGATAATAGTTGGGAATATTCTTTGAAATTTAACTTTAAACGGAAACCGTTGGATTCTTACTCGGAGAGACCTAATCTAAGTTAGGGACCCGCTACGCTGCCCGGGACGGCCAAGGAGAAAAACTGAATAGAAGAAGATAAAGCCGATTTTCCAAACATTAATGAATTCCACCCCCCCCCAACCCACTCCACTACCCCTCCCTACTTAGTTTGCAAATTGTTAATTCTTATTTATCGATGTGGTCCCAATTGGCAATCCAGTTAGAATTAAAAGTTTTAACCTCTATTTGTAATGAGTTCTCCTCAATCGGCCGTTCTCCGGCCCAGGATAAAGTTTGAAATTAGGAACTTAACCGGGACGGAGCATTCAGATTAACCACCTTGATTTTCTTTCTACCGGGGCTACAAGAATTTCAATTTAATTCGAAATCCGTTCGAAATACCTTTTCCAGAGACAATACGGTTTCAGATGGGCCATGATAGTTTGTTTCATTTAACAACACTTTATGCTGCTAAAGCTAATCGGAGGATGTTACATTAAAAAAAAAACAACCTTCTGAGGGTGTAGGGGTCAGTACGTAGTAGAGATTGCAATTTTTTTTGAACAGCGTTGTGTAGACTTCCCTATATGATCTGTCGAAAATCACGCTCAACCATTTTCCTTTTTCCTCAGGTTTTCCCTCTATTAAGTTACCCACTGTAAAGAGGATGGGTGAGCGTCTGAAGGGCCCCAGATCCCAAATGATCCATTCCTAGCTGTTAACAGGTTCAATAAAATCTACCACAGGCGGATTTGAACCCAGAACCTTCGGCAAGCACTCAGCGCTCAACTACGATCCAGTCCGCTCCCACGATGCTACAATAGGAGCCCTAAATTAAGCCTGACCGGTATAATTAGGACAGGGATCACTAAGGAATTTCTGGCATCGCAAAGGTTCGGGTCTACCATTTTACTTGCTCTCCGAAGGACGGCAAATTCCCTTTAAAAAATCCTATGGTTACCTGCCGGGTTGTGAACTGTGATCTTGGGCCAAGCAGTTTGCTATATGGCCCACAAGATTATAATAGAGAATAAAATTATTAATTAGGGTTAAAAAAATTAATAAAACTAAGGCTATAGTAAAGAAAATAAGAAAAGACTATAGTTGAAAGATACTACAGGACCATGATAGTTAAAGATTGTGTGACAATCACTATTTTACGTACACAATAGTTAAATTATTAAACGATTGTTAAATTATTAATTATATAATCATTTAAGAAATCAATTCTCATACTCAAAATAAAACAGGACGAAAATATACCGCTTACGTCGGGGAGATGTAAATAATAACGTGGAATGGCGAAGATGAAGTTGCGTTGTACCTGTACCTAATCCAAATTTATATTAAATAACGAAGTTACGAATAATCATCATTGAACTATTAGTAATAATTAATTTAATCAAAGTTAAAGGCAAATTTGTCTCAGGCACAAATAGAAGGCTTACTTCGTCTTTTCAAAAATTACAGTTGATCACGTTTACCTCTATTTTGACAATGTACGTTTTTAAATATTTATGTTTTAATAACATTGATAGTATAAATAAATAAAATACAATACCAAAAACTTCATGTATTTGTTTAAGTTCACGATAAAGAAGATGCATCTTAAAATGCACAATATCTCATAGTAATTATAATTGGGAGTTTATAGATTTTTACGTGAATAGCGGATAAACTGCGCCTGCTAACACTAAAGTAACACCGAACAAACTACATTAGAATTATTATGTTTTAGATAATAAATATACTTACACAAAGGCTGATTCAATGAAATTTGGTAGATAACCGGAACACTAAATACGAAAGATAAGGTATTGTTAAAATTATAAGTAATTATCTAGGACGATATCGAATCAATAAATATATTTATTTTCAGAAATAGTTGATAATAAATAAAATGCATATTAAAAAATTTGGTAAAAATCGTATAATCGTTTATGCAGAACTTTCTAATGTAATAAGGAGAGAGAAAGATATTAATGTAACATTGGTTTTAGTTCTATAATTTCAAAATCTTTGGCCTAACATTTTGAAATTATAGAACTAAAACCAATATTCCATTAATCTCTCTCTCTCTCTCTCTCTCTCTCTCTCTCTCTCTCTCTCTCTCTCTCTCTCTCTCTCTCTCTCTCTCTCTCTCTCTCTCTCTCAAATCTCAACATATAGGATATTCAAATCTTAATATTAAACTGAATATTAGGCTGAATGCACGATGATGCGTAGATCAAGGCCATGTTCTTTCTGATGTGATATAAGAATTCACAGAAACTGTGCTTCACAGAAAAACAGTTTGATTTCTCTTTAATAAATATTATAGTTTCTGAATTAAGGTAATATCCCAACGGTGATAAAAAAACATATAACTCAAACAATAACTACTTATAAACGTTTAAAGGTTTACAATTCTTAATAAGAATTTTATTAAAAGTTATTACCTAATGGATAATAGTTTATTGAGTAATTCCGCTTCCTTAAAAGACTTTAATGTTCGTACTTAAGTACTTGTTTTAATACCTGGTATTTTTTATTGCTACATCTTAATTACGCTGCTACATTTAAAAATTATTTAAAGAGTTTTCTATAAAAGCTTTTATACCCACTTCTCAAAAACAATTATTATTGTATTAATTAATAATAACTCGTTTGAATTTTTTCTTTAAATATAATAGTATTTAGTAAAGGTAATAGTTAACATTACTAATAGAACGATTGCTTTTTATGTATTAGAATCGTTCAAAAAATTAACCAAACGGGGATATATTGACTTTTGATAGAAAAGTCCTCACTTGAATTGTCTTTAATTTTATTTAATATAGATAGGAATAGCATTGTGTAATTTTTATTCTGGCTACACTTCACAACGATTGTTATAACCGTACAAACATACATAACTCAACAACCAAATATGCTCCGGTTTCGGTATTTTTTTAAAATTTATTAAGGAGGCCAATTCTCAAAAAGCAATATTACTTGTTCAATTATAACTCAAAAACAGTTGAATCTCACACAAGATTGTGACATGTATTCTAATCACATGGAAAGATGAAAGATACCAATTTTATGTAGGAAATGGGTTTTTTCATGATTAAAATTTGTATCTAAATATACAAGATATACGTGTACGTCAGAAGTTACATGGGTTATGTATCGAAAAAACATTGCATCAATAGTACCATATCTAATCGTCCCGAGTAATCTGCCAGAAATAAAGTATAAATTAAATTAATTTTTCAAGAATTGTATTAAGTGTAAACTTTCATCTTTATTAAAATCAATATTCAAATTTCCGACAAGTATGAGTGGAAGTTCATGGTAACGTTTCTTTAATAGTTTTGATCCCCCTTCAGTATAAACTAACAATGCCTCGTGGAGAAAATCTAATATGTCTGTAACGTTCTGATTAACTGAAATATAAACAATGACCATAAAAATTTCTTTAGCCTGAGGCAAAGTGCATCTCGCAGCGCAAATGTCCCACACAGCAGATTTAGTTAGATTAATGCTCTGAGGATTTCTACTCAAGAGAGCATCATTAAATACAGTAAACTTGTGCTGCGAATCATCAACATTTTGATAGATACAGACTCCTCCTCGACGATTAATGCTTGGTCGACTGTATTGTTTTATGCGATTAAAATTATCAATTTCAACCAATTCGTTATTACCAAGCCAAGTTTCTGATGACGAATGTCACGCGCATGTGCTCGGAGACTTTGACAGTTGAGAGTAAAGATGATATTCTCTTCACTGCATATTTCTAGTATAGTCCGATCAATTGTATAAAGATAGACTGTTGAAAGCTGTGTGAACTCATTTCGTAACGGAAGCATCATTTCATTTTCTGGTTAATGTAATTTGGTAAAAAACCTAATTACATTAACCTAATTATAAGTAGGTATAATACGAAGTCCTTCTTGAGTCGTGACTCTAGATAAAGCTACGTACACAAAATGTGTTTTACTGTATTTGTAAACGATTTCATCAAAGGTTCCGCCTTGTGATTTATGAATTGTAAACGAACAGGCTGGTTTTAATTGATACGATTTATTTCGATTAAAAGGAATTGTTACAGATCTACGATATATAGGAACCGCTTCATTAGTTATTGCTCTTGTATTTGCGTAGCCAACCACTTTTGCACGTATTTTAAAACATCCAAGCTCAAAGTTAACATTGAAGTTATATATTTATCTTCTTAACTTTTTTTTTATTTTCTAACAAAGGTTTTTTTTTGTTTTTTCTTTCTTTCTTAGCCCCTCGGATTTTATTAATTTTTAACAATAACATATTAATATGATACATGACATCTCTTGTACTGCACCTGGTGCATTTTAAGAGAGGATTGTCCATTCAATTATCTTGAGATTAATTAGATGGTAGGAGTGGACGGTCTAGTGATGGGGCTCACTGGTTCTTTCTGATTGAAGTTAGTCAGTAGTTTACTCAGTCCATGTTGAGTGTCTGTATATGTGTTTGCCAGCGCTGTCGGTGTAAGTGTGTTGAATAGTGGGTTCGTGCAGTGTTGGAGGCTATCAAAGAATTTGATATGCCTCCGTTTGATGAAGTCCGTTACCCTCGGGAGTCCGAGGGTCTCGTGTATTATGTCTGTTTTCGTCCTTTGTAGAGAGGTGTGCCTTACTATACGCCTCAGTATATAGTTTTGAAATTGTTGGAGCCTTTTTGAAATTGTTGGTGAAATGTTATTCAGTATAGGCGCCCCATAAAAGATTGCTGGTCTAATAACTGCCTTATAAATCATTACTTTGAGGCGGAGTGATAAGTTCGGTGAGGTTAAAAGGTAATTAAGCCTGTAAGATTTTGTTCTAACCGACCTGATCTGCTTATTACAATGTTGGGATAACGTTAAGTGCCGGTCGAAGGCGAACAAAGCTAACCTTAATTTGAGGTTTTAAAAAATTATCGCATTTCAACACTTCGAGAATAAAGCAATAGAATACACTGTTACCACAGATACCACACATATCTCTTTCCGATTAGTCCCGGAATTTAACTTTTAATTTCTATCTTTTATGTAAAACAAATAATACAATATTATGGAGAAAGGAACGTAACGCACCACATTTAGCTAAATTCGATTTTACTACTCATAAAATTTTCATACCGCGGGCTAAATATGAACATTTTTTTCTTAAGGAGTTAACTCCAAAAAATCACCTAATTGATAACCTCTGTAATTTGGAAAATAAGGATAGTAAAAATATAGTGAGTTATGTCAGTCTTATTGTAATTTTTATGTCCGCAGCTCCGGTGAATAAGTGGTTAAGTCGAATTTTGTCGATTTATTGAAATTCTAAGCATTATTTAAAATACGTTTTGCCTCTAACACCTCAGATCCATTCCCAAAGACTGAGGGTGATATACCTGATATTTTTCACCATTATATCCTCATCTGTTGGGAGATGACAGTTTCCCCCGATTGGCTAGGAAACTGTCCTGGGATTTCGTTTCTCTAGTTGCCCAATATCTGGCCAGAGAAGCGTGATATTGGTTGGCAGGCGAATACTCTCATAGATGGGAGAATTTCCTACAGTTAATTTTAACATTTTTCGAACTTCTACTAGTTTCTATAAATGCAGCTGAGTGTTACTATTAGGAAACTTAATGATGGCAAGGTAACGATGACAGCTCAAAAATCAGACAGGCCACGTTAACCGCAAATTTGTATGGTCCTTTCAGCTATTAGGGCACTGAACGTCTTTCATTTGTGGTACATATCTATATTTAATATTGATGCTTCCGCATATGCTTTAGTATTAACTAAATTTCACGGTTCAGTAAATGCATATCACACATTTAACTAGAAGACTAGCATAATACGGTGTACGTTAGCAAGTATAGAGAGAGGTAGCTGAGAAAGTTAGCTCTTTCTCTCTCTTGTGTGAAGATCCCGGTTCCGAATCCTGCAGTGACAGACTGTTAACAGAAATATAAGGACCATTTGGAATCTGTAGACCATCCTGCAGCTCACCCAGCTTCAATAGCATGGGCACCTTTAATGGGGGGAGTTTAAACCTGAGGGTTGAGCGTGATGTCGGACAAATCACCTCTCTGCACATCTCTTGTCTTAGAAATAGAAATAGTTCATTCTCAAACATGTTATGAGCCCAAGACCATTCATGAGTTTTGTGGTACATTAACTAGTGAAATCATATGTTGGACGACGAACGCAATTACAATACGCAGAAGGTGGTTTAGCAGCTCATTATGGAGTTTATTTAAACAATTATGAAAATACATGTCGCTCCTTTACAAAATACTTCTGGAAAACCAAATTGCCATTTTAGGAAAACGCAAATGTTAATATATTCATTTTCAGGCTTGGCAGCTAATTTTTCAATCACATTTAAGCTTTAAAACTTAACCTGAAGATTTAAATTAAATTGAAGTAGGTATTATATAAATGTAAAATTATTTTGGTGTTATAATAAATTATTCCTGCTTCTCTCTATAAGTAAAAAAAAATACTACAGACGAAAATAGTACAGAATTAGCACAATGGTAGGTAGTATATTAGTATAATTAAATAATAGTTCGATCTCTCGAATTCTCATTTCAAATTAAAACGAATTATTTTTTAGTACAAGGACCTTTGAAAAATCTGAATCATACATTGCACAAAATAATTACTATTTTTAACGGATAATTTAAAAAAGTTTTTTAGGTAGGTCATTATTAATACAAAGGGCATACATGCAATCCTCTAAAATACTTTAGAATGTCTAACATCCGAGTTTAATTTTTCATTTGTATTTTGCTAGATACAAAATCTATATCTAATTGTTGATTCATAATGTTTTGGCGAAGAAGTGAAAAATCCTCAAAAGTAATAGCGATAAGTCTTCTTCATTTCTTTTTATCTATTAATTGAGAATAATAAGCGTCGAAACGTTTTTTTAATCATTTGTTAATTTTTAATAACAACTTTTGACTGGAATATGGTTTTTTCTTCATTATTAATTTATCAATTAAATATTTCGAGGCAATTTGTCTCATCATCATATCTTAATCTTATTAATTTAACTTAACAACAGTAATATTCCACAATAATTTTGTTATGTTTTTGTCTATTAAACAATAATAAACCCGTGTTGAGGAGTTTTTTTCAATATAACTAAAGATTCAAGATAAAAAATTAAAAGATATAGTTATTAAATGTAATTATTATATTATTGGCGCGACAGACTCATAAAGAAGTCCTTGGCCTGCTCAACCGCTCTACCCCAATCGTCCCGATCGCATGCTCGAGTGATGGAGACCTTGCTCAGCCTCAGATCTTCACAGACGGCATCCTTCCATCTAGCTTTGGGCCTTCCTCGAGGTCTTACTCCATCCGGATTTCCTTTATACAGCTTTTTAGCTGTTCTTTCTTCGCCCATCCTGTATAAGTGGCCCAGCCACTTGATGCCACTTAGCTCCTTGTTCCTTCTGATCCTGAGTTGGTCGTTTTCTCGAACTGGGCCGAATATTTGCCGAAGAACTCTCCTTTCGAATCTATTCAGCTTTTCCACGCTGGATTTATTCAGTGTGAGGGTTTCACCAGCGTATGTCACTACTGGCCTAATCACGGTTTTATAAATCATCAGCTTGGACTTTAGGCTTAGGAGCTTACTTCTCAGGAGCTTTGATATTCCAAAACATGCTTTATTACCTAATACTATCCTGGCTCTGATTTCCTCCTCCTCATCCAAATTCTCATTCATACGGCTTCCTAAATACTGGTTACTTGACACTCGTTGGAAAGTGTGTCTTCCAAACGTGTAGCTATGAGGTGGTCGGTTTTGTTTACTATTCTTTATTACCATTATCTTGGTTTTAAATGTAATTACTTTTCAATAATATATGAAACGATAATATATTAAGAAAATAAGGAAAAAAGTTGTTCAAAATTACCTTAAAGATAATACGAATGAATTTTATTTACTGGTTCGAACACATAAGAGGAAAAGTCGTCCTAAAACGTATATTAGGCTTAGGATATATCATGGAATCACAATAATTATCTGAATGAAATAGGCTTAAATGAAAGCTTTCAATGTGAAAAATGTATTCGTAATGAAACTTTAAAGTATATTGTACTTGAATGTCCAGCAAACATAAAATAAAGAGGAATGAGGTTCATAGATTTATATATGAGCTAAATATTATTTATTATAATATATTAAAATTAACAGGCAAATCTGAGATTTTTTTTCAAAGAAAAAGAAAAAGAGGCGTAAATATCGGAAAGCTATAAAAAATATATATATAAGATGTATACTCAATGAATAATAGTATAAATTATAATGAATAATATCAGTAGAAACAAAGGAACAGGGCGTATTTAAAAATAGAGCTTTCATAAAATTAAAAAAAAAAATTGTATGTCTGGCTGCAGGGAATAGAGCGTTGCCACCCACAAAGGGAACAAATTGGTTATTACTTAAATTTGTATGCGTAAAAATGCTTGATAAGAGCATAAATTAAGACTGTACCTCCAGAACATGTTTTATACAGTTTCTTGCATCATTAAAGATAATTATTTCAGATTGTATTAAGTCCTACAAGGTCCTTATTATAATGTTTAATGAAGGAAACGAAAAAAACCAAGTTAGTCGACTCGGTCGGGAAACCAATAATTGGGTTCTTGGTCCTCACAAATTGGTCAGAACTTCATAACAAATGATTCGATTTTCATAATACAATTAACTAGAACACTGCATAAACTTCATTAGAGAAACATTTTGCTTTCTTTATATATGATAATAATTTTATAATATTTTTTAAGTGAAAACTTTAGCCGCGTTCAGCGACTTTTGGTAGGGGTAAACTTATGGCTTCGTTTCAACAACATACTCGAGACTGGTTACCATAGTGTCCTGTACATATATAATTTCTTTTAATTAACTTAAGGTTTAACGGTGAATGATCCATTGATATAAGAATAAATATTTATTTATTTAAAAGGTCGTTTAATAAAGGTGCAATTCATACTAATAATAACTTAAAACAAAAATAACATATTGAACATTTCGTTTTATGAAATTATTGTACAAATGATCAAAGTATTATTGAACTCAACAATAATAATAATGCTAAAAACGATGATGATAAAATCTTTAAATGTTATTTGTATTTACTTAGATTATTTTATTAACAATATAACTGTATACTAATTATTGTTTCAATTCATGAGCTTGTGCAGCCCATATATATGTTTTGATTAATAAATAGACTACTTGACAATGTGTATAATCATTGTTCTGAGTGTCAGTATATGTGAAAACCAGACTAATGTTAACAATTTAAATGTATCAATTAGAAATTTAAATAATTCAGACTATGATTGATTTAGAAATTCAAAAAAGTGCACAATTATTCTTAAGTACTAAGTTTTCACTTATGTTGGCAGACTTTAGGACTGTCTATTTTATTTATATTTTCTTAATTCATACTATAAAAAATATGTTAAGAAACACTTGAATTGAAAAACAATTAAATAAATTTCCGAAAGCTTTAATCAGACCCTCTGATCATCATGCTAGAAATTAATGTATTGGAACACTTACCATCTGTGCGACACAGAAACAGTGCCGGAAGTTATGAAAAGGGACCTCATTATAGTTCTTGTAAACTTGGAAGAGGAAGTTGCGGAGGACCGTCATGTCGAGGGGAATAGATTCGATGAGGCCGAGGTCGGTGAACATGAACTGCAAGAGGAGCAAGATCTCTTCGTCCGACCAGAGCATCGAGTCGAAGGAGGACAGTCTCAGGCATTGCCGGACCTCTTCCGAGATGTGCTGCTCGCTGAAAAAACATATAACTATATTATACAACTATTTATATGACAACTAAATAGAAAAAAAAATGAACTAAGGATAAGTAAAGCTGTTAGGTAGGTTCAGGCGCCATAAGCTTTCAACACAAGTGATACGGTTGATAAGCGTTGGAATTCACATAAAAATGTATACTCAGTTTATAGATTAGAAGGTAACGGAGTGGATCAGTGTTAGAACTCTGAGTTGCAATGCCGAAGGTCTTGGGTTCATATTCTGCTCGCTGGCAGACTTTTATTTAATCTGTTAGCGGCCGGAGATGGATCCTATTGGACCTAGGACCCTCCTGGGACTCACCCAGCCTCTATAAAGTCGGAACTCAAAAAGAGACAAATGGAAATCAAGGACATCCCTGAACAACCGTTGTCCAAGAAATAGTACTGTCTCTACTATGTACTGAACCGGAGACCCTTCCTTGGTTGTAGTGGCACAGGTTTTTTTTATTTAAAAAAAAAATATATAATTTATTTTTTACTGATTTATTTCCTAATTATATTATTCATTTATGTTGGAAATAATAGAGACATGGACTAAATTCCAAAGCACGAAGATTGAACGGGTCAAAAAAATCAGGAGACTATATAGTAGAATGAATCAGAGAAAGAAGCTGTTGGAGATCGGCTTCTAAAAATTGAAAGAGCTTATGGATTGACGAAGACTATCTTCAACAAGAAGTCTATCTCCTGGACTGCCAAAATAAGAAATTATAACACTGTCGTTATAAAATATAACATTGTAACTCCCAAAAGAAATCCTGTTCCCCAAAGAAGTCCTCATAACTCTTTATAAGTCCTGGAAAGAAGAATTCCAAGACAAATCATGAGTGCAGTTCAGACTAAAAATGGATAGAAAGTGTAATAAAACAAAGACATCAACCAGAAAATGGAAAGAATCACGGATACTATACAGATGAGAAGGCTAATACAAAGAAGTAAAGGATTTTGAAAAGTCGAATAATACAGAATCTCACATCCTAGAAGGTTTAAGGATGAAGAAAGACTCGAGAAGACTTGACGAAGGATCAAAAGAAACGTGCCGGTGAACGCATGGAGGAATATTGGAGGCAGTGAAAACTTCAGCTGAAGAAAGGAAAAAAAGTAGAACGTGATCCTAAAATGAGTGCTTTCTCTAGCTCTCCTTCTATCTCTCTCTCGTTAATAATAATAGATAATTGATATAATACTTAAGTTTTATTTTTCAACATTAAATGTAAAAATATAAAAGATGTCAACTGATAGTAAAAAAAGTAATGCATAGTTGATGCATCATATGCCTTCAATAAAAGTGAGACAGTTAAGAGAAAAGCGTTGGAATCTCCTGGACACTCTGTGTTACCCTCTAAATTGAGTTGGACAGGGATTATAGTTCACAATGATTAGAGTAAATATTGTTGGTAGTTAAGATTTATATTCAATTTAAATTACTCAGTCTAACACTTATTAAGTCTATTCTTCTCCTCTTCCTCTCTCTCTCTATGTGTGTGTGTGTGTGTATATATATATATGGAGAGAGAGAGAGAGAGAGAGAGAGAGAGAGAGAGAGAGAGAGAGAGGGAGAGAGAGAGAAAGACAGAAAACATCATGTCAGCAATTTATCACAAGTAGTTATTACCAGAATCGGACCAAAAATTGTATTACTTATATTCGTAACACAATTTTTGATCTGAATCAGTCCAATAAATCCCGACTTCGTTAGTGGTTTATCTGAGGGTAGTAACTGAAATTGTGCAGACGTTTATTCCCTACCCTCAAGTGATATTAAATCGTCGATAAAACGGATCTTACTAATAAAAACAAAAATGTATTAATAATTTTTGTAAAATAAAAATAAGCTTAAGCATTCAACGAATTAGAGGTTTTTTGTTCATTTATTCTTAAAGAGTAGAACACAAGTTTTAAAGTGAGTAATAAAAAAAATATGAAATATCAGATAATTTCCACGATACATCCAAAAAAAATTAAGTTTATTTATATTTTTTATAATAATATTCATAATTAGGCTATTAAGGTTGATTGCAATGCAAGTTTTTTTCATTTCGTCGATAATTTAAAAATATATAAGGCTATTTTCTTTATTTATAAAACGATTAAAAAGTAAATTATCTACATTCTATAAATTAACTAACCAATCGAAACACAATATTACGTATAAACAACAAAAAAAACAACTACAAAAGTGTTAGGTAAAAACACTTGAGGACCCCGAATTCAATTTTAATATGAAAAGCAGGCGTCTCTGACCCCCTTCTTTTATAATCCTGAAAAAGGTTGGAAATGAAAACATTGGGGTTTTCTAGAATAGGCCAAGGGGGAATGGATTTTCCTTAGCAGACATAATATTATCATCCATAAAAAGATTTTCCCGAAATTAAAAATTATAATTCTATTACTTCGGGAACGAATAAAAATGGACGCAGTGGTGGATCAAGAAGGGAGCAGGAAACAGGGGGAAACATCTCCCTACCAAATAAAACCAGTAAGAAAAAAATCCATAGCTGATTTAATATTAGTATTAATATACTAATATAGAACAGCAAAAGCTTAAAAGAGACAGTTAACAGTTAAGGGTCAAGAGTAGAAACATACCTCCCTAAATTCACCAATCCTGGAATCATGAAATGAAATAATAAAATAAATAAAGCATACCCAAAAGGCCGTAACACAACTACTGAATTATAAGGAAGGTTACAACAGCTGAAAATGGTGATCTAAAAAAAAAAAGTTAAAAAACTGTGACCTTAAAAAACCGTGAGGGTCTGGGGTTCAGTTCATTATAGAGACTGTAATGTTACTTGGACAACGGTTGTGCAGGGAGGTGATTTGTCCTAGATCGAGCTCAACCAACAGATATTTTCGGTACCCACTTTATAAAGGCTGCGCGAGCCCCAGGAAGGTCCTAGATCCCAAAGGAACCATCTCTGGCTGGTAACAGATTAAACAAAAGTCTTGCTAGCAGTGGGATTTGAACCCACAGTATGGCAACTCAGCACTGTACCACTGTGCTACTCCGCTCCCTTATATGAAATCCAGAAAGCTGATTAAAAATAGAAAATACAAACACTTCGAAAATGCACAAAGTAAAATAAAAAAAAAGCAATTAAAAACAAGAATGATATAAAAAATAAAAATAAAGAAGCACAACAGAAAAAGGACATGAAAAAGGAAAGTATGTTCTCTTGTACTACTTCATTTTTCTTTTTTGTATGGTTTCTTGCCTTGTATTGTTTTGTTTTTTTTGTTGTTTTTTTCTTTGAACATTTCGAAATTTGGTGTGTTAAACTCATATTTTTTACCAGCTGTTTTGATTTTACCATTCACAGTTGCAGTAACCTTCCTTATGTTTCAGTAGTTGCATTTTAGTTTTGGTGGTGGTAGGATATTTCCTCAGGCTGGTGTCGCACCATTTTGAGATTATGACGTGCTTCATTTATTTTATATTTTAATTTCCTTCGCTATTATTTCCATCATAGCTTCACTCTTTCTGTCCTGATGATGCCTGAGCTGGTGAAATATCTGCCGTTAATTTAGTTTCCTGTTTTTATATTAGAAAAGGTTTGGAATTTTTCCAGTCACGTCTTAATAACTAATATAAATATGTGTAATAATAAAAGTACTGGAAAATGGAATATGGAAAATACTGGAAGTCAATTTTAATCCTAATGAAAACTCGAAAATCATTTATATGACCCATTAGTCAAATCTCTATGAAATCGAACCCTAAAAAAGCCTGAAACAGTTTTAAGTTTCTAAGATTTTTGTCAACTTCGGATAGGACAATATGATCACTAAAATCTACATGACTTCGTTCTCATATTTTTTACTAAACGTTCATCGCAACTTAAAGACGCACCAACCTATTTTAATTTGCAATGCACATTTATTTAAGAAAAAATATATAATAAACAATTAAAAAAATAAGCAAGGGAACAATGTTACCTACTCTAACAGCTAAGAGTATGTCAACAATTACAAACATATCTATGGGAATGTTCCATAAATTAACGTTTTGTTTACACATGTCCTAGTTTGATTAAGATCACCTCTACGATAATTGTTTAATAATTACTAACCTCTGTTGATTCTACTCAGGTGTTCTGCTAAAGTAAATATTTGATCGTATTAAGTAATCGATAATTATTTTTAACGGAACGAAAGGTAGAACGATGTAATATAAGATGAGATGATTTCATTTTTCTATGTGATAGCTTAAAATTAAATTTAGTATAAAAGCAAATGTCTTAACACCTGAATAGTAGATATTTTCACATAGATATTAATTGACTCATAAAAATGGTCTTTTCTCAGTCCATTTATTTATTTGTTTATCAACCATGCACATGTCAATATCAGATTACTCGAATCATGGATTATAAAACAAAAAAAATATCAGAATACTATATAGAAATAATAGAATATTTAAATTACTAATGAAATCAGATTATAAAAGCTATTGAAAAAAAAGTTCCTCAGTTTAGTATTAACATGAATAAACATATTTTTATCCATTGTTTTTATAATTATAATTAAATACTCTTCTTTTGTAATTTATTCCGGGTTCTAAGAACCTGATAGACTGAATCAAGATTCTTCTTCTTCTAGTGGCACGACAGACGCCTAAAGCGGTCCTTGGCCAGTTCAACCATTTTGCCCTAGGATTGTCTGTCTGCAGCTTGGGCTATATCTATTTCTCCTTGTCTAATGTCTGTCAGTATATTGTCCCTCCACCGAGATCTAGTTCTTCTCCTAGGTCTGTTCCCGACTGGATTATTTTTGTACACCTTCGAAGGACACCTCCCATCCTCCAACCTAATAACGTGTCCGAGCCATTTTACTTCTGCACTTTGACAAAGTTAGAAAGGCTTTGATCCTGGTATACCCTATACGACTCCATATTCCGACGCAGTCACCAGGATCCATTTTCTTTGATAGGGCCTATTATTCGTCTCAGGATCTTTCATTCGAACCTTATGTGCATCGGACTTGTTGAGAGTTCACATCTCACACGCATAGGGTGCTACTGGCCGTATGAGGCATTTGTAGACCCCCATTTTCAAGACTATAGTTTTTAGGACTACAGTTTAATAGGGTAAATCAAATTTTAAAAACTTAAAATTATTTTATTATAAGAACTAAAATGTAAATTTACATTTTTTACATAAATATCCAAATCTTCATTTATTTATTGCATCAAAGTTATAAAAACAAAGACAATCGGTGGCTTTAACGGCTAGAAATTCTTTATTAATATTAATTCGGTTAATAAGTAGTAAAAAAGATCCATCATCCAACACCTTTTCAGAATTCTAAGGATGGTGTCGGGTGCATGGAAGCTACGGTCATGTTTTCAATAAGTGAGTTAGTATGATTTTTTTAATTATCTGTTTATTTATATAATTTAAGTAACACTTCTTAGTAGCATGGAGCTTTCTCTTCAGTATAAATTTTTTAAATATGTTTTTTTAATTTAAGTAAAAAGCAAAAAAAGAAGACTTTGTGAATTTATTTTATATAATAGTAAAAATTCTACAGACAGACACAAAAAATATCTACATTTTTTCTAAAAAAATTATATTAAATATGAATTTCACAATATACAATGCGCAACAATAAATAGGGATATTGCTAATTTTGTAGTATATACTTTACCTATCATTTATATTATTATATATTTAATAACTGCATTATTATTTAATGGAGTATAACTTCGAATAAATATTAATGTTTTTTATAATAAAAATAATATTTAAATGCTAGGCAAATTAGATAAACAAAATTAATCGTACCACGATTCATTTTTGCGGAGTTTATAAAAAATAATAATTTGACTACTCCGAGAGTTTAATTCATAACTACATTTAACGAGCCATTAATGAATCATGGCGTAATGAGGATGAAAAAACTTTACTAAAAAAAAATATTTTTTTTTAATTCGAACAATATAAGATGTAACTAACGATGTGAGTTTTAAATCATACAACTGTGATCATAACTGCAGTCATGATTGTAATTATTATTTTATTTCTTTCTTTTTTTAACATTGGTATTCTTTCTCAATGCATTTTTATAGTTATTATATAAGCTGTTATTTTTTAAAGTGTAAATCTATTTGGATCTAAAAAAATCGATTATTCTTTTAAATAATTATTTAAACCAATTATAATTGGTTAATGATTACTATTTAACATTAAACTTTAAAAACTTTAAAAGGTGTACTATTAACAAATAACTTTTGTCCAATATATGCTATATATAAAAAAAAAGGACTTATACCACTTTCAGAAATAACAGCTCCTACGCCACATATTTCTGAAACATGTACAGAATATTTTCTAAAAAACATTATTGTAGATGATGTATCATTACTTGAAAAGGACAAAAAATATGGTCACATTACTGAATTACTGAATGTGTATCAAAGAACTAATAAGGTAATTAACAAACTACACTTACAATTAATAACTTATATAAATAATTCATGGTATATGACCTAAAAACTGTTTCATCTTATTACGTAGAATGAGAATATTAAAACAAAGTCATAATATAATAATTATTATCACACGGAACGAGTAAAACATAGCTACGAAGTTATGGATAAATCATTAGACGATAAAACATTTTTACGAAATCGTTTGAAAAGGAAAGAGAAGGAAATAATAGATGGGCTCCCACAAAAGAAACAATTTTGGGAAAACTGATGCCATTAATCAAGAGGAACAAAGATTGTTTTTATTTGTTCCGTTATTTGTGAGGGTCATTCCGAATCAAAAAGCAGCAGATGTCTGAAGTTTAATCCAATTAGAAAAATAATTACAGAGAGGAGGACTGTGAAAATACCAACAATATATGAATGTCCATCTACATATATGTAGATATTAGTATTTATTTTTATTGGGTGTTAATAAGTTTTTCCTGTTCTGGAATACAGTCATATTACATGTTGTTTCGCCAAAGTACCTTTTGGTAACATTTCAAGACATTATAGTTCTCATACTCAAGCCCCAGCAGTGAAAAAAATATTTGGTACTTGTGTATTAGATGCACCACCAGAAAAGTCCAATGCGCAACCAGTTACGTTTTATAACAGTTACATTTCTAACAGTTATCTTGGATAACCTTCTTAAATATTTTTATTGGGGTTAGAATTTGCATAACATAACATGCAATATAATAATAATGGAAATAAATAAATAGAACTAATAATAATATAATTGAATATATAGCAACATAATGATTTATATAATATAAATAAATATAATAATAATAGAAATAAATAATGGAATATATCAACAATTTTAAGGAAAAACCATCCCTAACCACCAAACAAACAACAAATCAGCAACAAAGAAGAATGAGGATACAACAACAACTCTAGAAATAATGAAATATATAATATAAATTAATATAATAATAATAGAAATAAAAAATGGAATATATCATCAACAATTTAAAATAAAAACCTCCCCTAACCACGAAACAAACAACAAATCAGCAACAAACAAAAATTAGGATACAACAACAACTCTATAGCACAGGAAGAAACAAAGAAGAATGATTCTGTGAACAATGTAACTGTTACTGTTAGATATGTAACTGTTACTGTTAGATATGTAACTGTTACTGTTAGATATGTAACTGTTATAAAATGTAACTACTTGGGCATGTGTACTACATTGGCCTTTTTTGGTGGTGCATCTAATACACAAGTACCAAATATTTATTTATTTAATGTTCTATGGAAAAAACATTTCGTCATCAAGATGCACAATTTATGTCTAAATATACGTGCTCAATAAACAAAGAAGAACATACATTTAAACACATACTTTATGACTGCCAAATGTATAAAATGCAAAGATGAAAATTGATGATTTCAATATTATTAAGAGGGAAGATAGGCCAGAGTCTAAAGAACACAAACTATATAATACTATACCTATATAATATAATATATAATATTTCGACCTGAATTCATTACATTTATTACAAGTATTGATATGGAAAAGTTATTAAATTATATATATTGTAAAATAATACAAACATATATAATCAATTTTAATTTTGTTAATTGTAACAGGAAGTAAGTTATAACGTTTTTTTATACATTATAATTATGACATGCGTTATTAACTCATATTGTAAATAAGTAATTAGAAGGCACATAGTATACTGTAGTGTGGAATAGTCAAAAAAATAAACCGCCCTTTCAAAGGGCTACTTGGAAAGGAAAAGTAATAAATATACACATTGATTACTAATAGTGCCAGTTTCACATGTAGACTAGTGTGTGATTCGCAAAAGCCTGTTTTTCACTGTTGGACCATGAGTTTGAGAACAATAATATGTTTTGCCACCAGCGATTAGTTAAAAATGAAAATAAACTAAACAGCAAAAAAACCGGCGGAGCTGGAATTTTGTCGTTTTTTGTTCCTAGTGGAAAAAGAATTTAATTTTTTCTGTATGTGCCAAGTAAAGTATACATCATATGAGATAACAGATGTAAACAAATTGAAAAACAAGAAATAACTGAATAGAAAAACAATTTTATTCACAAAAACTCCAAACTCATATTCTTCGGAAATTTTTCTTCATTAAATTTCCGTTATTATTTTTATTTTATTTTTTCTAAGAACGGGTGATTCCTCCCCTTGCTTGTATCACAGCCTGGATTCTCCTTGGCATGCTGCTGACTAAGCTGACAACTCATTCCTGTTCGATGCCGTCCCATTCTTCCACTAGCGCGGTTCTGAGGTGTTGAAGGTCCATTGGAAGATCGAGTCGCCTTCGGATGCACCTCCCTACCTTATCCCATAGCTGTTCTATGGGATTAAGGCCAGGGCTGCGGGCTGGCCACTGTAGGGTGAGCATACCGACTTCATTAAGATAGTCGATAACCATATTTGCAACATGTCGCCGTGCGTTGTCATGCATTAACATGAAATCATCGCCTATGAAAGGGGCGAATGGAACGACATACTCTTTCAGAATTTCGGATATGCACCTATATGCAGTTAGATTCCCTCTCTGGAACACCTGAAGATCAGTCTTCGCCACTAAAGTGATCCCACCCCAAACCATTACAGACCCACCACCGTAAGACACCCTTTCGGATATATTGCAAATCGCTGTCCTGGCATTCTCCACACTCTAACTCGATGCTCTGAAACAAATAGTGAAAATCTCGATTCGCCTGAAAACAGTACTTGAGCCCACTCGTTTACTGTCCACGCTGAGTGTTCCCGAGCAAACATAAGACGAGATGCCCGGTATGCTGGGGTGAGCTGAACTCCCGTAGCTGGGGCCCTTGATTGAAGGTGAGCTTAAAGAAGCCGCCTCCTTGCCGTATCTACACTGTAGTTGGTGTCTGAAACTGATTTCTTAACGTCTGCATCACAATAAATCTATCGTCAGCGGGAAGAGTCGCTCTGGGCCGCCCTGAACCTGCCCTCCTGGTTATGTTACCAGTCTACCTTTACCTCTAATTTAATTTGTAAGGACATAGCCACATAACGCTGGCTTCTCCCATCCTCTACCAACGCGACGATCCTTGCGACCGTTTCGGTGGGTAAAACTATTCTGAACAGCAAACAGTATAAGAAGAAAAAAAAATGGCTTTAAAAAAAAAGAAAAAAAATGCGAGAATAAACGTAACCACACAATAACTGCAGATGAACTGATGTGGAAATCAGTATTATTCCTAGGGCAATAAAGGACTTTGTACGGGATTATTGATATGAAAGTCTTTTTAACCGTTATCTAACCCGGCCAAAACAAACAATGCGCTCAGAATATAATTTAAATACACTTTTATCGAAAAAAATTGGGTGCGTCGTTTTTTTTGTGTTTAGTTTATAGTATTCATGCATAATTAATTTACATATGAATTAAAATGATTTATTATGGTTTATTATTATATATCTTAGGTGGATTGTTATAAATGAGTAGTGGATTTTATACTGCATACAAATAAATATTTTAGAAAAAGTTATAGTTAATCTACTAATAATAGTCCAAAAGGACCTTATGTGCTATTAAACCTATTTCAAACTGCCGAATATGAATGAGTTCAATTTAGTTTTTATTACGCCGTACTTCTATGCCTATATATATATATATATATATATATATTAAATCAAAACCTGAATTTTGATTAAATAAACTTTGATAACTTGGTTCCATATAATGATTAATGAAATTATTGATAAGATAAACATTGATAACGCATACTGCTTTACAGTATTAGTGATTACACTAATCTCCAATATTTTTTTATTTGCTTTTACCTTAAAGCAACAATTTTTTTGTCCATTAATTATTAGAATTAAAAATGTATGTACTTTTATAAATTCATAAAATGGGATCATTACTAAAAATAACATTTTTAAAATTTTTTTTTAAATTAAATTTTTTTAGATAATTACAAAACGTTCGTCATTTAAGAGCTAATACCACGGGGAATCGGAAAACAATTTATTTTGCTTCACCCTACTTCAGGGATGAGATATTCAGTGTATCCAAATCAATACTGCAAATTGTTTTTCAGTAATGACTTCGAATTAATCTATTATATATAACTACGATCAAAATCTCACAAAAACTAACAAATCATTATGTAAGATAATGATAAACAAATGAAACTTATTTATAAAATAATGATCAACTCATGAAATTATTACAGGGTTACAGATTAATTTATAGTCAGTTGATAAAAAGCTAGTGGGATATCATGCGCGTTTCTTAATTATAAATCGAGCACTATAAAAAATTGAACAGGCTATAAGAATAGTTGTTTTAAAAAATGATTGTCAAAATTTAAGAGCTACACTTATTTTTTTCCGAGTTTCATCGATGCCTCTAAAACTATGGTATCTTAATTTTAAATTAATTGCATTAAGTTTAATTAACTTCCTATCCTTCCTCAATCAATTATGGATCAGAGTAGTTAAGTATTAGAGCGCAGCGTTGCCGAGCCAAAGGTGTTGGGTTCAAATCCACCAGTGGCATATAATTTATTTAAGCAATTAGCATCCATGTACGGACCCAGTGGGACCTGCAGACCCTCTTGAGGTTCACCCAGCTTCTATAAAGTAGGTACCCAAAATAGGAGGATAACCTCACGGTTGAGCGTGATCAAGGACAAATCACCTCCCCGTCCAACAAACAGTATATTCCAGCTACTGAACCCAAAACTCTACATGAATAATGTTCAGGATAAAATATTTATATAGAAACACAATAAAAATTTATAAATTAAACATTTCGAACCATTCCAAAATCAAATAAAGAAAGAAAAAAAAATCCAAAATGCGATTAGTAATCAGGATAATAAGGAATTCAAATTTAAAATAGCCATCATCAATGTATTAATTATTGAACATCTTAATAATTTCTCTTTAATAATTTAAGTAGCTTTTTTGCTTTCATCAGTTAATGAAATTTCGTTTATACAGCTCAAATATCAAATAATCGAATTATTAAAAAAAAAAAAAAAATCATATCAATGAATTTTATATTGGTGTGTAATATAGATAATTAAAATAGTCCCAGTTTTATTATTAACAATCCATTATTACAGTTAAAAAATGTGGAAAATATTTATAAAATATAAAGTGACATTTTTTTATACCGAATAATAATAATTATGAAAAAAAAATAGTCACCATTTGCTATCTGATTACTAAAGAATTTTTGAGCGACAAAACAGTTTAATTTCCTGTTGAGATTCTTTATCAGTAGAGGAAGTAAGTTTAGAAGCAAGAGTGAACCAACTTTTTGATTACCGTTGATAAGAGTGATCTAAAGGAACCCTTTAAATACGGTGATAACTCTCATCAAGGGTTCACTGGTTTGGAATGTGGCCCTTTCTTTCAGGTTTTCCCTAAATTATTTTAAATAACTATTATCAATAACGCATTAAAATATACTATTAACTTATTTTGAGTCGTATCAATCATGAAATATTTAAGAATATTGTAAGAACTTCTTCATACAGAAGCTTCTGAAAGGGACACCCGATTACATCACACCGGTAGGCGAATGCTGCACTTTTTACGCCACCATCATTTTCATTTCAAAGACACATTATGAATTTAGTTGTATATCGTTATTAAGCTGTAAGAAATCGGAATAATATAAAAACACTAAGTAATTACCGGGCCAAAACAATCAATAATAATATTTTTTAATAAAATTTATTTTTCAAAGCCATTTCAAAAAATTTATTATGCGAATGCTTGAAAAGGTAACGAAACTCACCTATATAGCAAAAATTTACACCGGTTTTATTACAATTTTTTCCAATAAAAAATAAAAATTGTAAGTATGATACTATCAGAACATGTCAATTTCTATCTTTGAAAAATTCCTTAATTATACCGAAAGGTTATTTCGCGAATACGTATTTCATTACCATAAGGCAAAACTATATGTTTCATTACTCAAATAAAAATAGGACGCCAAAGAAATAATTCTGGACTCTTCACTACCAAAAAAATACTGTAGTGATCACGATAAGCATACCGTAAACACAAAAACTAAAGATCTAAAATTCATTATTTAGTAAAATAATGAATTTTAGATCCCTTTAAGGGACTACAAATTCGGAAAGGAAAGTAGAAATTTCGGTGCAGTAAAAGTGACGGCATAGATAAATAATTACTAAATTATTTTTGATGATTATTTTACAAGATATTCTATTGATGGTGACGTGGCTAAGGGCTCATGTTTCATATCAACGAAGAAACTTCCATTCAAAATAAATTGTATTTATGTGTGCATTTAAAATATAAATAGTGCAGTAATGATGGCTATATACGCTAGGAACAAACTTTAGATTATTATAAAATTAACGACGTTAAAAATTACAATTTTTCAACAAAAAATTAAGATTGAGCCTGAAAGAGTAAAAAACGAGAGAATGAAGTTAAGGCCACTACACCACATAACGAAATGGCTTGTAATATTTGTTTGCAGCTCCGAAAAACACTAATACCAATTTTAAATATTCATATTTGACTAAAATTCTAATTTTGTTAGAAATTCATAAAAATTGTAATATCTTTACATTCACAAGTTCATCATAAAAAGAATTTGGGAGTTGTCAAGGTTGTTATAACAAATGGTGTAAAATATAATAAAATTAAACGTTATATGTTTTTGATGTTCATTTTTCCTTCAGAAGCCATACTATTCAAATGTTATTGGTATAGGTTAAAGGTCAAATATACATCTTACAACAACTTAGATGAAGAAAATTCTTACGAATTATGAATGCTTCAGTAACAGTTATTTACAGATAAAAACTCCAGAAAATCAGTCCTCGAGAATTTATGTATTATTTATTCCCATGAATATATTATTTTAGGATTTTAAATAATACAATGAACGCATCAGGTTGTTTTTATAAAATGTCAATACTTTATTTCGTGTTTTTTCAAGTAATTATACTGATCTAAAATACTGGAGAATTTCCATTTCTCAGTAAACACGAAGAAAAGGTGATTGTACGAAGAGAGGGACTTAAAGGGAAAGTTCAGCCGTGGAGTGGATATACTAGGAAATTCCTAAGTAGGGTCCTGTATACTCCACTACGCCTAGTTGGAGGTTTTGAAAGCTATTATGTATTTATAGGTATATATTTATGTTATATTTATTATACAGTATTTATGAATAAATATTTAAACTGTTAGCAGCCGGTGATGGATCATATGAGATCTAGGACCCTCCTGGGGCTCAACCAGCTCAACCAGTATAAAGTGGATAACAAAAATAAGGGGGGAAATCTGGCGGTTGAGGTCCTGTGATGCAGGACAAATCGCCTCCCTACACAACCATTGTCCAAGAAACGGTTCAGTCTCACCCATGAACTGAACGGGTTATAGTGGTCAGATTTTTTTTAATTTATGAATGTATACTATGTTATACATTCATATATTAAAATGAATATATTTTATATATTATAAATTATTTTTATAATATATTTTATATATTATAAATATATATAGTATATATATTTGTATTTAATATAATTTTTTTTTAAACTTCGCCGATAACGCAAACCAAAAATGTAGAACTTTGGCTTAGGGATGTGGTCATCTCGCAGATATATTGAGGGTTTAGAGGTAAAAATACCGAATTTTGTATTTTTCTAAAACAAAAGTACAGACCATTTTTCCCTAATAGTAAAAACACCGCAAAAAAAGAGAAGTCGAAACTTGAAAATTTATAAAATATTTAATTTAGTTGTTTTTACCACTAATTGGGGAAAGTTAGCAGTGCATTTGGGCTAGTTATCTCATTTTAGAAAAAATATGGACTTGGCTATTTTTACCTTTAACCTTCGATATACAGCTTGCAGAACAGACAAAATGGAGGGGGCAGTCCCTTAGAATCCGATTCACCAGTGTCCTTCCCGCTGACGCACACTCGGGATCAAGGACGGTGATAAATCGATCTAGATCCAAGGATTATGGCTGCTAGGGGTTAGAAGCCGAACGAGAATCTATTTTCAAACTTTCGGACGTCTATTTGACATCCTAGAAAACTATAACGCTATTTCGATAGAAAAAAAAAGGAATAATCGGAATACAATGAATAGAACCTATACAAACACTGGTTCCATAATAATCAAAATCCTATATTTATAGAATTTCCTCCAGTTTACATCTTACAATTGGAATTAAGTAATATTTCATTACTATTTATCTCGTGATATATACATAGTTAAATACGATGGTTAAAAACGATTTCGTTCATATTAAAACTATAATCTTATTATCAAATCAACCTCAACCACAAACAGTTTAAGTTCACCACAAATTGACTTCTTACAACATAATGACATAAACTGAATTGGCAACATCTCCTCAAAGATTCACAAAAAAATAACATATAAGTTATATCCTTGAATTAATCCCTCAAACACATGTCCAGTGAAAATTGTGCCAAGTACACTAAACATTATAACCAAGAGATGCTAATAACTATTTCTTAAACGAACGGTATTCGTTCGTGAATAAATAGCGAATGAATAAAAAATATTAGCCCACTAGTATATGAAACTACGAAAAATAATCGAAATTAGTAATATAGAATTAACGATAATTCCACCCTCTCTAGAATGAATAAATTTTAATATCTATATATTTAATAAATATTATATTATTCAAAGAAGATTATTTATTATACAACATACGAAATAAATAATAAATAACTCGTAAATGAGGACAATAAAACCAGTGCAATCCGACAAGATTAATAAATAAAATGGCAGCACGGATTGTTTCACACCAGCTGGTGTAATTTGTCACACGGAGCACTATTGTCTCGTAGAAATTTATTGTCTATGAACCAGACATGCTTGAAAAATTTAAAATATTAAATATTACTCATAAAACAACAAGTGTTCCAATTTCGACAAAGACAATCAAATAAAACAGAAGCATAAAAACCATACTGTATTTCAGTTATTATCTTAGTTACTGATTAAATAACAATAATTAATTGTTAAATATAACAATCTAAACCAGGTTTTCACAAAACCAAAAATTAGGGAAGATCAATCTAGAATGGATACAATGCACATTTCCTCTGCAATTTTTAATTCTTCTCTTTAAGATTATAAATTATTTATTATTGATTAATTAATTAATTATTAATTATTGTGTTATCATTTACCATAAAGCGGATGAGAATGCAGGTGGTTTAAATAAATAACGTCACAATGAGAAGAACTATACTTGTCACAATAGTTATTTATTGAACCAGAAGAAGGAGGAATTTTATAAACAAAGATAAAATAAGAACAAAGATGGAGGGAGGATTAACTTTTTCATTAATAAAAAATAACAATAAATATAATAAAATAACAATAAAGAAACAGAATTTATTGTAATGAGGCATGGTTATTTATCTAAGTTGTTTGCGTTGGATGTTAAGAAAAACCTCTGTTAAGATTTTGCATCTTTACTCAAGTAACTATAATATTTACTTTCTGGTTTTATTATTTTAAACATCTGAAGTTTTCAAAAACCATGCAAATACATTACAATAATATACATTAGGGGCATTGCTGGATTTATTGGAGTCAAAACAATAGCCTATAAGTAAGTAAGTCATTTCTTTGAAATAAGAAACAAGAAAAATCAACAATTTTAAGAAATCAATACATCTCTAACAATAGACATCAATGGAATTATTAAGAGATAGGAGTATTTATCTTCCATCACAGAGATTATTTTTTACTTTCTCTTTCTATTGTTTATAGTTGATTATTTTAAGTAATACGTACAATAACAAAAAAAAAAATGATTCTTCCACATAATTTATTTCAATTACTCATTTTTATCCATTGGAATTTTCAGTCAATTCACAGATATAACATTCATTCATTTCATTCTACTGTCAACCTTCAGCAAGGTTCCTTATCTATCCACAACTGTCAACTGTTTGCACAGTGCCATATACAAGTTAAAATAATGCAAATAATATATGTTGGAAATACAATTAAAAACGTACAGGTTTATAAGCCACTATTTTCAGTTTTCATTGATAATTCTCACTTAATAATAATAACTACTAGAATTAATAATAAAAAATATCAGACGCATACTTAACAACTTTACATGAAGAAAAAATAACAAGGTTATTCTTTTAACTTTATACTGTATATTAAATTATTTTATTGTATTTTTGAATTGATTTTCGATTTTTTTTTCATCACTTAAAAAGCTTAATCGTAAAAATAATAATACAATTATTAATAAAAATAATAACTTGTTAATAAAAATAACGATAAACTTATTAATAAAAATAATGCTTTTAAAATAAGAACGTTATTATAAATGCATATATAGAATTTTCCAAAATTAAAAATCCTACTAGTTGCGCCTTCCTGCGCCTGGTTATACTAACCCATAACGCCGAACGGCATTGGGGTAATGGTACGACCAAGATATTGGATTTTGAAGGGGCTAAAACTTAAAGGAGATTCTGAATACACGAATAATAAAGTTAAAAAAATTTATTACTTTCTGTTGGTAGTACAATTCGATATAATATATATTCCGGTTGAGTTTTAGATGGTCTAAATGCTTGGCACTAAACGGAGAGATGAAAATGCTTCTTAATGTGTGTGTGTGTTTTGTTTTTTGTTTAGTTTATTTATTTCTGGTTTGGCCAACATAGGAAGCATGAGGAATAAAAACGACGAATCACCATGGATTAGAGGTGATATATCAGAAGGGTGGTTTCATTTAAGAAAATAAAATATGGCGTTTAATAAAATTAAAAATTAATAAAATTTGGTAAACTAGAAATTTCGGCGAGTCTGCTATTGAGCACTTGATCACCATAAATTTGCCATCAATGACAGCGTTGATAGAATCTATTAAATCATTTTCAATAAATAACATTTATAGCTCTAAATAATAAATAATTTATGATAACACGATTTTAACGTAATTATCACACAGTAGGTAGTGGGAGCCGGTAATGATTTATTTTAATCGACATATTCAATGATTGCATTAAAAAAAAACCTGTACCACTACAAGCCATGAAGGGTCTGGGGTTCAGTACATAGTAGAGACTGTACTGTTTCATGGACAACGGTTCTGCAAGGAGGTGACTTGTCCTAGGTCACGCTCGACCGCCAGATTTTCCCCCCTTATTTTGGGTACCCTATTTTTATAATATTTTATAGAGGCTGGGTGGGCCCCAGGAGGGTCCTGGATCCTATATGATCCATCTCCCGCTGCAAACCGACTAAATAAAAATCATGGCCTGCAGCGGGAATTGAACCAGGATTTCCGGCATGGTAACTCAGTACTCTACCACTGAGCCACTCCTCTCCCTAATGATTGCATTATATTATCATAATTTTAAGCGTTATAAAAATAAAGCTTGGTTCCTAATTAAAAAAAAAATTATATGAAAGTTTAACTTACTAAATGACTTGGAGATAAATTTTCATTTTTTTTTTGTGATTATTTGTGATTATTTCCACTAAACATTTTAAAAAGAAGAAAGATTATAAATATAAATACAATTATATATATGATGAATATTTGAATGTAGAACAGTAATGACAGATGCCCAGGAGTGAGCAGCGCATTAACAGTTTTCGCCCGGAAATAGTTCGCATATTCGCTCATTGGGCGCACCACAACCGTGCACAATCATTAAATCATTTCATTAAGTTTTGATGTCAGAATTCACTGGATAGAACTATAAGAGATGCAAACAAGTGAAATATTTTTGTTGGCTGGAGAAAAATGATTATAATTAATGCTGGAATAAATAATTCTGGGAATAATAGGTGTGGTCTCTACGTTACGGTCCGCCGCGATTCACAACTGCAAAAAAACATGGTCACTAAATATAATAGAACCCCATCACTTGATACCTTATCCATGAATACCCCATAACCTTAATCCTTCCAATCCTCAACATCCTCTTAAAATCCACCCCGTGCAGGAAAAGAGTTATATATATATATACACACACAGTTATTAAAACACGTTAGCTTGTAAGTTTGTTTCAGATGAGTCATCATTTTTTAGGGGTTTGGAAAGAAAAAAAACTAAATATAATATAATGATAATACAGAAATGTGTCACCCTTATTGATTTATTCAATATTACTATACAAATGTGGAGGGAGGTATAATAACAGTTAAGACCGTTGCATTAGTTAAATTAAGAGTAGTGGCTAGGGGTCGCACGGGACTACATCTAGCTAATAATAAAGAATGGCTCAGTTCAGGCGCCACTAGGCTGAATTATCTCCCAGTCCAACTATCACTTATATTATTACACTGCGTACTACTATTGTACATTAAATAGCGATGCATCACAAATATAAAATATTTTAATGCCATATTTATCAGGACCTTAATTAATTTCACTGACTTTAAATAAATTTACCAAATTTATAAATAGGTGATTCTCATTCTACGGGAAAGGTTCTCATGTTACTTTTGACATTTTTCAATGTGGATTAAAAAAATAAAAATCTACTTGTATATGGACCCACCGGCAGCAAATCTATCATTATATCAGTTCATGACCATTTCTTGAAATTTATAAAATTCCATCTAAAATTTCATGGGCATGGCAATGATTTCATGGAGCATGCCCATCACGATTGGGGTTTAAATTTTCAAACTGCCCAAATTGCATCAAGTATTGTTTTATTATCATTGATTAATTCATAGGATAAGGCAAATACACGTTTTTAATAGGTAAACAAAAAATACGTAGTAAAAGATTTGCAATGATGGCGAGAAGTATCCATGGCAATGACGAAACGGCATTCACGAATTTCCCTATACCAAAGGACGAATGTCATAATTTTTAACAGGCAAACAAGGGGAAAAACAAGAAAACGTTTTGAAGTTTTAAATTCACACAGAAAAGCGTTAAAACTGAGACCATGACAATGATGGTAATCAACATAAATTTACATTCACGATGAAAGAACGTCACCGTGCAATGAATTTCTGAAGGAACGTACTAAGGGAGGGTAAAACTTCTCTCGACAGTGTTGCCATTATTGAAATTCCCTCTTTGGATCACTGAATTCCCACTAGGTGGATGTATGATTCGAATATTCATTCACCCACCCTAATGACGTCGTTTCCGTGTGACAATTAAAAAAAATGTTTTAGCAATATATTATTTGAACCAAAATGATTGAACAGAGTGTTATTTTCTTTCTTCTTCTTTAATTTTACAATAAAGGAAAAAAAATGTCAAATAAATAAATAGTATAAACCAAAACATCTAGTTAGAAAGAAAATCGTCATTTGTGACTATCCGTGACAATGACGAATAAGGTAAAAATCAATCGATTTTTTGATCACAAAAATATGATATAATTTTTATTTCATTAGTCACAGTTCAGACCACAAACAATTTTTATATCTAACAAAGGAGGCACCAATGCCGGGTTTGTCACTGAATAGTCAGTGATAGTGAATAGTCAGAAGTTGCCCATAGTTTGAGAATCACCCAAATAAACGGAACTCAATAATTTATTTTATTCGCTTCGGAGGATTCGATAATAATCACAATTCGCAATCAAATATCAAAGAGAAAAATGTCGTGATATTATATCTTAAAAAGGTGATTTACTTGACTGTTATGGAAATATTATGTTTTGGTTCTTGCGTTTCAGTTAGTTTATTTCAACTTCTTAAGGCGACGTTTCGGAACATCGGAACTATACTTAAAACGAAGAGTGTACCAACACAAATCTAGTTGTGATTCAATAATAAAAAACCCCAATAAACCAGATCAAACAGCGCTCACTACACATTTTAGAAATACTCAACATACATTTAAATTTGATGAACCTAAGGTGATGCACCAAGAGAAAAATAGCTTCAAACAAAATATAAAAGAAATGATAACTATAGAGAAATATAAAAACAAAAAATCGGATGTTCAAGGTCTAAGCTCGTGTTATGCTAATTTAATTAATTTTTGGTGATATAATAATAAATAGTCTAATATGATTCAACAATTAAATAAAACTGCTGTTCCATAAAAAATTGATTACTTATGCGTTGACCATAGCTATTGCAATATAAACATTCTATGATATATTGCGAAATAACTGATTGATGATAAACTGATCAATTCTTTGGAACTTGTAAGTACACCCTATCTATTACAATTTACAGGTGTCATTTTATATTTATTTTAGTGTGCTATTTAATGTTTTTACTAAAGCTCATTTTTTCACTGTCAGAGCATGAATATGAGACTAACCTAGTCTCGAAACGTCGCCTTAAGAAGTTGAAATAAACTGACTGAAACTCAAGAACCAAAACATAATATATATATTTTTATTTTGTTGAATAAATTCCTTCATCTATTCATACAACTATATAGAATAGATAATTGGCGAATATACTACCTAACTATACAGTTGAAACTAGACCTATTAATATAACAACATCAGTCTTGTTATATTAACAGGTTAATACATCTGCTAACATGGCCTCTTGTTTTCATTGTTATATTACTCATAGGTTCATAGGAGTTACATTATTATTATATATCGTATTATGATCAAGGAAAACTGTTTCAGGTCAAACAGCGTTATCTCAATAAACATCTGGAAAATTCACATATCAAATTGATCAATTAAAAAGTTATTGTCATCAGAAGTTTTTTAAAAATGTCGAATAAACAATTAGTGAAAAGGATGTCACAGTCAATAATCATAATATAGAACGTCGATTATTCGAATAAATGTCGGGTGTGGTTCGGATAATTAGCGGTTCGAAATTCACTTAAAAAAAATGGCAAACAATCACGAGGCTAGTATTAAATACATCTTTATTTTATAGTGTAGTATGAAAGTTAAAAAATAAAAGTAGTAGTATTTATAATTATAATTGTATTATAATTACTTATAATAGAAGTATGTGGGTTTTATTAATGCTATGATACAATGAAAGTTCTTCTTCGAGTCAGCTCTCGAATTCTTTTAAATAATAGTTCAGGAAAGCAAATTCCAAAGAAAATATTGTCTGGTTTAGATTGGGTTATCCAAATTCACTTTTTAAAAGAGGAAACGCCAAACAATCACTATGTTTGTGTCAAAATATCATTTTACGTTTTGGTACGAAAGTTTTACTACGTATACATATTTCAAAAACGTTATATTTAACAAAAATAAACGTTAATGAAGTTGTAATATTAGTTTGCTTAAATCTCGACTTTCACTTCAAGTCAATTAATTTTGTAATTCTTTAAAGTATATTAATAAGTAAAAAATAGTAGTTCCAGGAAAACAAATCCTAGAAAAAAAGCAAATCAAACTTATTCTATAGGAATGGTATTGTCGACACTTTCTTGTATAACGAGTTTTTCCGATAAGTTCGGATAATCGACGCTCTATTGAGTTAATGATTACTGTAATTATTATGAAAACGCCTCAAATACTGACCAGATAAATAACCAAGGAAGCTTAGGGAAAGCAATAAATGATGTACATAAAAGGCTAGTTAAATCACAATAAATATCTACAGCCCCGGTGAATAAGTGGTTAAGCCACACTTTTATCCAGAAAGAGTTCACTGCTTTCAGATAACCGGAATCGTATCATTCTCGTAGTTTTTGGCTTGAAATAGAGTTTTAATATAAGCCAAAAGTCCTTTTCAAGCCAATGCCTTAGTTAGCTTCTTATTCACAACAAAAATAACTAGATTCCGCTTACTTAAGTACAAGAAGCTCATTTTGGAGATAATTATACTTAATCACTTATTAACCGGGACTGTAGATATTTAATTACGAGTTATTGTTGGAAAAATATAGTATATAGCAGATTAATTGATAAAGGTTAACTGCTATATAAATATGCTATGAATATAATTTATAATTCAAACAATAACGTGGACATATATTACACAAACATGATATATAACAAAAAGTGATGAATTACTTGCACCCAGACGTTGAAAGGACTTCTAATGATTCCTTTAAAAAAGTAGGTCACACAGTCATTACCTTTTCAGGGGTTTGCAGGAGTTTTAGGGATTGGTAATTAATCTTCGTTATGTTGCTAAAATTTGGAATATTTACGAATGCTCTGGAGAATATATATCTTTTTTAATTTATCTTGAGTTGATTAATATTGATCATTAATATTATTTTGGGGAATTTTATATTTGCTAATATATGTATATTTAAAAGTAACTTTAAAAAAAATTTGTATTTTTTTTATTTAACAAAAAAATTGTTAATGTCAGGTTTTTCTTAAATAGTAACATATAGAAATATTTAAACTCTAACTTTTATGATATATTTGGTGAAAAACTATTTATTTACGACTGTATCGTAATAATACAAGTAAATATTATGGGTGATAGATAATGAGATGATATAATGACAATTAGAGAAACTACACACAGCTGATACTAAAATAACAGATTTAAATAAGAAAATTACGAAGCCATCTTCTTTTCAGACCTCTCAAAGGATTATTAGGATTTGGTAAAGAAACTGGGTTTGGGTGGGAATAAAGTTTTTTATGAAAAGATTTATATCGGGTTCGTGCCAAATCAGCAACAAATGGGACATTAATGTCATTATGAATGATATTATTCACAAAAAGTAGGGAGCATTAAGGTTTTTACAAAGGATTTGAATTTTAAAGTTTGGATACGGGAGGAACACGACAGCTTAGTGGAGCCCAAAAGCTCTATTACTTAAGTCCAAATATGATTTATAATAGTCAAGTATATGAGTATTTTATGATTATTTGGAAACTTTGAGCGTTTGTCTGGTAAGAGTTAAAGTAGCCTGAGACAACGAGCAATTCCTGGTCTCTTCAGTCTTCATGGTCTCTAGTATGAGGATTCCAACTTACAAGTTTGTCCAGATATAGTCCTAAGTATCAGGAATCAGTGTGGTTTTATTAAGGTATTTTTGGAGGGCAGGAAGGCATTAGTTTATGGTTAAGGGTAAAGGTGACGTAATTTGTGGGAATTTATTTTGATCCTTTTATTTGATATCATTCTTCAATATCAGCCAGTGATATAGAGGTTGTTTGATTGTAGAGATAGACTGGAATAGTATTCTAATGTTGTGGCAGTAATTTGAACCCTAATAGCTGTTAAGATGGTGGGGAGGAATTAGCTGACATGGAGGTAGTGATTTAGCTTTGGATGTCAGAAGCAGGGAAAAATAAGTTATAAAAATGTACTTGATTTGAGAAAGTAGTCAATATTTAAAATAAGGATATATTTTTACGTTCACATAGTTTTATAATATCGGTAAAAATAAGTAAAATATAAATTAGTTCTTGACCAAACGTATACGATATGAATTAATGTATTTGGGTATGGTAGCTCATAGGGATAACCATAAAATCGGTTCAAATGTATTAATCTTGGTGAAATCTATATTTATCTTTCCCTATCGCAATATATTATTTTAGAGAAGTAATACAACGTACAGTTCAATAACTTTTTTTAAAGACGCATTTTGAAATAAAAATATGTTGGCAAAGAAAACTTAACTTTATGTCATTGCTCATCATATATTATGTCAACACATTGCTTCGCAATCCTTCATATATTATACTTATATTCTAGATTCTGACATATATAGTAGGTGTTAAGGCCCTTAAAATTAAAAGTGTAGTTAATTTTGTTGTTTTTAAGTTTAAGTAAATTCCCTTGTTTTGTTTTCATGACGATTTAATTCACCATTGTTTGAGTAAATTTGTTTTTTCTTTTGTGTTTATTTCGTATATTATTTATTGAATGCAAAAAATATATATATTTTATTTAATACAAAAGATAATTGTCAGTTAAGCCTAGCAAATATATTATTTGTGTAAATAACATATGGTGTAAGTGAACAAACACGTGGCTGTTGTCTACTGTGAACAACCGAAGTGCACGCTATAATCCACCTGGAGCATTCAGTTAATGATAGTTTGTCAAGTTGGATGGTTGTATGCTTCTCGCTATCACCTATCTCGATTATCGCCGGCTTCGATCACCTATCGATTATCGCCCGCATCGATCACATTGTTGATATCGACTCGACTAGCTGGATTTGTTGACACTTGAAGAAGAAGACCTCGTTATATTTACATTACACCTGCATGTGATTAATATTGAACATTAATATTATTTTTGGGAATTTTATATTTGCTAATATATATATATTTAAAAGTAACTTTAAAAATAATTTTTTTTTATTTAACAAAAAAATTGTTAATATCAGTTTTTTCTTAAATAGTAACATATAGAAATATTTACACTCTAACTTTTCTGATGTATTTGGTAAAGAACTATTTATTTATATATAGTTAAGGCGTTTCATTTATTTTGTATTTTTTTTATTATTTAACCATTTGTTTAGACTGATTATGATTGAATTAATTGTGATTAGCTTTCAATAATTTCCTTAATATTCTTTTTCTTCTCACATTTAACCTTTTCAGCTATTGATTCGGATCAGCTCGAAACGGGGCCGGAGATTTGTGATTTTGTATTTAAAATTGCCGCTCTCTCTATCTAGGTATTATATATACATAAAAAATGCAGTATTTTTCATATTGGATATTATAGTAAAGAGAAGAATTTCGAATAGAAAATACGAGTAAGAGCTAAATGAGATTGTTAAACATCACTTTTATTGCATAGATACATACATGTGGCTAAGGCTACACCTACATTGGATCCGATTCGGTGCGACGTGATTCTATCACATACGATGCTGGGGAGTATTCGATATACATATTTTACTATACATTATAGTAAAATATAAATGTATTAAAAATAATTAATAAATAATCTTAATTTTATAAATTTAAAGAACCAAATGTTATAACTCTCGATATATTTCAGTCATTTGGTTTGCAAGCGACGTCTCATCGTATCGCACCGGATCCAATGTAGGTGTAGCCTAAGTGGTAGAGAGCTGTGTTGCTGTGCCGAATGTCCAGGATTCAAATCCGGCTGCTGGAAGATTTTTATTTTATTATGACTGTTAGTTGGCTTTTACCTTTGGTATCTGGGACCTTTTACGGGCTCACCTAATCTCTATAAACAGGGTACATAAAGTACGGGGGAATGAGGGCGTTCATCCAACATATACATTGTCCACGAAACAGTATAGTCTCTATCATTTACTGAACACTAGACCCTTCATTTACTGTACAGATTATATTGTTATTTAGCTGTTGCTCGTATATTCCATATTAATAATTCTCAGTTTTTGTGTGGGAAATGCATTGAGAATTGCGAACACACTCTTTCCGCATAAAGAAAGAGGAAGACAGAGCGGACAGGAAGCTATCTCGAAGATGAAGCTGGGTAAGTCTGCAGGGCTGTACGAAATAACTCCCGAAATGATGAGGTATATGGGGAGCAAGAAGAAATGTTTCTCCATCTCTTATATTTGGTATGGAAAAAGAAAAAAATACCGAAGGACTGGGAGATCGCGATGGTGGTGCCTATCTACAAGAAGGGAGACAATAGAGTATGCAATAACCATCGAGACATATTTCTGCTCAGTGTGCCAAGCAAGCTTTATTCAAAAATCCTAGAAGCAAGGGTAAGAAGAGTTGCCGACTGCCAGATCGGAGAGGAGCAGTATGGATCCAGGATTTAGAAAAGGCATTGGACAGAGTCAAAACTGAGGATATAGAGCGAGCTCTGTCGGAAAAGCAAGTGGATGCTGGCACGATTCTGGGAGGCAGGATTCTCTAACGAAAAACAAGAAATATTATAAGGACTAGCAACCACACCTCCAAGGAGTTTGAGACTATGCAGGGAAAACGCTAGGGGTGCAGTCTAAGTTCCCTACTGTTCATATTGGTGCTGGATGGGGTGCTGAAGAGAGCCAAACCCAGATTGCGGCGTTTTCAACTAGGGCATAGGAACCTACAGCCTACTTTGTATACAGTTCTCGCTTTTGCTGATGACCTTGTCGTGTTCGCTGCGGATGACAGGGACCTACAATACAACATAAATATCATGCAAGAAGAGTTAGATAACATAGATATTAAGACCAAATGCATGAGAGTAGGAAGACGTCCTCACCGTGTTATGAGGATATTGAGACTGAAGGTCCTACAACAGGTGCAGGATTTCAAATATCTAGGTGCCAGGATCAACGAAAGCGGTTATATCGATGGAGAGGTGACGCAAAGGCTGGGAGCACCTGGTAGATTGTAACGCAGTCCGGAAGGGTTTCTTCAACAAAAGAGAGGTGACGAAGAAGACGAAGATATCCGTCTACAAGTCTACCTTCCTGCCCATCCTATCTTACTCCTCCGAATCATGGACCCTTACCTCAAAACACGAAGGGCAGTTGCAGGGAAATGAGATACCTAAGAAAGGTTGAAGGAAGGACCAGGAGAGATTGGATCCGCAACACTACAATAAGATCGAACCTCGAGGTACAGCCCGTAGAAAGCACTCTTGAAAAAAATAAACTAAGATGGCTTGGGCACCACCTGAGGATGAGCACGGAGAGAACGGCCAGGATAACATATGAGACGAGAATAGACGGAAGAAGACCAATAGGAAGACCACGGATCATCTGGGAAGAAGGCGTGCGAGAGGTGTTCAGGAAGCGAGGGCTGGACTGGAGCAGGAGGAGAGAATTGGTTCAGGAAAGGGACACCTGGGTCAAGCTCTATAGAAGGCATCCCCACACTGCGCATTGGTAGAGAGGGAAAGATTATGATAATAATTCTGTTCTTTACCCTAATATCTAATATGGCAAATACTATTTTTATAAAAGCACTGCTTATAAAACAGTACTGATATTGTAATATCAGTTAACCCCTTTAATTAGATCGAAATAATTAAAAACCTACAGTATAGGGGGGGGGGAGTATTGATTTAGCGTCGGAATGGCTAGTGATGTCATTAGCGTCGCGCTCATTCAATTGAATCGCTCGACTGAGTAATCCATCGCTAGGGGGCCACCAATCCAATTTTTTATTTTTTTTTATCAACCGGTATTTGACAAAGAAAAAGAGATGACTCATTGCTGCCAGTGAGTGGTTTGGATATCACTTTACCAGTCTCCAATTTCAATACATCGGTAGTGATGTCCGCAGCCTGTATTTTCCGAATTAAAAACATATAAACAATTCTTTAAGCAACGGGAATAGTAATAAAAGAGGTACGGAATGAACAAATGTTTAATATTTTATTTCCGTATACCTTATACAAAAAATTGTAAAACATAATTGTTAAGGCCAGATGAAATAGTAACCTTATAAAGTATTATTAGTTTTAATTATAAAAAATTAAATCATTTTTTTGTAAAAGAAAGAGCATCATTATCTTTACTTATTTTTATTTAATATAATAATTTAAACGTTTATTTCGTATTTGTTTAGAATAATTTAATTTAAAAGGTAATTTTATTTTGTTTAGATATAAGTGTAATATTTGTAGTAAGTGAAAACATATGTTATAAAAGTGAAGAGAGAAAACAAAAGAGAATCGAGCGGCTTTTGTTCGCTCCGGCTAGACCGAGCGAGACAGTGTTGACGCGAGCCCTTAGCCGTGCACATCGTATGCTCTAGAGGAGCCCTAAGTTGTTTTTGTGAATTTTAAGACAGTGTTGCCACGAGCCTCTTGACGTGCACATCGTATGCTCTATAGGAGCCCAAAATTGTTTTGTGAATTTGAAGAAGATACTAATTTGCTGCCCACCTGCAGGTGTAATTAGTTTAAACTTCGTCATAGATTCGACCAATTCGAATTGACCCAGTCGATCATCACAACCTCTATTGTTTCACCATCTTCGCTCGCCCTGCCGACGAAAATCCTCTGTCGTCTCAACATCCAGCTCGCCCTGCCGAGAATCTACCATCTACTGAAAACTACTTCGACAGACAGATAAGAGTTTTCATTATTATATCATTGCAATCAGAAAACCGCATAAACATTCATTAGTTTGTAATAGATTTTATTTTTAATTTAATAGAGTTAAATTTACTATCGTAAGATTAAATAATTTTGTTTTCTTTTTGTTATTAATTAGTTGTTGATAATTTAGTTAATATTAGTAACTTCATTTCTCATTATAAAAGCGTTTAAATTGTTCTTTAATTTAATTAATTGTTTTTCATTCTCAAAATTATTAGTTATTTAATTTATGAAAATTGATTTATATATTATTAGTTTAATAAAAGGTTACATTCAAAATGACATGCGATCTGGTATAATTGAATCAGAAATTTATTTTCCTTATCCATTTCGGCGCTCTCATCGAAAGGTCCAATAACTATTTCGAGGTTGCTCAAACAATAATAATAATAAACATTTTTTTTATCCAAAAAAAAGTTTCGGAAAACTTGGTTTAAATTGGTTGTTTTAAATACCAATATAAAAGTGGTATATTCTATATTTGCAATATAGAAGTGAGGTTTCAGGGAAGAGTTTATTTATATGGATATCCTGTAAAAAAGCAACCCTTGAAGGGCCTTGGGTTCAGTAAACGGTAGTGACTGTACTGATTTTAGGTTAACTGTTGCATGAGGAGGTGATTTGTCAACGAGAATGTGACTATGAAAGTATTTGAATTTTTAATGCGAACAGAAGACTTCTTAACTACTACTTACCAATAAAACAACGTCAAAAATAAAAATAAAAACAAAGGACCATTACAACCCATGAACGGTCTAGGGTTCTATAGCTGGTAGAGACTGTACTTTTTCTAAAACAATGATTGTAAAGGAAGGTGCTTATAGGATGATACTTGTAGGAAGGTGTCCGAGATTGCGCTGAAACGCCATATTTTTTCCCGAAATTCAGGTGGAATTTTATTCTTAGAACTGGGAATTCTTTCCATAGTTTTTACCTTAAGCTAATATACAGCTTCGTCAGGAAATCACTTAGAAATCAATGAAAGGAATAAACCCGAAACTGGTCTTCTTTTGAATGTGAATAAAAGGTTACTTAAGTCCTTATAATAGACAGAAACAAGACAGAACTGTTTCCAAGATAACGGTTGTACAGGGAGGTAGTTCGTCCCATATTATGCTTAAGCGTTAGGTTTCTACTTCTCCCATTATGCATACCCTGCTATAGAGAACGGATGAGATCATAGAGTATCCAGATTCAACATGGTCCTTATATGAATGTTGGCAGTCTGCTATAGCACGAAACCGGGATTAATGTATCATTCTTATGATACAAATGCTAAATAAACTATTAACGATTGTTCAGGGCACATTACCTTGCGCATCATTCACATATTACGAAAGGGAGCAAACAAATATGGCGGTTATACGGCGGAATACAATATCCCATTCTATTTGAAGTTTGAGATTAATCCGGAGTGACAAACTCATTACCAAGTTTTAACTAAAACTGGGAGTCGAAAACTTGGCAACTACATCGGAAGCCCTATCTGACACGCCCGCTATTACTTTAACCGCTCCTGTCATATACGAAATTTAATCATTACAAAGCATTGATAATTAAGTAAAGTTTTTATTATGTTTATATGTTATTGTGAAGCTTCAATAGTATTTTAAATAAAATTATTAATATATTAGTATACTTTCAATAATAGGTAAATTTCGATTTTAACATGTCTATTTCGGGCCTCTCTAAGTTTATTTTGTGAGATTGTGAGATTGTGAGAAACCAATGGTGTCGAAGATTAACCAATATTATAAATTGACTCTATATTATACTAATATAAATTAACTAATTGACTAATCCACCTTACAGCTAACCACACCCTCCCAACATTAATCCTAAACGATCACCCCATCAGTTTCAACTCCTCTGTCAAAAACTTATGCATTACTTTTGACCAAAACATTTCCTGGAAAACCCACATCTCTCAAATATCCTTACACAACCTTGCCGTATCATCCCTCAACTTCCCTCACTTTGACTAATGTAGTGTAGTATACGGAGGCCTTTCGAAAATGCTTGAGGGCCGTTTAAAGCGAATAACGAACAAGATTTGTTCTTGGTACTCCGAGGCGATCTCGTGTGTCACATCACTTTGATGAGTCTAAGTGTCTCTTCTCTCCCATTCGTAGAGAATTTTTCCTTAGTGCTTTTCTATACAAATCCACTAAGACTCAATACCCTTCATAAATCTACAGTCTCCTCCAATTCAAATCATCTGTCCAGCACCACAAAACAAGATCCCGCCTTTCCGATCTCTACACTCGTTCCCACAAAACTAAAGTATTCGAGCGTTCTTTTCTCGCCCGCTCCACCACAGTGTGGAACTCAATCCCTCCTTTTATCCGACATTCTGGCTTCATTATAAATCCTTCCTTTTCCAACATCTTCTGACCTCCCCAAAAGATGCTCTCTAGGTCAATCTTATGCTTAACTAAATCAGTAGTGAATAATCGATTTCGTTGCTTACGCGTTTTGTGTTTATTTTTCCCAAAACAAATATAGACTATGTAAAGACTTTATCGCATGCTATCCCAATTATTTATTTTATTTAGTAACTGTTATTATTAATATATTTATTCTCTAGAATCGGTAAAATCCTGTCAAGATTCGTTCTTTTTAGTTATTTCATTTTTCTTATGTTTTTATAACTTTTTAAATATTTCATGATTTGTATTATTATGTAGCCTTCTGGCCAGGTATATGTTATGTTTATTTTTATGTTCATGTTTGTTTGTCTAAATGGATTGGTTCCAGAATAAAGTTTGTTTTTTATTCTAATATATAGGGTCTATAAAAAAAATAAGATTTTTTTCAAATCCAAGATAAGCAAATGACTAATTACGGTGGATAACAATTGACTATAGATATAATATTAATTGAATTTTCTATAAAATAAAGAATATTAATATTAAGATATTAGGTTATATTAGGAATTTTTTTTATACACCCTATTGTAATAATGATAAAGCTTAGGGAAATATATATATTTATATTTGGTTTATGTAGTTAAAGTGGTAAATAAAATAATTTATAAATTAAGTGTTCATACATTATAATTAAGTATTCCATGGATCTTAAACAAAGTATTCTAATATTTGTTACAGTTTAGATATACTTTAACAAGTTCAATTTCTGATGACTAATGAAAAAAAAGACTTTGCATGCAATTAATGAGAAATTATAATGATTTAATTTGAAATTATTTTCTTTTAAAATTAGAAATAAATTAATGAACGATTCAAAAAACTCATTATTGTATTATGATGCTATGTCCACATAACTCAAAAATGACAAAAAATCTGCATGAGTGCCATTAGAATCTTTCTGTAATATGTTAATTTTTTTTTTTACTAATTCTACAATGCAAATAGAGAATTTCATATCTGAACATCAATGATAAAAATAATGATTAAAATTATCGTACACAGGAGAATTTGTAAGTCAATTATTAATTAAGTGAAATTTATATTATTATGAAGCTTCAATCTTAATTTAGACGCAATTACAAATACTTCAGGGTGCATTCAGTCATAAGTTATTTTTTATCTTAACAGATAATGGTTTATTTTGTTATTATTTTCTTTCAAAAATATAATTAATGTTTAATTAATGAGACAAACCATACGTCAGTGTATTGTTCAATGTCTAAATAAATAAGACAAAAAATCTGCAAGGCTGTAACTAGAATCTTTCAGTAATTAGTTAACTAAGTTTCGTTTTGTTATTTTATTAATTTTCCGAAGTGCAAATAGAGAATTAATATTTAAGTGTAAGATCATAACCCAATTGAATTTTAAAATCATTAAGTTACTAATCTGAACATCGACGATACAAATTATTGAACATACAAGAGTTTGTGTGTCTGTGTTGGAAAGACAATTATTAGAGAGTGTACAGTCGACCGAAGAAATACAAATTGGAGGAGTTTGATTGGAAAGCCAATTAATGAAAACTCTGTCCGAGCGGTCACATGATCGTTATTTCAGGAGAGTGCCCCAAAGTGTTCATAATTACAGCTTTGCTCCCAATCTTAGTAATTAATAGTTATTATTTAATATTTAATTACGATATGTACATAAAATAAATCATTTTACTATCAACAATCCAATAAACATTTGAATGAGTTCATGCTAAGAGGTTACCTTTATCAAAATTGTAATCTAACTAATTATAAAGTTTACATAAATCAATTACTTATAGAAATACATTTTGTTCATTATTAATAAAAACATTATATTAGAGCAGGTTTGTCATGTGACATATGCAAAAACTAACCAATTGTTTTTGTTTATTTCCAAAACTTAATTTTTTTTTTAAATTTAATTTAATGATATTTACAACTATAATGCTATTATAACAAGTAAATGTGCTACTATGTACAATACGACATGAAAAACACTTGTGGAGAAACTACCCATCGGTAGCACTCCAATAAAGTTCTATAGTAGATGATCTCGAGGCCATCTTCTTTTCAGACGCCTCAGAGGGTTATCGGAATAGTATGGGAAGCAAGTTGAGAGACTAGCGGATTCAAGTGTGTATGGAGCTTGTCATGGAAGGATAGGTATCTAGTTTGGGCCAAATCAGTAACATATGTGATATTAAGGTCATGATGGATGAGTCCAAAACTTAATAAAAACGAAATAATAACTCTTCAAGCTTGAACTGCGTCATTTGTAGGGAATAATTAAAACAAAAAAAATTACAAAAGTCATCATCGGTTGTTTTTTCTGTATCTTTTTATTTTAAATACATTCTTTTTTTTTGCAAAGTATAATATACTGCTTGTATCGCGGTATGTTAAATAATGCAACTTCGAGTTGCATAGACGAATAGCCAAACACTTTTAATACCACTGTAAAAAATAATAAAGCAGCGAGACAAAAGACTAAAAATTGCTTATTCATTATAAATAGTAATATTTAAATAATTATTTATGTATGTTATTCCCAGATCCGCATACCCGGTGATTAAGTGGTTAAGTGAATTTTAGTCCAAAATGAGTTAATGTTACTGATAGAAGTGGAATCGAATCATGGTCATGCACAAGTATCTAAGTCAGTCCTTTATTTTGAAATGAAGTTATTGCTTATGTTATAACTCCATTTCAGGCCCAAAATTACGGGTATGACACTGTAAATAAATTACAAAAGAATACATATCTTCATTTGTAATTCAATTGTGAATAGCATTAATAAAAATTGAAGAGGGAATAAAAGTATATCCTAAAAAATATATTACAATTTCAAAAAGCTTTTCTCAAAGAAAAGTTGAATTTTATAATTCGATTTAATTTGGTTTATTTATTCATTATTACTTTAAATAACATTTCAGACTAAAATAAAATTAAATAAATAGAGCTATAAAGTTAATTTTGTTTTTTAATCAAAATTATTTTTCCAACATTGTGTGGTTCAACCTCACACTGCGTGAGCGGTAGAGAGGATGGATTATGATGATTGTGTGGGTTATACTTTATTAAAACTAAATTATAATAAGATGAGCTTTTTATGATAGCGTGAATGATACTTTTTAATAAGTACCATTTCTTTAAAAATTTATTTCAATATAAAATAGACTTCCTAAAATAAAAGTTGGTTACTATCAGGAAGGGTATTTTAAAGAAAAGATAAAATTCAGCTTATTTTCCAGACGACTCAATACCACATCCTCAATGAAGCTTCCATTTAATGTTATTAAACTAGAATGCAATTCAGGCCGTAAAGGCATTTTAACAACAATAAGTTTTTCATATCCGACAAACAGTATATGTGTAAAGGAATCCCTATTCTTTATCTAATATATAACTGTTTTTTATAAGCACCACTGAGACTTGATAAATAAACTGAATAAATTGATGTAATTGAATAAAATAAAGTAAATAACATAGAAATAATAAAACCACCCCTTTAAAAAAACAAAATCTCGGGTCTGACGATCGATGGGAGGAAATCCAGTTTGGGCTCCGAAGATGAGGAAAGGATACGAGCTAGTAAAATCGGCGGAGTCGTAAACTTTAACGGTTCGGGGTCAACATCTCAAGGGAAAAATCCATCTCCCAGAAGATTTATTGCCTGACAAATAATGATGAAGAACCAGTCAAACCAAAACACTCTATTTTTTATTTCTTAAAAACAATTATCATTAAAACGAAAGAGAAATATTGTAAATTTCACAGATTCAAGAGTTTGGACATTGCCGCAATACGGGTTTAAGTTGATACTTTAAGCCGTGCTAAAATATTAAACCCACGAAACTTGCTAAACAGTTAGTAATCAGAAGAGAATAAATTAGTAATTACAGAAGAAGTGATTATGGTTTATATAAATAATAAAAGACTTATTGAACTCGAAGGCTCCAAGTCGATACCACCAATCACGTTAGTGGTCATCTGAGATGTTGCAGTCAGCATAACAACATTCTATGCTCAAAGTCGCGTGTTCAGGGAATAAAGAATCCTTGCCGTCCTTCGGAAGGTAAATGTAATTCCAAAAACTTTGAGGTATTATATACTCGTTAAAAATCCCTATCCTGACCATATCTGGATAGGCAAAAAACCTCCAATTGTAGTATCGTCCGATTAGCTATAGCTGCAAAATGTGACGTTAAATGAATAGTAAAGAAACCACTAATCACTTCCTATAGATTCCCATCCAAACCCGTCAGATCATCCTTATCACAGTACTCCCACCAACGCCTTGGTCTGCCTCTCATACGTTTTTAGTCCCCTGTAATTATCATTTTTAGAATTCTTTCATTACTAAGTCCTGAAACTGGTAAAATGGTATCTAGGAAAACGTTTAAATATTTTTCATTCAAAACTACAAAAATAACGCTTACGACTGGGAGTATGATCATCGGGAGTGAGTTCTAAAGTTCTAAAATCTAATTTTATAACGTCAGTAAAATGCCTCAAACTTTGTTTGTGCGTGTAATTATCATTACAATACGTCCGTTTTATCGACAGATGATATAAGATGTGAGATTCCCGTTCTGCATAAAATTCCTGACTGATAATCGTTATAACCGTGTTTTTATTCAAGCGAAATGTTTTGATATCTACTTATAAATACATCAGAATCTTTCATATTTTTGATTTTAGTATGTACTGTTTTGTCCCATTAATTTCCCTTAATTTATTTTTAATAGTTTTGACATTTTTTTATTACTGTGTTGATTTAGTTCTAAGTGCAAGCAGGACGCATCAGCCAGTATATCAGAAAGAAAGCTCCCTCATTTCACAAGTTTTTAATAAACTCAGTTCAATGCTAATATGCCTTGAAAATTTTCTTATAAATAAACCTATTGAATTTCTTATGGCAAAACATAAATTTATTGGAATATGCGAAACAATTAAAATTCGTTACGGTAAACATATTTAATAGCTTTGTTCGTTTTAATGAAATAGAAAGTTCAGAGTCTATTTCTGATATTTTCTTTTCGATTACAATTTTTTCATTGAAGATGCCTCAGCCAATTAGTCGGATCCTTTCCATTCAAATATTTAATAATATTCTCATTCAAAACAACCTTGTTTTTTTCTAAATTTTTTATCGTTTTCTTTTTATAAATGCCATCCAGACCAATTCTCGTTCACTAATATGGATTTACCAAAATCTGCCATATTGAAATTATTGTATAGTTTTTGTTACTGATGCCACTGGAGTTTAAAAAGATCCAATCGTACGACAAGCTTATAGTGCATAGTGATCAGTTTCTCTTACGCCACATTTTTAGAGTATAAATGAAAACGTTTAGCCTCAAAAAAAAAAAATTCAACATTTCAATTAAACATTATTACAATTTTTATTCCAGTGCTTTACTAAAAATTATAGTATTTTACTTATTGTTCATCATTAAATAAATAAAAAAAATTATAATATTAACTTTAAGTCGTTCGAAAATTAAAGTTTCCTTTTGAGTGAAACATAACTTTTGAACGGAAATTACATTTAAGGAAGATACATTTTTCTCAGACAAAGCAGCTATGAGACAAAGGCTTGCATTAAACGCTTTTCTAAAAAGAGTTCAGAAATTATATTAATTTTTTTTAAACTTAAGAACCCTTTCTAGTTTCAGATATAAAGTCAGTTTAAAGGAAATTAATCTATAATAAATTTAACAAGAAAAAAAACTGTTATGTCAAATTTATTCGTGTGCTGCAATGAGAGAAAAAAATTTCTTTAACACGTTATTTTTCTTTAAAAACGTTGATAATATATCTTTATTATTGCAGTTGACATTAAATGGTTGACGAACCCATTATATCCGCACATTCTTAGAATAGGGCAGGCAGTTTTGCAGTTTTATTAAACAAAAATCTTCAATTATTATTTCAATCAAAACTTACTTTAAGCTTTGACTTATATTTGTTGAAAACATTCTATAATCAATTATAAGAATTATCTCTTATTTGGAAATATAATAATTCTAAAAATCGATAATTTTGACTTGTGTTATTTAATTTGTAACTCCACGATATATTATTATATGCTTATAATGTTTTAATAAATTATTCGTAATTACATAAAAGAATCGATATTTTCGATGCAAACTTCCAGAATATATTTTCTGTACTGTCTGCGATTAGAGTAAATAATTTTTAATTTTATTAATCTCGTTATCAATATAAAATGATTTAATAGAAGTGATCAATAGTTTGCCTGAATATGTAGGTAGTAAGGTCCATAAGTTTCCGGCCTGTCCTACTTACTTTCCATCAATTTTTTTCATGGTATAGAAATTTTGCCAAAGCGTTGTATTAAGTGTGTTGAACTTAGAGGAGAATATATTGAAAAACAGTAAGACCAGTTTTTTTCTTTCACCTTTCCTTCTATCCCAGACCGGAAACTTTTGGACCTAACTATGTATATACAGCATATGCAGATTTTTTATGATTGTTATTAGTCTTGTGCAAATATTAAATAATTTATTTTTGTTTTATATTCACTTACAGTTACAATTACTCGTAAATTCAATATAATAAAAAAAATATGAACTTTCCAAGTTAGGTATAAACAGCCAATTATATTTTATACAAAACTGATTTTATTTTTAATTACAGCTAGATAAGCTGTATTTTATGACTAGAGTTACGAGAATTGTTAGGATTAGGCAATTTAAATTAATTTTTTTTATTGAATGAATCTAGCAATTTATCATCAAAGCTTATTTTGTATATGTTTAAATCATTAAATATTCGTCGTAAATATTTATATTATAAATATTTGTCGTAAATTCGATAATGGTTTTCAAATTACATGTTTTATATTTTAATCTAACCTTTTATATTGATATATTACAAAAAATAAGCTATTATTCCACCCTCGTCATATAAGTCATCAATTTTATAAAATACTGCATATTATTTCGTTTTTTAAGCACTTGCAGAATCAAATCTAAAAAATTTATTGTCTCGTGGCATATTGCAATGAAGTTGCTTTACAATAAAACCAAAAGGGACGTTTTAAGATAAGTAGAATGTAACTAAGCAACAACAAAATATAAATCACAAGAAAATATCTACATCCCCGGTGAATAAGTGGTTAAGTCTAATTTTCTCCAAAATTAGTTTCTTGTACTTAAGTAAGCGGAATAAAGTTGTTTTCGTAGTGAATAAGGGGATAAGTAAGGCATTGGCTTGAATTCTGTTTTTATTCCTCCAAAATAGATTTACATTATATACATTACAAATAAAATAAATAAATGTAATGCTTCTATACAATTCAAAGCCTTCTATTACCGAAAAAATAAAATATCGACTTGAAAAGGAGTTATTGCTTATATTACAACTCCATTTCAAGCCAAAACTACGAGAATGATACGATTCCGGTTATCTGAAAGCAGTTAACTCTCCCTGGATCAAATCCGATTTAACCACTTACTCACTGAGCCTGCAGATATATCCTGCATATGTACCAAAGTTTAACTAAAATTATGAAAACTTGCACCTTTAATTGGAAGAAAACCTGGCGGTTGAGTATGATCTCCGATAAATCACTTCTCTGCACAACTGTTGTCCAAGAAAAAGTACAGCATCTACCATGTACTGAAACCAAGACTCTGTATGGCTTTTATTAGTAGATTTTTTTTAAATATTAAGGGTACCAAACTACCTCCTCCGATCTTGAAAATTATTTGAATGAAGTTTCCGTTTAATGATTAATGTTAATAAACTGGAATACAATTAAGACCATAAGGGCATTTCGCTTGCCATTAACTCATCATTCCAATTAGAAACTCTTTAGAAACAGCTATAATTATGAAACACGACGATTCATTCGATTCAAAATAGATACGGCATTCTGGCTTTGTCAATTCCGCAAACTGGCCACTATACCACATCAAAGCCGGTTCAATGGCACATATACTGTGTTAGTTGAGCTATCTCTAATGATGGAGGAGAACGTCTGTCCAATTAACTGAAGGCATATGTCGCCATTTGCCGAAAAATAGTTTATAATTATGCCATTTAAGACGAATTAATAACTATACTGGAAATAGCAAGCTCGAAAATTGATTCTAAAATATTATTATTATTCTTTTATGTCGCATTTACTCGCAGTTTCTCATACACCAAATTTGATTTCAGTGTTTTTTTTCCTCCTTCTGATCCTAAATAAAATTAAAATATGGTTGCACATGTTAAAATTGTATGAAATATTCACTACAGTTAAAATAGATTTACCACAGTTATATCTAAAGCTCAGGTGATTAGGTACTTAATTTGATTTTTGTCCAATGTGAGATATTCGTACTGAGGGAAACGCAATCGTACCATTCTCGTAGTGCATAAGTGGCTATAAGTCAGTTGCAGGAGCTAGTAGAAAACAATCCATTTAAAGCCAAATACTACGAGAATGGCACGATTCCGCTTCTCTCCTAGTAACCCATTTAGGACAAAAATATTTATATTTAGTCGGCACGCCGCACAGTGGTCCCAAATCCCCAAAACCTGGCCAAAACATGAAAGCGTTCTTCAATTTACAACGAAAATTGGAATACTGAAGTTTCCGAGGTCGCCGATTACGAATCAAAACTCAAAATTACGAAAAACAAAATGGCGCATCCAATATGGCGGACATAAATATATATTAAATTTAGCCGAAACATTGTATACAGGAGTTTTCGGGATCGCAGGTTACGAATCGACAGTCAAAATTACAAAAAAAAAGTGGCGGATCCAAAATGGCGGATATATATTTATATATAAAATATCAGATTTAGCCGAAACTTTGAATATAGGGATTTTCGAGATCGCAGATTACGAATAAAAAGTCAAAAACACAAAATGGCGGCTTTACTATGGAAGACGTATTTATTTTTCAAAAATTAGATTTAGCCGAAATTTGGTATTTAGGATTTTTTTACGTACACACGTAACTTACCAGCTAGTATACAAACGTTCACTACAACTAGAGTGGACCCTAGTGGCAGCTAAACTTTCTTGATTTTGTTAAATTATAGTCTTAACTAAATACTGAAATTGGTTTTGTAACGTAAGTCATCAACTTTTTCATAGATTTTCAAAATTTACACATAAGTTTTTACTTGAATTTTTATAAAAGAATACCATATTTTTACATAACACTTCATGATTATGACATTTTACATGCATACATAAATTGTACTTACTTTCAGGAGTATTTTCCATTTTAGAAAATTAAAATCGATGCACTCTGAGCAAAGTTAATAATATTTGAAGCGAGCGTTCTTTCTTAATGTCACGTCAGGTGCGGGTATTGCTCGAACGAAGGTCTCGTTTGCACCGGAATATAAACTCAGGTAGAAGCCGTTGCGTCTCGATTTGAACCAGGATTTCCGGCATGGCAACTCAGTGATCTACCACTGAGCCACTCCGGTCCGTTTGAAAGGGGTTTACTCGTTTTTAATAAAAATCTTGTTGATTCCTTCCATACGAAATCAAACTATAAGAAACATATATTATTACATCTAGCGCTACTACCCTTAATACAGAGCGTCGATTATCCGAACGTTTAATCATCTGATGTGGGCTCCCGGATAATTCACAAGCAGGAGTATACATTATAATTCTTTGAAAATAAGTTTGGAGGGTATTTTCTCGAAAATTTGATTTCATATAAACGCTACTGATATATTTAAGAGAAGTAGAGATTTTACTCCAATGAAAATGAACTCATAATTGAAGCAAACTAATATTCTTCATGTCACAACACTATTTATATATTTTTATTGGCATTTATTTATTTTTTTAACTACATATATAATTTTTTCTAACTTGCGTAGTAAACAATAGAATGAAGTTTTATTTAATAAAGACATTTTCATTTTTCTTTTAAAGTGAATTGCGATCACACGAACCACACCCGACACCATAAGTTCCGATATTCGACGCACTACTATATTTCGTAATCATGTGAAACTACTGCCTCCCTATAAGACAAAATTCTAGCTAGGCCTGTATTAAAACATTAATGTAATGTAATGTAAAGGCATATTTTACATCCTCTAAATTATTAAACATAAACATTAAAAAAAACATAGTCCAATTATTGTAAGAGATTTCCTTCCGTGAATTAATGCTCTGGCATTATAACATGTAATCAGTTAACAATTAAATTAATTAACATATATTATTATTCCCCCCGGTGTTTGTATTACTAATCATCCTCTAAAGTAATGATTATGAATATGAAGTTTACCTGAATTAATAAAGTTAGTTTTGATTAGAGTGGTTATTTTTAAAATAAAAAAAAATAGTCAAAATCATTTAGTGATAGATAAATAAGTCTTAATTAAAAATATATGAAGGTTAATAAAACGAATTGCATTCCTTTAATGCAGAAGAAAGCCCAAACATAGGCTCTCAGAACGTACAGACAAACTTAAATTCATTACAAAACCGGCTAATAAAAAATAACTTACAAAATGAAACCAAGCAACATTTACACTGAGACGCTCAGACTGCCCCCATTAATACTTTACAATGCACCATTGCCAAAACAAATAAATACAAAATACTTGGATCTTACAATGGAGAGAAGACTGGCATGAAAATCACATTTGACTAACTTAAAGAAAAGGTGGATTCAACGACTCACAACAGTAATCTGCAGAGAGATGAAACATGCTAGGAGTGCCTTCAATGAGAGGTTTCTCCACCCACGATTCCACGGGAATCTCTTATGGGAGTTTCTCAAAAGAAGGGTAAAAATATAATGTGTGTCACATAACATTTGTATACCTATTAATACCTAGGTAATTTTTGTTAATATTTATTATTATAGTATTATTGATGTAGTAGACGAATACGGATGCCTACAATGAGGAGCGAATACGAAAACTATTTATTAGCATTTAGTCTTTATAAAAAAAAATGTTATTAGAGTGTACATTGCATAAGAAAAAGTGTTGAATTATATTATCATATTCACATTAAACAGGGAGCGGGATAGCTTAGACTGTAGATGGCTGAGCTGCTGTGTTGTGTGTCACGGGTTCTAATCTAGTTGTGACAGGTAATTTATTAAATCTGTAAACAGACATAGAGGGTAACTGAGGGATCTGCAGTTCATCCTTGGGCCCACTCAATGTTAACATTTACATATTAAATTAATGATTAAGCGCTCGCTGGTCATTTTTGTATTCACTCCTAAACATTGGCGTGCATACACGTTTATTACATCAACGAAATAACGTAACATAATATAAAGAATAAATAAGTAAAAGTTCAACATTCCTTATATAATAATAATAATATCTGGCGCAACAACTCGTCACCGAGTCTGGGCCGCCTCCAGCATTCTCCGCCAGTCAGTTCTATCCTGCGCAACATCCCTCCAGTTTCTAGCATTAAGAAGGGTACGTGCATCTACCTCACATTTGGTCTCCCTACGCTCCATGTGCCATGGATTCCCTCTGTGAGAATCTTCTTGGGAATCCGCGTGTCCTCCATCCGTACCACGTGACCTGCCCATCGCAGTCGGCCAAGTTTAATTGTTCTGACATCTCAAAGGTTGTATACCTCTCTATTGTATCGCCTTCTTCATATTCCTCCCACTTTTACTGGTCCGGAAATCTTCTTCAGGATTGTCCTCTCGAAGATTAGGATCCATTTCTCATCTGCCTTTGTTAGAGCCCAGGCCTCTGAGCCATGTGTGAGTACTGGCCGAATCAGTGTTTTGTAGATCAGCAGCTTTGTCTGCCCAGAGAGGAACCTGCTAGTTAGTTGCTTCTTTAGGCTATAATAGCACCTATTATATTATATTAGCAGAATTAATTCTTCTTCTTATCTCCTGAGACATGTCATTTTGTGAATTAACTTCTGTTTCTAACTTCGAAGTAATCCTCTTTTTCCTGGGTTCCTCCTATTCGCATATACTTGGTCTTCTGTATGTTGACATTAAGCCCAAGTTTCTTGGCTGCCTCTTCCAGTGCTAAGAAAGCTTCCCTCAGTGCCCTTTTAGATCTTGCCATAATGTCAAAGTAATCGGCATACCCTAGGATTTGGACTAGTCCATCTACCTGAATTCCGGAATTTCTTATGACCATTCATTCATTATGTAGTTATTTAAAAAGTTAAAACTTTTTTATGCTTGGCTTAGGGAGTTGAGGGGTCCCATCGCCCAGTCATTTAACTTCAATCAGCCACTGGTCCTTCAGGTTGGGGGGAAACCCAGAACCGGAGGGCGTAGCCCGATCACCCTTGCGAGATGACATAAATATTCAGGAGAGCAGTTGTCCCGAGGGTACAGGGCCTCCATCGCTGGGCTAATAACATGGCAGTTTATTTTATTCAAAGGGAACAAAATAGGCTCGGAAGGTCGAGGCTCCTCGAGGAAGTCAAAGAAGAAGAACTTTTATTTAAAAGTTATTAAAAAAACTTGCGACTAACCACTTAATGATAAAAGTTATTTTTAAATAGTTAAAGTCTAACTCTATTGTAAAAAAAGTGATTCAATCCCTGAAAAAACTATCCGGAAATAACGGCTGATTAGAGGTAAATTCACCGATGAGGTAATTGAGAGCGATAATACGATAATTTCTGGTCCATTTAAAGCAATTTAAATTATACAAAAAACTTCAGTTGTTTCTTCTGGTTTAGACCGTGTCGGTGAATTTTCTGCCAACGTTTCGCCAGACATGCTGCTGACTTCCTCAAGGCTTAATTGAGAAGTCAGCAGCATGTCTGGCGAAACGTTAGCAGAAAATTCACCGACACGGTCTAAACCAGAAGAAACAACTGAAGTTTTTTTTATAAATAGTGGCCGTGGAAACTTGAAAGAGAATTTAAATTATTTGAAATGGCGTTTAAATTGATTTTATTGAACATAATTAAAATACTCCTAAAGATGGATGTAGGGAGTGGATATTTGAAATCCGGATAAATAAAGAAATATACAATATTTATGGCGGAACATACTTATATCTCAATTCAGATCAGAGTCCAGTAGGGGATACAGCTATAAGGGGAGTATTTGGAGCGAAAAAATCTGTCAGACTCAATTTATTTTGGAGCGGGCATTCGGAGCTGTTGTTGAAAAATTGCTCGGCGCCACTCTGATATATTGCTTCCTCTCTCAAATCTCGGAGAAAATTGTGTTCTTCGCCAAGACCCTCAATTACACAGTTGTTTTCTCCACTTTTCCGGCCGGTAAATCCGGGAATTATTTAACCTGATGTCTCAATATTTTCATCTGTCGGAACTATTAACCTTCCAAAAATATAAATACGAATACTTTATTCGAAGTGAAAACTTCTTTATTAAGCGACTTTTTGGTAGGGGAAAAACTTATGCATTAACGTCATCGACTTCAGCAACATACTCGAGACACCTAGCGCCAGTACATGAGTTACACAATTTGTGTTAATCAACTTTGATTTACGATTAGAATTCCGTAGGAATAATAATAGTGATATTTAACTAAAAGGTCATTTAATAGTTGTTAATTAAATACTAATGGTAACTTAAAACATTATCTAGTTGGATTTTCATTTCTCCTAAAAGATTTTGTTTATCAGTTAAATGTCTTGTTTTATGAACTGATCGGAAGTACAAATCGTCTAAATATTGTTGAACTTAACGATGACAATAATACTAAAAATGAAAATATAGATCATTAACATATATGTAAATACGTATACAATGTGCGATTAATATAACTGTATACTAAATATTATTTCTATTAAATTTTTGATATTTTTTATTGAGCTTGTGCAGCTAATCACAAGTATTTTTGATGATAAATAAACTCCATGAAAGTGTTTATAATTATTCGGGGTTAATGATTTCAATTTAAACACTGTGGAATTTAAATAATCAAGACTATAATTGATTAAGAAATCCAAAAGAGAAAAAAAGAAAGAAAAAGTCATTACAAAGTTTTCAATTTTCACTTCTGTCGGGAGGGTACAAAATGGCGCTCAATCATGAGCTCTATTGTCGGATTTTTTTTCATGTGCTGACTTAATATTGCAAAACGAAGCTTCCTTGAGAAGTATTTACTTTAAGTTTAGGTCGGTCATTACAAATATATTTCACCAATTACTTTGAACATACGGTTGAAATGTAATATAATAATTTTCTCTTATGCAATGCTTACTCATTCTGTATTACATTCGAACTATAAGTCTGCCAGACCAAAACCGTGCTGTTTAAAGTAAAGCTATGAACACGTAGATTTATATCGTTTTGATTGTGCCGAAGTTTTTATGATTATATAATGCCATTGCATATTTCTAATCTGAATATCATACAACATTTTGTAAAGCTTACTGACTCACTGACAATTTGTTTACTTCTTTTACTACCAAGCTCAGCCCGGGAGACGCCTGTGAAGAATGTGGTCGGTCACTGCCTGCTAATTCTATTATAGATATACGGAGGTCAATTAGATACAGTAAACAACTTCACCGATGGAATATAAACAAGGAGAACTAGCTATAGAGGAGATAATCGATCACAACCCTCACAAATTGACAGATAGATTCGTCCTCCAAACAGCAAAACAAAATATCTTAAGGGACCAAATCAGGAAATAGAAGCTTTTCTTTTATTGGGTAAACTGAAACACAGTAAGAATGAAGTACTTACAACACCATGAGGACTGTATGAACCTCAGAACAGCACAACCAAAACTGAAGAGGCAATATCCCAGCAAAAACGTAGCACGTACAGAAACTTGGTATTCAAACTTGACTTTAGTAAGGACTGCACCAAAGTTTTATGTTATTTCTTGACTCAATAATGATCAAAAAAGATCACCAATGGGAACCGGTGTTCACTAATGGGAAAACCATCTTATCTGTAAAAGATATTGATATTGCACTATCCATATATCATTCATCAGAAACCAACTTAGACCTGAGTGCTGCTGAGAAGACTGTGCAAGAACCAAGTAATGCAACCTGTTTTAATAGTAATCAAATTGCAACGTTTAACAAAAAATATAGCATAAATGAAATGGATGTCTCCAGTCATTGCATGAAAAAAAGAAACTGGCCTGGCCTGAATCAGGTCTACAAAGAATTTATAATAAATATAAGAAGAAAGACTTGCAAGGTTCTTTATACATGGAAAGCCCATATTCTACATCACTGGAAAAAAGGCAGAAATATTCGAGCAACTGAGGAAATGCCAATCTGCTAACAGCCTGACAAGTAACATGCAAGCAAAATACTCTATCCGAATTTAAGATTTTAAACCCGCTTATGTCAAAGTGTGGAGTGGTCTTCTCCTTGATAATCCAGAACACGTGGATATTAACGGATGATGGTGAAATGGATTAAACATTAAATCTGGCAGGGTTCAACGCTAGGGGCGGTTATCAATTTCCTTCTCTTCAATCTAATGATTAACCACCTTCAAAAAGCCATAAAAGAGTTGGTAGTAGTATAATGCTGTACAACATGATTCTACGGAGATGTTGTCTTGTGAGCTAAACTAGTTTGGTGAGCATTATGAACCATGTGCTAAACATATAGCCGCCTGGTGCACCAGCAACAGAATGATTCTAAAAAATATTTAAGTGTAACCCAGGACCATAAGCTAAACTGGTTGCAACATATCGCACACAGAGCAGAGGAAGATCTAAAAATAAGAATTATATGAAACACCTTATGGATTTTGAGCGGACTGGAGATGGGACATTGTGTGTATATAGATGTTTGCGTTTATATACCCTCCCACACTCCACTCTTCTCAAATCCAATCATGTGTAAATAAATACCCTATACGGCAAACTCTCTCTTCCTCCCCCCTTACATCGAATATTTCTCCCATAGAGTTCCCTCTCTCCTCTCTGCTCTGCCCCTTGTCCTTTTTTGTATGGATCTGGGTTATTTCACTCTCTTGAGTATTCTGAATAGTTTATTCTCCAGTTGATTCTATTGTAGTAGGATCTTATTGGATGATTCCGAAAACAATACGTTCCTCAAACAACAACGTTGAACGAACCTCCCAACGTTTCGCTTATTCATTCATAATCAGGATTCAACAGAATAATCTCATATAATTTTTCTAATCAAGTTGCTTAGACCTACTTCTATTTAATATTTTTATGGTTGATTAAATTGTGAAAATAATGTTCCTAATCAAATTTTATATTTGATCATTATTTCAACTTCCCTGGATGAAATAGTCATAAAAATGTAGTTCAGTGCATTCGTTTTCAATCATTTTGAAAATTTTAAATTTTGAAATTTAACGGGACTCCCAAAAAGTAGTACAATTTTTCCTACTTAAGCTGAATATTCTTCAGGGAATAAATTTGAGAAAACACGATCGAATGGAAATTTTCGTATATACAAATTTTATTCTTAGAATTTATTACTCTGGCTCGATAAAAAAAAATCTGTTCCACCACTACAACTCGTAAAAGTTCTTGGGTTCAGTATTGTAGTGTTTCCAAGACAAAGCATATGAAGAAAGAGAAGGTGACTGGCCCGAAATCGCACTTAACCTCCAGGTTTTCCCACTAATTAAACGTACACATTTTATAGAGACTAGTAAAGATGGGACAGCAGATCTCACAGAGTCCATATATGGCTGTTAACAGATTAATAATTAATGTCTAATAACCGGCTTCGAACTTGGGATCTTCAGCAGAATGAGGCACAGTAAGCAGGATTCCGGAATGACTGTTCAGATCAGTCAAGCGAGATTCGTCGGCAATTTCATGATTGTCTCCTTTAGGTAATTCATAAGTTACATTGAAAACCAATTTTTCTTAACCTTTCTTCAATCATTCAGTGGTTTTAAAACAAATAAACCACATAAATGAGCTACACAACGATAAAATTTCATTTCAGTAAAATCGTGAGAAATACTTCCTTTCAATAATCACTAATCGTTACAAATTACATTTATTTCATGATCCTCGAGAATTTCATAACGGATATCACACACATGGCGAGTTTTGATAAGGCGAGAAAGCAGATAGGAAACAACTAAGAGAAAATGTTATTCTATAACAGGAGAATTTCCCAACAGAAGGAAAACTTGCAAACAAAGCAAACTTTTCTAAGCTAATACCTGTCGTCCTTTTTCAATTCAAAAACTGTCAAACAAACATGATCATAATTCAAGCGAATTCATAGAAATGTAGCAAACTTCAATATATGAGTAATTAAGCGGAAATTGATAATATTTTGATGGACAGATCTATTAATTAATAATCGATAAAGTCTGCGAACTCTGAGGGCATTGGTTTACTTTTTCAAGATGTTTTTTAAAAGGAAGTCGTACAATCTGTACCTAAATATATCACTGTGTTTGCATATACCAGTAAAGGAACAAGCTTTTACTGTTTAGATGCCAAAACATCTGCTTTAGAATTTTAAAAAAATAGATAGAATTAAATTCTAGAATATTAACAGAATTAAAAAATCTCTTGATCCCAAAATTGGAAATGAAAATTTTATCTAAACATCATACGGTCGGCCAAGTAGTTGTGAATCTAAATAAATTATTTTGTTACCACTATTACGAGAAACCATTATTTATGTTTTTGGAATAACACCCATTATCACTAGATTTTCCTTCGAAACCTGGGAAGGATTGAGAAGAATGTAACATAAGGCTTGAGGATTTTAACATCTTATAAATAAAGATGACTGCAACCCTACGATGAAAAAGTGTACCAATAACACTGTTCTGCAAAAACGTTTCTCTCCCTTGAGAAGTTGTTCCTGATTTTTATATTTTCATGTGTGCTAAATTTGAATCTGAAGTCAAAAAAAGTCCACCAAGCACCATTTTTTAGAGATTGGAGTTGTTTTTGAAAAAAAAAAAAACACTTTTCTCATAAATTTAATAAACTTTTTTTTGTGAAAATCAAAAATATATAAAATAATAAATTATTTAATTCTGTACTCAATTAATGTGTATATTTTTTCCTTATGTACTCTTCATCACCTGTCTCCCATTGTAGTGTCCAACAGAAGTTCGCAAGCATCTTATCATAGCTTTTACCGCTGTACTTTTTTTCCATCTGGGCTATGTCTAGATGAAACCGTTCTCCGTGTTCATCTGAAACTACTCCCAAGTTGGGTGCGAAGAAATCCAAATGGGAATGCAAAAAATGAATTTTTAAGGACATGTTCCAACCATATATGATGAAAGCAATTCTTCCACAATTTCATTGTAATTTGTTGCTCTTTTGTTCCCCAAAAATTGTTGACACAGGTTTTCGAATGCTGTCCAGGCTCTCTTTTCTATTGCATTTAATTGTCTTTTAAATTCAACGTCCTTAAGATGGTCACGAATTTGAGGCCCCACAAAAATCCCCACTTTAATCTTTGAGTCCCTTAATCTGTGTAACTTCTTTTTCTAGTAGAAAAAGCCTTCTCCTTCCTTGTCCATTGTTTTCACGAATTCTTCAGATGGCTGAACTTTAGATAAAGGGTGGGGGAACAGTTAAGTTTAGGAGGAGTGCATGGGGCAAGTACCTGGGGAAGCCCGCCAGTAGGCAACAGTCCCTTCTTTTGTGAATGTTAGCCCAAAATTCCTGAAGCCTAATACTTATGCTCTCCCAACTTTTTCATTTTATAATACATTATAAAAGCTTCAACATTGAATAGGTTTTTTGATTTTTTGTTAAAGTTTTCAGTGATCAAAAAATTTTCAAAAGATTCTAAAAACAACTCATTTTTCGACCTAAAACACAGATTTGACAAAAATGGTGTCTGATAGAGATTTCCTGAATTCGGATTCGTGTTCAGCACACTTCAAAACATAATAAAACAACATTTTGGTTGAAGGGAGGATTTTGATGCAGAACAGATTAATTATAACTCATCTGGAATATTACATTTGTTTCTATACGCCATTTATCAATATGAGCAAACGTGGGCTTATAATCATGTTAAAGCCACCCTTTAGAAGCCAAAATGATTATGTTGCAATCCATAAAGAAGCTATAGAGAGCTTATATTGAGTAGGGTATAAAGAAGTGGGTATAAATCTTGTTTATTGCATATAACTATTTATTGCAAGCTCAATTGGATTCAAATAACTTTACCAAAATTTCTCAAGTTTCCAAATAGCAGGTGAATATCATAAAAAAATTTAAAACCCTTTTCAATTTGTTAGTTAATTCTCACATCTCAACTCAAGACAATTGAATCTTACATTCGACTTTTCATTCCTCTCTTTATTGTCAAACCGGAAGCCTCTGGGATTCGCAAATGCTATTAATAAGTAAAATATTTATTATAAAATATATATGATTTTACTTGCTTCTTCCTAACAAGAAATGCCGATAGCATAATGGACGGAAGAGAAAGCACAATTAAACTGATTTTGATGTCGGATGATTTGTCCGTAGAAGTGATTATGAAGTCGTTGGTAAAGAGTCATTATGTTTTATTTGAAAGTTGGTAAGCACATAGATTATTGTTTGCAGCAGCTTATTTGAGGCGTTTGGTTTAAAAATCGGGTACATCCATTTTTTTCCAGAAATGACGTATTTAATATGTTTGTTTCAAAACCGTCTAGATCCTTCAAAAGTCAAAACCGAAAGATATCACCTGTCAAAAGTGGTAATATCCATTTCATCAAATGAAAACTTTTGATTTTATGAAATATCAAATATATATATATATATAAAAGAACAAAAGTTATTTGTTTTTAAAAATGTCTATTTTATTTATTTTTATTAGCCACCAGATATCGATATTTCCCGATCAAAGTGAGGTATATTATACCCAACATATTTTTTATATTATAAGAGTTTTAAAATATGACATCATAAAAAATTGTCAGCAATTATTTTTTGAAGTGAATTGTCGGCAAAATAAAGAAATATAAGTATAATAAAAACAATTTGTTAAATTGATTATTTTTAAAAATTGAATCTTTTTAATCAGTCTTAAAAATGGACTTAATCGGTTTTGAAACCGAACGCCTCATTTTTAATAATATAATTAGAAATGTAATATTTTTTCAGAGCAATTTTGTAGGAATATATTCTTTTGACTATAAAGTGTCTATGTTAGAATTCGCGTATGAGTTTAATCAAATGTTTAAAAAAATATAAATTTATTTTGGAGATCACAGTAATAAAATGTAAGACAAAATATTATTCTAGCAATTAAAATTATAAAGGCTAACAAAATTTTATCTACTGATTATGTTTTAATCCTTGCAAATTTTTTTCTTTGTGAATTACTGGAATTGGATGGACATGAAGATAATTGATTAGGGCAGGTCCATTGTACAATAAGGTTCATTTGTCTCTTTCATATTTCTCGAACTTATAAATTTCATCAACTTCAAAAAGAATAACAATCCTGAGAGTAAATTTGTATTTATTAAAGCATTGGAGCAATTACGAATTGGATTTTCAGTAAATCAAGAGTGCTAAATTACTAAGAATTGAGTCAAATAAACTGCTTAATTATATCAAACACAGTAATAACATATTTCATAGTGACTTTGTCAGATAAGCTAAATGCTATTCGCTCGTTAAAGAGTATACAGAATAACTCAAAAATTGGTATTGTCATTGGTTGAAGATTTTTAATTCAGGAACCGACGTATCTGATATTTGGTTTCCAACATATTTGTTTTGTTTTTTAATAAAATCGTCTGAGTATCATCATGTTTGAGCTTGAAGTTTTAGTGAGCTAAGCTGAAATAAGATCGATTATACTAATACTAGAATTAATAATAGTATAATTAACTTGATTAATTTTCTCCTTACATCATAGAGGGGATTATTTGCAATAGCAACATTTAATAACCTACAATTTATCCATTGCTGGCAAAAATTACATCTCTCTCCGCATTTATGTTACCATATTATTCATGGCAATCATGAATCATGGGGTTACATATTAACCCCATATCAATAAGGCCACTAAGTCTACTGGAATCGGAACTAGAACACAAAACGTATTCTGGTTTGATATTATTACTGATTTGATACTGAAATCTATCATGGGTATAAGAATATATTTGATAAAAGCTTTAAAAGGTATCGAGAAAAAATATTGATTGTTTTTTTTTGTTGTTTTGTATATTTCTTCAACATCTCTAAATAACCAAGAGAGAGCGATGTAATCAGTGCGCAGATTGCTGTGTTGCTTAGCTGGAGGTTCTGGTTTATTTACCATAGTGAAGTTTCGTTTAGACTCGTTAAGGGATTGGGGTTCAGTAAATTTTAGAGATTGTAATGTTTCTTCGACAAACGGTTGTGCAGGGAGGTGATTTATCCTAGATTACGCTCAACCGCCAGATTATCCTTATTTTGGGTACAGATTTATAGAGACTGGGTGAGCCCAGGAGGGTCCTGCATATGAAAGGATCCATTTTCTGCCGCTAAAAAATTAAATAAAGTCTGCCAGCGAGCTGGACCATCGGCATGGCAACTCAGCGCTCTAACACTGACCAACTCCGCTCTCTATTTACCTTAAAGAAGATTTAAAATTAGATATACTTTATAATGCATTTATTTAAGTTATTTTTAAACAACATTTTTGTACTAATTTTTAACATTTAAGTCCATATATTTAATGATGACACGGTTCTGAGTCAAATTTCATGCAAGAACGAAAGGGCCTTGTTATCATTAAATCTTCAAAGATGGCGTTCACTTATTTTTCAACTTAATTGGACAAGTCCTTTATTTTTTAAATATTAATAGGGTTGACAAATTTTTGTAGGCGTGTGTTTACAGATATGCCATTGGCATTACTATGATATATTCGCATTATTAGCATTAGTTAAGAAATACAAAATTTTGTTTGAACCAAAGCATAAACTTGGTGAACTTTAAGATTAAACCCTATATATATATATATATATATATATATATATATATATATATATATATATATATATATATATATATATAAAGTTATGTAAATAGACTAAATAGTCCGTAGGTTAAGTTAATAATATTAAGATTAAGATTGACGAGATATACTAGAGAGAAAAGAAAAAGTTAGTTCTATTCTGAATACTGTGCCATTACTCTGCCCGAAAAACCCTTTTTTGTTTCGTATTTATTCAGTCTAATTGTAAGTGGTTCCGAAACGGGGGACTAGATAATTCACTCGCGGGATAATTCGATTTTTTTAAAATTCGACGTGAATAGATTAACAAAATCTTAAACATGGGTGAAAGAGAGAAACTAGCTAAATTAGAATACCAACAGGGCCAGGCAGCCGTGGAACGCTCGAAATTGGAGGCACAGTTGTCGAAAGCGACGTAAATGACCTAACTGGAGCTGCTGTAAATAAGAACTCAAGGCTCAGCGTTCATACATGAAGCTGGAATCATTTACAGCAGTTGTTAGTGATTTGGAGCATTTCATAAAGGAGGGGGCCAAATTAAAAGTCTCATAGTCGCAAGGAAAAATACAGGCGCATTGTTAGAAGCCGATGTAGTGCTTCTGGATGCATCTTTAGCTAGTAGGATCTCGAAGAGAATTTTAAATGCGATCCAGGGCGACTCAACACATTCCTAGGATACATTGAAGGCGAGATTAAAAAAGCTGTATGGCGGAGGGAGGTGGTCTCCAGGAAAAGACACCTTTTACTTATTAAAAGAACGGTGGACTCAGGGCCAATTGGAGGGTGATTTTGTCGAGAAGATGAACAGGAAGGATGAGAAAATGATGGAAACGTTCGGCCAAGCTGAAGGAACCCAGCGGATAGAATTTGTGATGGACATTTTGAAAGAGCAGTTAAATCACTACATTGATCGAGCCGACTCACTTCCTCGCGATCGAGACAAGCGGAAGGAAGGTCGCTTGAACAAATCAAAAGGAGAGTGGGTACAAATAAAACCCCAAGAAGGAGGTATGGAAGCCCACCCAGACAGAACACTGTCAAAAGAAGGTTTGATAAGCGACATACCAGAGGTTCTGAGGAAAGGAAAAGAAGACCTGAACGACGTTGTTACGAGTGCAGTCAGACGGGGCATGTAGCAGAGCAGTGTCGTTTCATACGATGTTTTGAATGCGGTAGACAAGGTCACGTAGTGAGAGAGTATCCAAGGTAGAAGTGTGAGGATCGCAGACACGCAGAAGGAGCGGAGGCGGAGGCCACTATTCCAGGAGGGAGTTATCAGGAGAAGAGAGTGTAAGATCGGGACGCAGCACTCCGGCTCCGATTAGACATGAGGTGAGTAAGGGGGATCCAAGGAGGGAGGGTCCCTTCGGGGCCGCATTAGTGATGCGGCAATCGCGTTCTGATTGAGGATACGGTAATAGGTGCGGCAACCCTTCTAGTAATTTAGAGATTAATAATTCCGGGAGAAAAGGGAAATGGACTAGGTTGCCCGTGGCGAGGTTGGCGGAATCGGGAATGTCGTTTCTATTGGATACAGGGAGTACTAACTCCATGATTAGTAAAAAGGGGCAGTGAAATTGGGTGTATGGGGGACGCAAAAACATTGCAATTGTACAATTTCTACGGTTAGTGGGCGTGCTAAGACCTTGGGAGAGGTAAACCTCAATCTTAGAGAGTTAGCAGGACAGGTTGACAAGGTTTAAGTACATATCGAATATATTCGGCATACGTTGAAGAACTTATGCCGGGATTTTATTTCATCGTGGGCTGTGATATTCTGCGGAAAACGGGTCTCAGAATAAGGGTAAAGGAACGAACCTGGCGGTATCATATTGGGGAGATGTATTAGCAAACTGTCACAACAAGGAAGAACGGTAGTATTGAAATCGGGGCAGTTGAATGAGAGAGGGGGCCTACAGACCGAACCGCAAGTTGCAACCATGATCTATTTTACAGGGAGAATGAAGTCCTACCGACTACGGATAAACGGTACCTAAAATTGTCCTCAAAACCGACACCCCTGTTTATGTGAGAGACCGACGGTACCCCCAACCAATGAGAAAAATTATTAGGAAACGGCTCCAAGAACTGCTGCAACAGGGAATCATTAGACACAACAATTCACCTTACAATAGTCCGTTATGGGTAGTGGAGAAGAAAAGTGAGCCAGGGGACAGCGCAAAGCAGTATAGAGTAGTAGTATAGTAGACTATTCCAAACTCAACGAAGCTACCAAAGATGAACGGTACCCACTACCTAGGGTCGAGGACATCCTGTGCTACTCACAGACATGGGGTGTACAGACATGCTACGCCCCATATTCAGCACATTAGACCTTAAAAGCGGATACCACCAGTAAAATAAAATCGGTAAAATAGCCTTTTCATGGGAACGAGAGCATTACGAATTTGTTCAAATGCCGTTGGGCTAAAAGGAGCTCCACTTACGTTCCAAAGACTCATGGACGAATTTCAGCGGGGGTTGGGAGAGGAATTCTCACAGGTTCACTTGGAGGACCTGATCGTGTTTAGTCGTACGGAAGAGTAGCCATTGAGACACCTTGCGCGAGTATTCGACAGACGACGAGAATTCGGTCTCAAGTTATCCTGCGGGAAATCGAAATTCGGTCTGCGTAAAATTAAGTTTATAGGTCATGTTGTTTCGCAGAACGGAGTTCTACCGGATCCGGAGAGGGTTAAGGCGATCCAGGAAGCACGATTAGCGACGAATGTTCGCAGGATTTGTAGATTTCTAGGGATGGTTAATTACTATAGCAGATTCATCCCGGGAATAGCGGAATTAACCCAACCTTTGACTGAAATCTTACGAAAAGGGAAGCGGTTTTGTATAGGTTCGAGCCCAGCTGAGAGTATCTGGAGATGTACTGATCACGAGACCGCTACTGCCCTTTCCGGATTTTCAAAAGCTGTTTAAAGTTACGACAGACGCGAGTGAAGTCCCTATTGGGGCGGTGTTATCGCAGGATTTTGCAGACAGTGAAAAACCTATAGCACATGCAAGTCGTAAGTTGAACGGGGCGGAACAAAAGTACAATGCCAAAGAACGGGAACTCATGGGGGTGGTGTGAGCAGTCGAAAATTTTTGCCCGTATGCTTATGGGAGAAAGTTCGAATTAATCACGGAGTATAAACCACTCATTTATTTAAGGACGCTTAAGGAATCCTCGGCGAAGGTGTTGAGATTGAAAGAACGATTGGCGACCTATGCCTTCCGCAGTATCCATAAAAACTGAGTAGATTGTTTATCCGGGGATCTTGTAATTAATGCCCTAGATGAGGATGAGGAAAGCGCGGCGTCGACGGACCGTCTGAATATCAACTTATATTCAGGTCCAAACAGGATCCCGGTATAGTCACAAACGCCAATTCGTTTGAAGGGTTATCAAAAATTTTAGTGCACACCCCCGCACAGTAGAACGAGCGTTAGGGAGGCCTGGACATTCATTAGTATCTCCGCTTCTGGTTCTCCTAGAATAATGCTATTGCTACGGTTTTAAAGCTTTTTGAATGGACTATTTAATTATATGATAAACAGGATCAAATATTTTAGGGGAAACGTGTAAAAATTCTAGATTTGATATTTCGATGTTCGATAGTTTATAATCTAACATTGTACCTATATACTACTAGAATGGGTACAATACAGTATTCTATGGAAAGACAGATACATAGGTATTAAATAAAGTTATACAAAGGAAAAAGTAACAAACCAAATAATTTAATTATTAAACAAGATGAATATAATAATTGATAATTACTTTTGTTAGTTAATACACTAGGTATAATTGATACATCAAAATTATAATAAATGTAGGTGCCTATATAAAATTGTTTTATTTAGATAACGAAATAAAAATTTAAAAAATAAATAAATAACAATTTAAAAACTTGACGATTTGTTGTTGTATGTAATTTAAATGCATATTTATGGGGGAAAATAGGGTGTGCCGGTTTGTTTTCCTGTTTAGTTTATACATACACTAGCGTTTGCCTACGACTTCGCTCGCGTGGAATTAGGTCTGCCACTTAATGTTTCGTGACAAATCATTTTAAATAAATAATTTAATTTTTTGTAACTATAGGTAATCCACCTATGTGCACCATTACAAATATGTCGTTCAAATACCACACACAAACTAAGTTTAATTGCTAATACTATTATGTTAGAAAAGGATTCGGATAAATGAATGTAAAGAAACATTGGTAAACAAAAGAAAACTTGCGAAAAGTAGACGCCAATATCAACAGAAATTATTTAAAATTAATTCTCAAGGCCCGGAAAAAAAAAAATCATTTTCTCGGAAAATAGCACCTAGTAGCAGAATCCGACTAATGGAAAAAAAACTTCAAACATTCTAGTTATTTACTGTGAAGGTAGTTTTTTGGGCGATTTTGAGCGATTTTCGCAATTGATTATTTTAGTTTTATCCCCCAATTTTCACCGAAAAATCCCAGACGTTTGAAATAATCCCAAGTTTTATTTGCCTAAAATATCTTATTATGGATGAGTTTTTTTCCAGTAGGTGCACGATTAATTTAATGCATTACCTCAAACAGTGGATTGCTTAAAAAATATGAGTTTTTAGAAAAATTTATATTTCAATTCAGAATTTTCCATATAAGATTTAATTTATCTATGGATTTTGTTGAGAAGAAGTATAAAGTATAATTTAAGATCAAAATAAAGGACAAATTCAGTTATTAGAGAATTGGTCCAATGTCCAACAAATGCGTTGATTCGTTCCACTGTGCCCCGTGACGATCGAGGACACCGAAGTTGAGCGTATATTCAAGGAATTTGGCGTACCGGGTCGTAGTTGCTACTTCTACGTAGGGAACAGGGTCATTGCTGATAAATTAAAACGGTTGTGGCGACAAGAGATGGTTGGGGATGGGTACTTCTTGACGCGGTACTTACGGCATGTCGATACAATTTCCGACCCTTCGATACAACGACAAATCGTTATCGACCATCATGAAGGCAATACAAATCACCATGGAATTGAAGAGACTTTGCGTGGGCAAAACCATTATATTTTTGGAAGCATATGGGTCGTACTATAAAGGAACATATAGCGCAATGTCCAGTTTGTCAAAGAGCAAAGTACGATAGGCAACCTCCGGTAGCGACGCTAGTAGTTACCCCCACTTTTTTGGAACCTCTTAGATCGGTGCAGATTGACCTCTACTCCAACGAAGGACAATTATGGCTCACGTCAACTGATAGTTTTAGCAAACTGACGATGGAGTACCCCGTCGAGAAGAAAACTCCGAGTATGGTACTGATGCAGAGAACTAAATTTAAAGGATTGAAAATGACACAGTACTACCGAAACGTCTTAAATGATACATAAGGATTAAGATTATATAATGAATGGAAAATGGTTTTCTATTTCCCAATATATAAAGTTTAATAATAATTTAATATTATTTTATTTAAAATATAATTAACCATAGAGAATAATTTAAGGACAAAAAACAAATAATAAAAGAGAAAACTGTTAATGAAAAAAGATTAAGATTAAAACAGCAGAAAAATAATGCTTTTTTTGTTCAACTTAATAAACAATTTGTGCATATTTGGCTTTTTTTAAATTAACAAATTTTCGTACTATTTTTTATTAGTGCTCACTTTAATTACACACAATTTTTTTTATATAAATAATTCTTTTAAGTGATATAATAGGAATTCGGTTGCTTTTGTTAAATTCCTAAATTATTCGTCATTCAAAATAATATAAGCCAATTTGAGAAAATAGCATTAAAACAAAACCAAAAACAGTTTATTTTTTTTATTTTACTGTTTTTTATGGTTATTATTTTGAAATATTTTTATTTTGAAGAGAAAAGATTTGACTTTGCCGGAATTTGAACTCGGTTGGCCTTAAAAAAGATTTAAAATTAGATATATTTTATGTATATCTATATCATTATATCTTTTATATATCTAAATTTAATTCGCTAGAGACACGGGCGACACGGGTTCATACCCCGTTCAAGACAAATCTTTTCTCTTTAGAATAAAAATATTTAAAAAACAATTAGTTTAGAGGTACATTTTTCACTGAGTAGCCACTCCTATTGGTCCTGAAGATGACCTACAAAGTAAGCTAGTCGAAACGTAGGCACAAATAAAAAATAAGTGGAAACTTATTTGTGTGTATATTTTGACTTCATCCCCCAACAATTTCCATCCTCTATTAGTTATTTCAATCAACTATTTCCTCTCTAACAAAAAAAAATTGGTTATTAAATTTATTTGGAAAAAGAAATGGAAACCAGATCTTGGAAGAATAAAGCAGAATACAGGCCAACTCGAGAATCTCATCACTGAATGGAAATTTCTCATAACAATGGTGACACTTGTAAAAGATTGATGTGGAAAAGCGAGCTTCAGGCTCATATGTATGTAAAAATATATTGAACGTGCGCAGTCCTTCAAGAAAGGAACAGACCCCTAAACTCTAAAAATTTCAATAATCACGTACAGAAAGAGAAAGAAATTCCTAATATCTTATTCTAATATTGAAAGCACATTTTCATTTTATCGTTTATAATAATTACTATTTTAAGACGGAATTCTGTGTTAGAAAAAAAACTGTATAGACTGTTACGAAGGCCACCGCCTGAGCAAAAATATGATCACCTACAACCACCAGGTATTTCATTCCAATTATCATCTAATTTTTAAAGACTGGGTGAGCCCCAGGGGAGTCTGCAGATACCACAAGGATAATCTATGCTATTAAAAGATTAATTAATTTATTTGACACAGCCGGATTCAAACGAGCGGCCTTCAACTCAACTCAGTGCTCTATACATCGATATAACTCACTTCCACATTATCCACTAAATTAAATATAATTTAGTTTTACAGTTACTATTATAGTAAGTTAGGGAGCGAAATGGCTAAGCGGTAGAGCACTGAGATGCCATGCCAAAAATCCTGGTTCGAATCCCGCTGCTGGCAGGACTTATATTTAGTTTATATATTATATGTTCAGTTAGTGGCCAGAGATGGATCATATGGGATCTAGGACCATCCAGGGGCTCACCCAGACTTTATAAAAAGGGTACCCAAATAAGGGGGAAAATCTGGGGGTTGAGAGCGATCTAGGACAAATAACGCCCTATACAAGCGTTGTCTATGAAACACTACAGTACCATGCACTGAACCTCAGATCCGTTCACGTGTTGTATTGGTACAATTTTTTTAAATTATAATAATTAAAATTAATTCGACCTAAATATTATAAAAATCTTTTGAAGAAAAAAAAGTGGGTGGAAGCTGGAACGTTCTAAGAAGTAAAGAAGAATACAGAATAATTCCAGAATTTCATCATGATGACACTTGTAAAGCCTGTAAGCATCAAAGGAAGTTGTAAGCTAACTTAAAAATCCTTTGTAAAGTCTATTCAAATGGGCTATGCTCTTTTTAGAGAGAAACTGAAATTTTAACCACCAAGGCCTCAAAAACAAGGAAAAAAGTGAAGTGATTATAACATTAGGAACACAGATATTTTTTTAATAAGAGAAAAATATTTCTTGATCATAGTAAATTATTATGCTATTTGATTTCATTAAGGATATTTCAGCAATTACTAAAACTGAAAAAAAAAATCGCTAATAACACGGTTCCTTAAGGAAGGGGTTGGACATAATAAAATCAAGCTACACAAGATAAGGAAAAAGGAAACATAAATAAATTGACAATGAACCATGAGGAAAACATATCTTGGGTAAGAAGTTGACTGCACAAAACTTTTAATAAGTGTATAAATTTACATTTTGTAAATAAAATGGGTGAAAGGGGATACGAAGATATGAAACTCATGTGAGTAAAACTTTTATTTTAATTTATACAATTTTTGTTTGCTTCTAAAAAATGTCGGCTACAAAATAAATTTTTATTTTAAAGAATATTAGTATACGTATAATAATTGTAAATATTGTATTAATTTTGTTTATATATTTAGTATGTGTATTGGGAATTAAAAATTGATGAGGTTGAACCTTAGGTCGCATTCTGGAAGCGAACCCACAAGACACTCAGATGGAACTATTTTTTCTTATCTCTTTACCTTCGGATTTTACTGAATTAACATTTTATAATTTATATTATTTTAATTATATTAGATGAATTATGTACGTACGAGTAAATTATAGTTACAAAAAATTAAATTATTTATTTAAAATGATTTGTCACGAAACATTAAGTGGCAGACCTAATTCCACGCGAGCGAAGTCGTAGGCAAACGCTAGTGTATGTATAAACTAAACAGGAAAACAAACCGGCACACCCTATTTTCCCCCATAAATATGCATTTAAATTACATTCTGAGCTTATTGTTTGTTTTGGTCTGGTTAGATAACGGATAGAAAGACTTAAGGGCTATCAGAAACCAACGTTCGCAGGGCAGTCCAGAGGTACAGGCAGACTGGTAACTTAAACAGGAGCCCAGGTTCAGGTCGGCCCAGAGCGACTCTTCCCGAAATGTGAATATCAGCGTAGATACGGTGCGGAGGCGGGTTCATGAAGTTCACCTTCAATCAAGGGCCCCAGAGCTAAGGGAGTTCAGCACACCGGGCATCTCGTCTTATGTTTCCTCGGGAACACTCAGCTTGGACAGTGAACGACTGGGCTCAAGTACTGTTTTCAGACGAATCGAGATTTTCACTATTTGTTTCAGACCATCGAGTTAGAGTGTGGAGAAGGCCAGGATAGCGATTTGCACCATGCAATATCTCCGAAAGGGTGTCTTACAGTGGTGGGTGTGTAATGGTTTGGGGTGGGATCACTTTAGTGGCGAAGACTGATCTTGTGTTCCTGGGAGGGAATCTAACTGGACATAGGTACATATCCGAAATTCTGGAAGAGTATGTAGTGCCATTCGCCCCTTCCTTAGGCGATGATTTCATGTTGATGCATGACAAAGCACGGCCACATGTTGCAATGTACGAGTAAATTATAGTTTAAAAAAAATAATTTATTTGAAATGCATGCCCACTGCGCCGTTAAGTAATGAACTACAGTATCAGCTGCTATTGAACGGGCAAGACCCATAACTAAGTGTTTTTCGGGATACTACAAACATATATTTTGTTTAATTACTTCGATGATAAAGTATGCTTCAAACATATTGAGTTATATTACAATGAATTTGTACTACCTAATTCTACCATAATGTAGAAGAATGTATCAATCCAATTATGAACTAGGAATCAACTGGAATGCGTCTTCTAATCAAAAAACCCTTCCCTATGAAAAACAAATAGAGAGCCTAATAATCCCATATCGAAATGAAATATTATGAGGCTTAAAATGTAGAGAAAAAAAAAATCCTGTATGCAAGTTTAAATTATGGCATTAGGGCGACCTGTTGTCTAGTGGTTAGCGTAAAAAAATACTAAGCCCAAGATCGCGGGTTCGTAGCCCGGCAGGTGGCCCTTAGTTACACCATCCTACGTGTACGACGTTAAACGGGGATCCCGAGCCTGTACAATGTCAGGTACTCGTTAAAAATCCCTACACTAATTAAACCTGGATAGGCAAAATTTAGAGCTCCCACTGTAAAATCGTCCGATTAGCCATTGAACCATAATGTGAGGTTAAATGATCACACAATTATTACATTATGTGTAGAAACCTTGTAATTCCCGCTACATTTCTACTGGAAGCGGGGCGATTCAGTGGTACATCTCTGATTTGCTGAGTCAAAGGTCTCGTGCGCAAACCAGCTACAGAAAATATTTTATTTAAATTCTTAAAAGTCGGTGATAGATCCTATGGTATCTGGAAGCACTCCTGCGGCTCACTCAGTCTCTATAAAGTGGGTACGAAAAATAGGAGACAAAAACCTGGCGGTTGAGCGTGATCTCGGACAAATCCCCTCCCTGCACAACCGTTGTCTTAGAAACACTAAAGTCTCTATCACGTAAATTAACCAAAACTTTTAATGGGTCCTAGTGGTATAAATTGTACGAATGAAATTTACGGTTTTAAGGAAATGACCATTATAGAAAATATATATTCGTGATTCTCGTGTTCCAGTCAGTTCTTAAACTTCTTTTGGCGACGTATCAAGACTAAGTAGGTCTTATACTCATGCCCTTACAGTGAAAAAAATTAGCTTTTAGTGAATACATTAAATACCACAGTAAATATAAAATGACACGTGTAAGATGTTAATTAGATAAATCGTATTTACAAGTTTTTGAAGAATTGATACTAAATCATTAATCAGTCAATTACCATCCAACACTTCATGAAATGTAAATATTGTAAGAGTTGTCACCAATGAGTAAGTAATATATTTTTAGGAACAACAGTTTTATTTGATTGTTGAATCATATTAGATTCATTTCTGTTATTATTTTATTAAGAATTAATTAAACTTCTCTGTGATTTTTTTTTTTATATTCCGTTTACACTATTTTTCTCTTGGTGTATTATTTTAGGTTTATAAAATTGTTAGTAAGTTCGACTTATCTAATTAAAATCTTACACCTGCCAATTTATATTTATTTTATTCTTCTGTTAACTAAAAGACCAATCTAGTCTCGAAACTCCTTCAAAAGAAATTTAAGAACTGACTGGAACTCGAGAATTACGAATGTATATACTTTTTTAAACTAAAAATATTTTATTAGTAATAATGAACAATTTTGATAGTTTAAATAAAATCATTAACTATTCATTGATCGCAGGTAGCAAACTTTAATGATTCTGGTGTACCAAACCTTCCATCCTATACATAGTTTTAGATTGAGTTGCCTTCAGGCCAGTGCGACTTCGTCAAAGTTAGTAGTTACCTTGTTCTAGGCGTTACCTAACCATACCCAGCCTCATATATTAGACAATAATTATTTTATGCAATATAAGTTCCAACATAGAATGTTATGAACAATTTCAGTCTCCACCTCCTCTACTTAATGCACAATTTATGCAAAAAGATGCATAAATAGGTCATAATTTTGGTTAACTTGAAGTTTATCAAGACAGAAGACCAAAAGCTCAAAAAAGACACAAAATCATGTTAAGACGTGAGTGAAAAAATTCCAAAACACAAAGCTTTAAGTCTCTTGATTAAGTTTATGTTTTTTTTTGTAGAAGAGACTATATAAGAAAGCCAATTAGAATATGTAGCAAGTGGTAATTTTGCTCATTTACATAGGTAAATGAAAAAAAAAGTGCTATGTAAAATTAATGTATTTATTTTTAAATATTCTTTAAATATAAAAAGAACTAAATTGATTCAATAAAAATTGCTTTAATTACCATTAAAGTTTAATAACCAAATAGGGAAATTTAAGTTTACTTAAAAAGGTAAATTAATCGCCTAGAAAACATTCGGGCCTATGTATTATTGACATTCTTCTCAAGGAAAACCGAACCAAGCTTTCTTCACTCGCATGTTTATGGTAATAGAAGATTTTAAAAAAATTCCTAGGATTTACTAATGAATGAATTTGAAAACTGTACCTAGTACGAAGGTATACTCAACAGCGAATCTAATATCTGAGACAAAATCTGAATTTGTACAGTCGCTATTAAATCAAGAATATAATTTAGAACGTAAAATTCAGAAAACAAAGGTTTAGAGAGTCAGAGAATGAAAAATGATAGAAAACAATTAAGTAAATTTACCAAGTGGTAATAAATTGAAGAGATTTAGGAGAGCAACCAGTTGTTATGAACAAGTTTCCAATTCACTTTATATAGTCAGATGCAAAATGAAACGTAAACAGGAATTATATCTTCTTAACCACTGAGCTTATACCCTGGTCCACGGTCACACTTAGGCGATATATGATCAGAGATATACGATATGCGAGACATGCAGACATTTACATGAAATCTAAAGGGAAGCGATTGATAAGGTTCAAACTCGCGCGATTGGGCAACATATCGCAAGTGACATATATCTTGAAGTACCACTTGTCGGCCCCCTCAGCGGCTTGTATCTTCCTATATTTCAAGCTATGAATCTATGTGAAAAATAGAAGATAATTCGGTAATTACATTAATTAATCTAGTGAAAGCACATTTGTGCATCTGGAATTGCTCCATTACCACATATTATACTTAACGTTATTTTCTTGATGCACCCAATATTTTATTTTTCTTTCCAACCTGAATCAATAAACCACAAAACGTCTTCCTCATTTGAGATTATTTTTATAACTGACGCGGTGAAAATTGTGTGGCCGACAAATTTTTATCACCTAGGTAGCGCTGATTTATCGGCTGTGTAAATTGAACCTTCTTGGTAATAAATCACCGCAATGTATACCGCAAGATATACCTCTCGATATATCGCTTATTTTATATCGCCTTAGTGTGAACGCGGACTTACTCTTTGCCTACAGAGAAAAAACAGATGAACCAAAGGAATTGTAAGTTTTGTTAAATTTATAGGAAATACAAGTAATGATTAAGATATTGTAACGCATGTTGCAACCACGTTCTAATTAATGGAAAAAATTAGAGGAATATGCTAGTAAATTAGTCATTTAGAAATTTTATATATTCTTGTAATTTTGATTAAGCTTCTTGTCGTTTTACATTTTTATTAATAAATGTATGTCTGTTATTATATTGCCTTAATTTGTTTACAAAATTTCAGAGTCGGGTACATAAAACAGTTAATAATAATAAGATTTATAATCAAGTTAATTAATATATAATTGATTCTAATAATTACCACAATATACTAATACTTAGGATGTACCCCTGCGTAATATCAATTTATTAAGTATAAAACTATATTTGTCTGTTTTATATTTTTTGTTCTAAAAAATAATTTTCTAATTTTTTCTTCGAACAACTAAGTTGTTCATTTTTTTATATCTAAAAGTGTAGGAATTTCCCTAGTAAACTGGTTCTGTTAATCACTGTGACAATGAAGTAATCTAAATCCTATGGTTCAGGGAAATCTCTCCACAGGATTTGTAAGAAGGAATGACCTAAGGAGATGCCCAAGCTTGCCTCTTTTTTCAATTTGTCTCTTGAGAAAGCATTAAAAAATTCATGGGTGTATTTATTTCTAATTTAAAAAAAAACTTTAAAAAAAAAGTCATCACACGTATTAGCTTACATTAAAAAGTAGCCAAGGATAATTATTGGTGAAAAAATAAAAATAAAAATAGCGCTCCTTCAGAAGAACAACGAAATATTACAAAAAGTGGTATTTTCGAATAAATCCTTCATTAGGAATTGTATTGGTCGAACTCTTATATTTCAGGAACGACTTATCCGATATTCCATTTCCAACATTTTTTTTTTTTTTTATGAAGTCATATTTTGAGTTGTGCCATGTATGAAATTGAAATTTTATGGGAACAATGGCATAAATCGAGATAAAAACGTTTCAAACTTATAAAAAATTTCTAATGGTTCATAAAAGAATTTAAATAAAAAATTAGTTTTTTTGAATTGTGACATTGTTCTATTGAAGAAGCGATACATAACCAAAAATTCTTAAAAACAAATTATCATCAGTCTACAATAATTCTCATTATTTCAATTCATGAGACTTACATAATTATTAATTTATGTACATATTTAGTTATTTATATACATTAACATTATACTTCGTTCAAAAATAATACCAAAAAACAATTACTATGATTTTATTTTGACATAGATTTTATGATTAGTAATATAAAGCTTTACTATTAGGGACACCGTTAACTAAATAAATGCTGACGATCTAATGTCACTGCAAATCTACTTTGAAAACTCTATTATATATGCATACATAAATTGTATAATTGAATACATTACTTTGAGATAAAATTGCCGGAGAATTTATCCGCTTTTTAGAGCCAGGTGAGTGAAACCACATTAATTTGGGTCAGAGAACTCCCATGCATATTTATGTTATTTTTCCATTACGCGGAATTTTCATCAACATAAATTACCACCCTCCCTCAAGAAAGCCATCAAATTTCTTCACCGAATAAAACAATGCATGACTCACGATGAGATTAATGATAAATATTATTCCCATTATAAAGGAATTTTATAATAAAGAATGAGAAAACAGCTCCGGAAAACTCGATTAAATCATAAGTGTGATAGGTTAAATTTTAAAATTTTGCTACCGATAACAACAATGTTGATACTGTAGGTTTTTTTTTAATCACCTTCCGATACTACGTTCTCCAAAGCATTAATTTTTTTATATTATTAATTAGGAAGGTACTCCTGTCCACTTAGTCATTGTTCCTAAACTATCATTATTAGCTCAAATCCATCAGAAGTGACCAGTCACTTATTGTTAATTTTCTTTCCTTATAACTTTAAGATTATTTATTTATTTATTTAAGTAAATACCAACTGATTCGATTATGTAGTCTCACGCCCGGAGATACGTCCTTTTGTTACTATAATAATAATAATCCATATAATAATAATAACTCCATCACGAATGGATTGGTTCCTAAATCCACGGTAGAGGGTATTGAGAAACTGGGAATTCCGGTTGAGGTTTTAAAGGAGTCTCAACAGGCAGTTCTCCTAGACACAGCCAGGATCGTTAGAAAATTTCTGAATATTTAGAGATGAAAAATATAAAAACCAAAAATAATAACTGCAGATGGTTGGACTTGTCCCCCATCTCTGTTTTGAACCCGCAAATGCGAGAAGAAAATATAGGTGATAATAATAATAGATGTTATAGTCATATAAAATTAAATTTAATTCATTCTGTGACATTCCTTCTTTAAAAATATATATTTTAAATATATTTCTTATATAAATTTTAAATATACAGTTTTTTAATTTATTCCGCATATTTTTGCTTTTGTATGGCACTTTTTTGTCGGTATGGTAAGCCTACTGGTTTCTGCCCAATAATTAGGTACATGCTCATATCCTTGCCTCAATTCAATATTTCTTTTCCAGATCGGTGCATTGTAACATACAACCCGCACTACACTACGACATTATAACTTTATTACACAGCGGGAACTTTTTCATACATAATGGAGAGGTCAGGTTCAAAGGAGGAAGTCTGGTAATGGCTATTTTTTGTTGTTGTTTTTTTTTAAGAAGAAACCTGACTACTTTCTTTTGTCACGAGGACGATGAATACACCAGACCTATGTGACATGTTTACTTTCAAAGTTCTGTGAATCGTATGTTACGTCAATATTACAAGCTCTGGCAGTTCCTCTTATCATTCCTTCATCTATTAGCTTTTGTTAAATGAGCCCAGCAATATCCAAAGAACACTAGCGTCGGTAATAGAATAATAGATTGGGATTTTTATCACGAATTCTTCCGTTCATTATACTTAAACACAAGGTATACCTACTAATTCTGGAACATCGATAATTACTTACACGAACGAAACAATGGCTTTAATAATTGAGATTTTTACAATTGTTTTTTACAAGTTAGTTGTTACTAAATTGGGAAAATTCTATTAAATATTTACAAATCAGAATACGTAACTCACTCTTTGACGAGAAACATAATCAACAGTCTTCAGATAGACGCGGAATTTCGCCTGGTACTAAAATAATATACAGTAAAAGGATGATCTGGTGTCAGCACGTCAAAATGTAAGACTTTAGACAAACTACTATAATTACTGTAGATATTTTTCCGAATCGATAAAATTTAAAATTCGATAGAAAATACATGTAGGCTAATACAAACTTAAACTCACTTGGAGACATAACTCACAGACCGACGAATCAACAAAAATAAATCAATTCGATAAAAAAAATAAAAACAAACAGAAGCAGATCATATTTATCACGCCACAGAAACTGAAATAATGATATTGATTGTAATTATAATCTCAACAAGTGCACATCACACCATCTTTGATAATTAACGGAATGTGAAACGGTTGACTAAATGGAGTTATGATCGGTGTTAATTCCTTAAAAATATCTGAGAATAGAATAACAAAAAGTATAAAATACATACATACATATATATATATATATATATATATATATATATATATATATATATAAATATATATTTATTATATATGTGTATATATATATATACACATATATAATAAATAATAAATAATTAACAGAATGTAAAACGGTTGACTAAATGGTGTTTTTTATAAGGTAAACTCCTTACAAATATCTGAGAACAGAATAATAAAAAGTATAGCATTGATTCAATGAAAACCTTTTTTTTAATCTATTAAAAAGTTTATAGTTTTCAGGATAGCTTCTAATAGTTTTTATTTCATTAAAGTAACTTTAAATTAAAATGAAAAAACATTAATATGACTAAATGCAGCCTAATAATTTATCCGAAACTGCAAATTTAAAAAATTTCCCTACAGTTAAAATGAATTTAATTTAATATATAGTTTATAGTTTATACCAGGATAGCCTCTAATGGTTTTTATTTCATTAAAGTAACTTTAAATTAAATACATTTTAACTGTAGGGAAATTTTTTTAATTTGCAGTTTCGGATAAATTATTAGGCTGCATTTGGTCATATTAATGTTTTTTCATTTTAATTTTATCTTTTATAATTATTCATTCAAATTATATTATCTCAAAACGGAAAGATGCAGAACTCCCTTTACATCTGGTCTTAATTTTAAATACTATTGTATTGCTTATTCTCAACTGAATAAGTTTTAAGTAAATAAACCAAAACCAAAAAATTGGGCAGTTTAGCGTTTAATAAGCTAATAAAAAAATTAATTAATTTCAATTAATATTATTAAAAAAGTCAATATGAATAATGAAAACACAGTTGATAAAATAACAAATTTTCTTCCTAACGTATTGTTGACTGCAAGAAAAACATAGTAAGCCGACCTAAAATAAATTTGTATACGATCCTGTGCGAATTTTCTTATGTAATAAATAAATGGATAATATCCTAAAAAAAAAATAAAGAAGCTTACCAGATTTGCAGAAACTGTTCTCGAACAACTTTTTGCTTAGCGTCGCTCCTTCTTCGATATTGAAGACGTCGGCAACTGGGTGGCAATTCCTTATAACAATCTGTAAATAAAAAGGTGTATTTGTTTATTAATAAGATGAGATACTCAAATCAATATACTGTATTTTTTAGTTTAAATTGAGAATTTCAAAGCCAAAAATAAATGAAAACAGTGCATAATATGGCCATTTTTGCGGAAACGGTGACAGTAAGACGTCCCCTAGTGCGATGAATGCTGTACTTTTTTTAAGTTAAAACCTTTATTGAAACATTCTGAATTTCGTTTTGAGCAGAAGTAACTCAAGCAAGCTTTACATAAGAAATTATGTAAACAACCTTCAATATCTATTATTAAGGCTTTCTAACATTAACTATATCATACCCACTTGTTTTAATTGTCACATCATTATATTGCAATAGTTTAGAGAAGAATCATAAATCAGTTCATTCAGGCATTCTTCTAGTTGCATTTTTGCATTAATTTATATTCATGCTATTTGTTACTAACTTCTTTTTAACTTTTTTTTGTTTGTTTAATAATTGTTCAGACAATCGTAGGTTTATACTGGGATTACTTCTTACTTACCCAATAGATATAGGATTACATAAAATGAATTTATGATTCTTCTTTAGACAATTGCAATATAACGATGTGGTACAGTTAAATTAAATGACTATAAACAATTTCACATACACACACACACACACACACATATAAACATAAAACAGTATTAGATGAAAAGTTCAAACACTCATAGGATAATCATAAGGACATAGAACATATGTTGATTTAGAGAAGAAATTTAATGGTAGTTGGAATAAGAATGACCTAATAGGGTAAACGCATCTGGAAGAAATGTAAAAAAAAATAAAAAATATATACTACACATATCATTTTTACTAAATCTCTACTATATGGAATGTTTCAATGATAATAAAATATTTTATTTTATATAACTGATATAATTACAATGTAAAATAACAAATTAAATAAGAATACAAAAGTATTATAGTAATGGGTTAAGGGCTTAATTAATTGTTTTCCTCCCTTTCACTATTTTGAAAAAAATAATACAATCTAGACTACAGAATACACGTGAATTACAGTAAATTTGAACAGCGAGTTGTATAATTAAATGAACAGCTGTACAGATGAAATTGTTGACTGAATGAACTTGAGTAATGTTGAGAATGGTCATGGGATGCGGTAAATGAATACAACTTATTTCAATTTGTGCTAACGTTTCGGCCTATATTTTTACCATTATCAAGGTTGAGATGTTATCTGATATTTTATTAGATAACATATAATTGAATTCTTGTTTACATTATTATTTTTTGTGTTTTTTAAATATACTTTAATGTTTCGTTTTCTTTTGTTAATGTACATTTTTTTGGGATTTAGCAATTTAGACCAATTTTTTTAGTGGTTTAGGGAAGTGGCGAATGTATCGCCCAGTCATAGTTTTAAGTATACACATAATAGTTATGATCTATAATTACAATAATTATTATTAAAATGTATAATCGCAATTTATAATGACAATAATAGTGTTGAATACGGCTCAGATTTGGCCGTGCCTCGTCTCGTTACATGAAGTCTCCCATTAGGATCGGGAGACCTTAGACCAGCCATTTTGGTCTCAGCAACGGGGATTAGTCTCAGCAGCGGCTCCGCAACCGCCTAGCTAGACCAGCTAGACCACGTCTTTGAGACCAGGTATAAGCAACGGTCAAGTAGTGTGGACGTAGCTTTAGAGTTTCTTTCGACCAAAATTAATTTTGAATACATTACAGAGGACTATGAAAGGAAAATAAAAATGATTTTGGCAAGAAATTGTTCCAATTTTTTATATATATTATTTAGCATTTATTAACCACGAAACAATTTTAATTAGTTTTATGATTACAAATTTTTGTATGGATGAATGATGAGCAGTAGTATATATATACTAGCTGGCCTGGCAACGCGTTGCTGTGGCTATTGTAATAGGTTAAAAAAATATTAGTTAAAATTTGAACTTTAAAGAAATAACGAATGAATAAAAAGATTAATAGATAAGAACTGAACTCAGAATCTATAAGACCTACAGAGCTGCAGGTGGGCTCAAATTATAGCAACTTTAATCTACTCTAAAAATGGTTAGTTGGTTTATTTTCCAAAAAGCACCGATTAGGAGATAGAGGGCAAAAACGTTTTCGGATGCAAATTTGGATTTACACTGCTAAGAAATGCCCTTACAACATATCAAAAATGCAGCAGCTTAAAACAAAAAATAATTTTGAAAAAAAATATCACGGTCATTAATCGAAATGAAACATAGCCAGTATTTTAAGTCGAACAATGTTACATATATGTGCGAAATTTCATTAAAATCGGTAGAAAATTAAAAGATTGGTCAACCCGACCAAGGTCACTATGGTCGGCGGTCGGTCCCGACCGTGTAGAAGGCCTTTAAAGCTAGACATTTTTATTTTTATGAGAAATATTGGTTTAAAGTATTTCTCAGAAATGGTCATAATCGATGAATGCGTTTTTCAGAATGTCAAGGTTTGGGCCCTTAACATTAAAGGTGTAGTTAATTTTGTTGTTTTTAAGTTAAATCAAATTCCTTTGTTTTGTTTTTCATGACGATTTAATTCACCATTTTTTGAGTTAAGTTTTTTTTTAAAGAAAAAAAAGTATTGCATTTATAAAAAAAGATAATTTACAGTTAAGCCTAGGTAAAATATTATTTGTGTATGGTACATGGTGTAAGTATATAAACAAGAGCCTTTCGTCTACCGTGAACAACCGAAGTACACGTTGTAATGCAGCTGGTGCAGACAGTTAAAGATAGTTTGTCGAGTTGGATGGATGTACGCCTGACGCTATCACCTATCGATTATCGCCTGCATCGATCTCCTATCGATTATCCCCCTCATCGATCACATCGTTGATACCGACTCAGTGATTTTTTTGAATTACTACATTTTCCCTGCCAACGCCTCAACTGTATTTTTTTAAAACCTGTACCAGTAAAACTCATAAAAGAGTCTTGGTTTCATTATGTGCTAGTGGGTGTACTGTTTCTTTGACAACGTTTGTGCAGATGGCTTCTCTACCATCACGTTCAATCGCCACGGTTATCACTTTAAACCACTTTATAGAGGCTGGGCGAGCGCCAGGAAGGTTCCAGATCCCAATGAAACCATCTTAGGCTTTTAACAGATTATATAAAATCTGCCACAGAAGGATTTGAACCCGGGAGCTTCGGCACAGCAACTCAGTGATCTACCACTGAGACCCTCTCAATTCTATTTGAAAGAACATTAAATTTTATTGAAAAGAATAATTAAATTATATTTTCATTATTTCTAGAAAATGTCAAATGACGTATAATATAATAGAGACGAGACATAGTAATTGCAATGGAAAATAATTTTTGTTATGGATAGAGATACTTTTGATGTATGAAAGTAATAAACATTTTATTACTAAAATTTATTACCTTCGATAAAATGTTTAAGTAAACTTTGCATTCTGAAATTATTTAGGGGGAAAAGAGCATATATTTAGTTGGATAAAGGGCGGTGGTTAACATTGCAATATAAACACCACAATTTATTATTTATCTTATTTTTTAAGGATAAATCCTACAATGGAATGTATTTTGGGAATGATTCATAACTAAAACTAATTAAAAATCGTTATAGACTTAAAATTCAGAGGTTGTTTATTATAATTAAATATAATAAAACCATAAGTCGAGAACAAAACAAGGAAAAAAGCCGTGAGATTACAAATAGAACTTTTTTTTTGGTTTTCCACTATAAGGAACTTTTGCCCCTTCATTTATTTGAAATGCAAACCCACCGCACCATTCAGTATTGCACTACTGTATCTACTGCGATGGAAGGGGCAATGAAAAAATGAAGTATCTTTTGGAGTATCATCCAGATCTATAAAATTTTAAAGACAATATGCTCACAAAATATAAAAGCTTTAAAAGTATTATGTTAAATCATAACAAAATTAACTCGTAAAATATCTTTAATTGAGATACATCGTTAATTTGATTTCCTACTGCATTCTTCTACAATGATGCATTTTTAAAATTGTTTCTCATCAAAAGTCATCTGAATTAGATATTTAAAGAAGAGACATTTTATCAAAACGTTTTATAATAATCACATCAAAATAAAATATTGTTTTATTTGTTTATTTAGGAGCGGTGTAGTTCAATTTTTAAGGGCACTAACCTAACGGTCAAAACTTTGAGACCCGTTTTGACATCAAGAAATAAAATTATTCCACAACTGGAAATGCATCAGTTCAATGGGAAATCAATCCCCTATAACGGGTTCATCCAGCCTAGGGTAAGCATGAACACTGCAACATCACCTTCTTGCATAAGGTCACCTGCGGTGTGGTAGTTAGTATATTAGCCGACTATGCCAAAGATTACGGGCTCACAACACGGCAAGGGGCATTAGGATTTTATAAAGGAATAAGGAATCGTTAATTGTGTTGTCCTTCAGCAAGGAGATAAAATGGCGGTCAGGTACTCACTAAAATACCCTTACGAGTATATATATATATTAATCATATTATAGTGAAACATTAGGCTTCCTCTGTAGCATTGTCGTCCGATTAACCATAACAGCATGATGTTATGTTAGATAAATAAACAAACTAACTATCTTGTACAATGGCGGGTTTAGAAACAGAAAGTTTAAGTTCTTAACTCATGATTCTTCATTGTTTGTAGTGAAGTTTTTACGTTTTGTAGTTAAAAATCTAAATCACTGACCGTATTTAGTTGTAACCTCAGAATGAGTTGAATTTTTAAAAAAAACACCTAAAATAGCTGTTACGGCCGTGAATTTGTCATAATAATTTATATGCCTATGTACAATATTCTTTTTGTATTCAATTGTTTAATTATTTATTAGTTGAATTCATTAAAAATAAAAACGTTAGGGTGTAAATCACATAAAATTTAGTGGTTCGTGTTACGCCCACTGTTTGTAATTTTATATAATGTTAAGTTGATGTTTAATAATTTTGTTTGTTTAATTATTTAGTAGTCTTATTATTTTTAATTTTATAAAAACTAACTAATAATAAATCACGCAATGTAATAGTTCTTATTTTTGCGTTATAGTTAATTAACTGGAAACAGCCGTGAGCCTTCTTTTTTTTTTTTAGCCAAAGTCGCTAATTACTTTAGTGTTGTTTTTCCTAGCATACCTTACGGACTTTCCTTACAGCAGCCAGTCATTACCGTTGACCCGGCAAGCGTACCTGAAGGCAGCCGAGCACTTTTAGTCCCGTCGCGAGTGCACTAAAGTGAATTAAATCATTATCTAGGTATTTAGACATTGAGCAATTAAATAATTCAGTTACTACGAGCTCATTTTAAAAATAATTGTTTATTTCGTTTTATATTCAGGTTATTTTGATTATTAAACTTTGTTCATTTCAATCAACTGAAATTTAATGTATTTTCCATTCATGTTTATTATGGTATAATTAATTGTATTTTGATTATTTGATATTGGTATTGTATTTGATTGATTAGAAAATCCTATTATATCCGTTGTGCAAGAAACAGTATTGTATCAACAATGTACTGAACCCAAGACCCTTCAAGGGTTGTAATGGTATAGTTTTTCCTTTTTTTTTAATGACGTTTCAATAAAAAAAGAAAATAATTACTCAGCCATGAGAGATGTTTAGTTGTTTCAAGCTTGTGCCTGAAACTCTTAACGTCTTGTTTGAGATCCTCAATAGCCGGTGGGCATTCTCCGCTCAGTTGTTTTTCCAACTCAGAAATCCTGAAACCGAAAAATTAATGATATAATATAATGCAGTTATAATGGAAAAGTAAATAATGGAATTAGCAAAATATATATGGACTTGGTACTGTAAATGGGCACATTTTACAACGAAAATCAACATTATTCTCTTCTCATCCATGTACTCTGACATACCTAAGTGCATAAAAAATTCACCAACAAACTAGCAATTTGTTTAAGTAAATATTAATTACACCAATAACACATAACTATGAGTCAACAACAATTCAATATTAATTTACGACGGTGTACATATAGCTTCCTTAAGCTTGAAAAGACTTTATTTCCTAAATAATTTAAAATATCATCTGCTCTTCAGCTAATGAATAAGCTAATCTGCCACGCCGCAGAATAATTGGAAAAATAAAGTAAAAAGAACTGCATTGTTAATCGCGCTTCGTGTATTTAATACAGAATGCATTTAATTTTTCGAAATTTAAGAATTTTCTGATTATTCCTATCCTTAAAACAAAGCTTAGCTCAAAATAAGAAGGCTTTTAGTAATGTATTATGGATCTTAAAAAAATATAAATAAAATTCAGTTGTGTTTTTCTTATATCAGGATGACAAATTTGTATTATTGTAACCATACTTGCATTTTATAATTATAAATGCTAATTTATAAAAGATGAAAATAAAAATGAAATTTTAAATCGTATAATTTTACTACCGAGTCCTGCCTAAAAAACAAAAAATGAATACCGTTTTAAGAAAACGGTAAGATTCCAAAATAGACTGAAGAATATGCTTTTCTAATACGTAGAAGAATGAGCTTTTGTAACAGTACAAACTACAATCATATTAACAAAAAATTTTCTTTTATATAAACACACACGCACACACATACATCATATGCATGTTAAATAGCGTAAAAATAGAGGTATAATAATATAACATAAACCTGCTTGTTAAGTAATAAAACTTTTGAATGTCACTTGTTATAATTGTTACATTATTCAGGTAGCTTTTTTCCATGCATATCTTTGTATTAATTTATGCTACTTGTTAGTGCATTGTTTGGTTTAATTCATTTACAGGTTTTCGAAAGTTTAAATTGAGAATTTAATTTAATTCATTCATATTTTCAAAAAAGAATATAGAATTATTCATTAATAAGAATTTAGATGCTAGTTTCCTTTTCGGAATAGGCATTGTTTTAACGTTTTTGTTTTTGTTTCGGTGATTTTGGGATCATGGGAGCTACAGTTATTAATCTATAGTGGTACATATAATATTCGAAAATTCATCCCACAAGTTAAAATTTGTGTAAGTATTTTATAACATTTTAGAAGAAATTATATTTTTACGATAGATGCAACAATTAGCAATCAGAAAATTCATATAAGTCTGAATTAGGATAGATTGTTTTGTATTTATTGGATACGTGATAAATCACCTATTACCAGGTGTTAAATTATTAATTGTAAACATAAGGTTAATAAAGTTCAGTTAATTGTTGGCTATTAATGAGTAAACCATACAATATCTTTAGCAAATATCTTTTAGTGGCGACGAGGTAATAGCATAGAACGCCTACACGCAAATGGCAGAGTTAAATGATGAGCAACTCGGCGCCGCCTTCGCCCTGCTTCTACAGCGACTGCCGGCAGCAGGTAGGCCACATCATATACCAGGCATTAAGCTAAGGGAGTTTGATGAGAGCAAGGAACCGTTCGAGTTCTACTTGCAGAGACTCGAAAACTATTTAAACATACACCAGATTGCGGGAAATACGCCCGAATCGCAGACCATTCGCGCACAGATTCTTATAGGTTGTTTAGGGTCGCAGACCTGTCAACTCTTGGCCAGTCTTACTGCTCCTAGCCTCCCTAGTTCTAAGACTTATAATGAATTAATACACCTTCTCCAATCATACTTCAGTCCAGTTCCGAATGAAGTTTTGGAACAACACAAGTTTTTATCTAGGGTACAATTGGAGGGAGAGTCAATTTCTTCGTACGTTGCAGGGTTACGGCGACTTACCACTCACTGCAATTTTTTCTGCTCCCATTGTCATAGCTCAGTTAGTGAAAAGTTATTGAGATGTGAGTTCATAAGGGGTCTGAAGGACCACTGCATTCGGGAGCGCCTCTTGCAAGAGGTAAATCCGACATTTGCTAAGGTACTGGAGATTGCGCTAGCCATAGAGGCTGCTCAGGTAGCAAGTCAGGAGATTCTGGGGGTTAACAAGATAGACGGGACTAGGAAAGCATACTTCCCGAAAACCGTGTCGAAAAAACCGCCAAATAGTAATATTAAGTGCTTCAGATGCGGAGGTAATCACTTGGCAAAAATTTGCACTGCTACTGGGCTACTGGGTGATAACTGTTCTAAGGAAGGTCACCTAGCAACAGTTTGTAAATCTAAGATGAAGCCAAAGGTGAAACGTGCTTTCCAATTAGAGGGTTCTGATGCTTCAGAGGATTCTGATGACAATTCCTCGAGAATTTATACTGTCCACGCACTTCAAGGGAAAGCAAGCAATCGGATAATGGTCCCTATTACAATCGATGGGAAGCAGTGCAACCTTGAACTCGATACCGGCTCAGAGCTTAGCACCATGAGCATGAAACCGTTCAAATCACTATTCCCGAATAAACAGATGTTACCTACCAATATTAAATTAAAAACTTATTCTGGCGAAATATTAAAGGTTCTATTCTGGGAAGGTTAATGTTCATGTCTCCTTTAAAAATAAAAGCATTGCCGGGAGGTTATTTATAGTTAATGACCCATTAGACTCCGTTATTCGTAGGGAATGGATTGAAGATTTAGGAAATATAATAGCGGTTGCAAATGTTGGCTCATTGCGAGAGGTGATAACCAAGAAGGAAAAGGACCTCTTTAAAATGCATTTGAGCAAAGCAGCATTTGACTATACAATAGAACATAGGCCAACATCAGCGCATGAAAACGCGGATTTACTATCTAGATCCCCACTGGCAGAGACAGAGAAAGAGACCGGATCAGAAATAATGTCTATGTACCAGTTGCACGAGGAAGTCTTACCGGTCACAAGTGCCGAAATAGCAAAAGAAACTCAAAATATTACCGAATTCCGTACCTTATTTACATGCTTATCTACAGGAAAAGGATTACAGGAAACAAAATTCAAAAATCGGGAATCTGAACTCATGTTACAAAATGGCTGCATGTACATTGGTAATAGAGTTATGATCCCACCACGATTAAGAAAAAGAGTATTGGATGAGCTCAATTCCGGACATTTGGGGATTGTAAAAATGAAAGCACTGGCTCGGAGCTACTGTTACTGGCAGGGTATAGATCAGGACATCGAGAACATAGCCAAGAAATGTTACGGATGCTGCCTCTAAAGTCTTCCAAGAATGAACCTCCAAAATCTTCCTTCCAGACCTTGTCAGCGAGTCCACTTGGACTTTGCAGGCCACACTTAGGAAGTTATTTTTTGATATTAGTGGACGCTAAGTCAAAGTGGCTTGAAGTTATCCCTGTTAAGTCTACTTCTAGCAGGGCAACAATCTACTGTCTAAGAGATATTTTCTGCCGCTTCGGGATGCCCTCCGTTCTAGTGAACGAGTGCGGCACATCTCTGACCTCAAAGGAATATCGAGATTTTCTTTAAAATAACGGTATCACTCATAGGGTGATAGCTCCAGCTCACCCAGCAAGCAATGGTCAGGCGGAACGATTTGTCCAAACCATAAAGAAGAAACTCCGAGGAGCACTAAGAGATCCAGGAGGCATACATTTAAAATTAAATCGATTCCTTTTCAATTTCAGAAATGCACCCAGTGCTTCCACGGGTAAATCACCTACCTGCGAGTGTGATGCTAAATTTTCCGTTTCGGTTCAGACTCGACCTCCTCAAAGAAACACCGGAGCTGCCAGCGCCAAGGGAGAAACCACACGTACGAACTTTCAATGGAGGTGACAAGGTCCAGATCAGATGCTACACCGACAGGGATCGGAAGTGGATGTTCGGAACCGTTATCCGTCGTACGGGACTCATGCATTACCTGATTGATGTCGGTGGGAAAGAGCACTGACGTCACATTGATCAAATGCGTGCCACACTCTATGACGTTCCTAAAGGCTCAAGGACTGCAGTATACTCGTCGGCATTTACAGGGGCTACAGCAGGGGGTAATACTTCACCCCAGGGGGGAGGTAGAACGTCTACTTCGGTCGAACATACAACGGCGCGAGATGATGTCGCGGAATCCGGAGACAAAGAATTGTCTGCGAGAGACTCCATGAATCCGAACAGGAATGAACCACAGCAACAAGGACTACGGCGGTCAAGAAGAATAGCGGAGCGGAGAGCGAAGAACACGTCCTCATAGGGAGGAAGACTATTAGATACGTGATAAATCACCTATTACCAGGTGTTTAATTATTAATTGTAAACATAAGGTTAATAAAGTTCAGTTAATTGTTGGCTATTAATGAGTAAACCATACAATATCTTTAGCAAATATCTTTTAGTATTTGAATCTATTCTATATATTATTTCGTTTTCCCGTTATTTTTCCGGCCGTTTCCTTCATTACTGCTGATTATTAAGAAAAAAAACCAATTCAATAACACGATGACTGAAAAAAAGGAGATAAATGGCGGAGACGATAGAAATCGAGTTAAGACGTGGGAAATGATATCTGTCTCTTTCACGGGCGACCGGCCTACATCTCCGGTGACCACGCCCCGAGTAAATAAAATTCTGTTTCCCAATAGCAAAGGAAGAAATTCTTTTCTCATTTCGACTCAATCCCTTTACACAAAACTGTACGCACATCCTAATTAGACCAACTGCCTTCTTTAGCACTGTCGCTCAATAGAAATCATTACCAAATAATGTAACCGTAAGATTTTAATTACATGTAAAAATTAATTCAAGAAAATATTACATATAGATTCAGATTATCAATTGTAACTTTTGTATATAATATTTAGTTATTTATTATCTATGAACTTAATTTTCTATTTTTATAACGTATTCATAATGCCTATAGTGCTTGAAATAATTGTTCAAAAACCTACTTGGTGTGATTAATTTTATTTCATACTATATTTATTTTTAAATTTGTTACTTTTTACTATTACTCTTTTTATTTTTATAATTTATGATTACAAATTTAATCTAAATTCTACACTAACATATAAATTATTAATTTAGTCCACCAGTAAATTTTAAACTTCTTAAATTGTTAACTTATACCTACATTTATTTTAATGAAACTTTATAAATTGATCTTTTAATTTAAAATCACATGTAATATGCTTATTTAAGTAGAAGGTACTTCCATGGGTGAAAAAAAATATAAAAAATGTAAAGATTATGTAATATATCAGTATTCCATTAATAATAATAATAAAACTAGATAACATGGATGAAAAATAAAATAAAGATAAAGATTCATGTAAATAAACATAAATAACAGAATTTATTAGCACCTAGATTCGGTAGCAGTACATATAATCTTTCGTATTAATTGTTTCAATATGGTGATTGAGCTTTTAGAGTGTTAAATAAAGTCCATTCATTGATTCAATATTTCTCATATAACCGAAGTTAGCAAAATTCATTTTAATCAAGTAAGTATTAACTATTCCTTTTAGAAGTTCTTTGATCAAGATGATGAAATACGAGAAATTGTTGCTAAAGTTTTTATTAGAGACTGGATTGCACGATTGCCACAAAGCACTTCAGAACTTCACAGCTTATCACCCAAAATCCAACAGAAAAATTGATTGTACCGTTCCTTAAAGGCAGTACTAAAATGTAGCAATTCTGCTAGGCTTAAGAACTGCTGTCTCCGTAAATGGATGTTCTCCGGCAAAGCTTCTACATGGTGAACTGAATAAAGGACTTAACAGGGCTGCTCCTTTTCAATTTATAAGGTGAAAGTGTACTGTGTGAGTGGAAAAGGAAATGTCAGAAGATGGGAATCATGGCAGGAAATGAATCCCTTTATAATCTTCAGTTTGCTGATGACCAAGTGGTAACAGCCAATGATGAGGCTATATGATAAGAAAACTGATAGAAGCATACAAATTGGGAGAATTAGAAATCAGCAAACAAAAAACAGAATATTTGGCTTTGTATACGGATTATGCTTCCCACACTAGAAAATTGGAGTCTTACCCAAAGTGAAAATATTAAATATCTTGGATGGTGGCTCTCCACTAGAACTGGCAGCTAACTTGACATAAGGGAAAAGGTCACTAAAGGAAGAAATACAATAAGAACTTTAAATTCTATATTATGGAGTAAGGAAGTTAAATTGTCTGCAAAGAAAAGACTTTACCACTCCTTTGTCAAAAGTGTGGCATTATATGGATCAGAAACATGGGCCATCACTAACAATTTAGAAAAAAAAACTCCTAGCGATGAAGATGGACGTGGTTGTAGTATATCGAAACTCCGGCACATCCCTAATCACGCGATCAGAGAAAAAGTACAGGAACCCCACAGTACTTGCACACTATTGAGACCAAAAAGCTGAGCTGGTACGGCCATGTAATGAGAAGGTCAGTAAATCGATGGCCCAAGAGAATAATGAATTATGTTCTTAAGGCAAAGAAATGCTTACTGAGCAATGAAAAGAGGGCTTACTGAGGAGGACTGCCAGGAGCTGGAAAAGTGGAAGAAATCCTTGTCAGTTTACGACATATGACAATTGTTATAATAATGTCGTATTATATATATATATATATATATATATATATATATATATATATATATATATATATATATATATATATATATATATATATATATATATATATATATATAATAACACGTCAATGATAGAAATTGATGTATGTTTTTTGTTGTTGCTTTTATTAGTACTATCAAGCAGTAATACATACCAATGAAAAATGAGAAAAAAAAAGCTCAACAACATAATAACTGGAATGAAAGGAGATAAATGGCGTAGACAAAAGGAATCGAGTTAGACGTGGGAGATAAAATCGGTCTCTTTCACGGGCTACCGCCCTCCATCTCCCGTAACCACACCCAAAGTAAATAAAATTCCCTCCTACTTTTTATTTCGCTCAATCTCTTCAGACAAGCGTCCAGGAACTTTCATCTAAGTGAATCTTCTCGAATTAGCGAAAGCGAGGGTAAGCCATAATTATTTTCAATTGTCGCTCAATTCCGCCAGTGCTGTGAAAAAGTCATTTAATTTTTATAAATAAAAACATTATTGAAGCAATTCGAAGATCAATAAGAATGTTTAGGATTACAATTAAATGAAACTGATTATAATTAAATAAAAATTACTTATTTTAACTTATACAACTATTGCATAATGGTAAATATAATAAGCCACCAACTTAAATAACAAGACGAAGTAATGTAAGAGCTAAGTTTATCAATACACCCCCTTTACTGAAAAATATGGTTGAGTGGTTACATAAAATATTACATCATTAAACACTTTTTATAATAATATAATTGAGAGAAAAGGAGGTTATTCAAATCATGCTCTTAACTACAATTCCGTTCGTTTTATAAGACTCGTATAAACTTTTCTCTCTATTATATAAAAATAATTTTAGTGATATAATATTTTATTTCACTTTGTGGAGTGAAATCCATTTTTAAATCCAAGAAATATTTCGTCATTGGATTTTTTATTGTCCAATTTATGTATCTCATTTCCCTTCTGCCTTTCCGTAAGCGTATTTAACGAAACCATTACTTACTTTCACAACAGTCACATGTGAACAGGCCGACATCTAGGATTTCTCTCTAACTTTCGTAATATTTTTCATTATGTTTGCACACAATAGTGTACTTTATACTTATTACAATAGATAAGTGCGTAAAAGATCTTGATAATTGTAAATATCCTTAATTTTTTTTAATGAGAATGTTATATGACATATTTGTGATAAAACATTAAAATATGGAGCTGAGACTGATATACATAAAAGAATTGAGGAAATATTGACTATGGATGGAGTCACATTAAGTCGCTGTAAAAGTGGTAAGCTACAGATTATTAATGTTTTTTTGGTTATAGTTTAAGCACAGAAAATAAATAATTAATTATAAGTACTTTATTGTAGGAAGAAACAATATACTTATTTATTAATACAATTATAAATACACAAGTGGAAATAATAATATAATAAATATCACCCCATTAAATTTAAAACTTAATAATATTATAAGTTAGATAGAAGATACAACATATTTTATGAGAAAAAAAATTATAGTACTGAAAGTAGTAGAAAAACATAAAATTATTAATTTTTTCAGAATGTTAAAAGGTTTAATTATTTTTTTTTATAAAGTTGAACAGTAACGGACCTAACATTTTTTTAGACCATAAGATCATAAAACGTTGTTATTGAATAATATATAAACAAGAGATAAAAAGTGTGTGGGATGAGACAGGATACAGAAAGAAAAATATAAGAGGCCATTTACCGAGGGGAATATTTTAGGAGGGAAAGATTCAGAAGGCAACGAGAATGACTTTTACTAAAAATATTTATATAAATTACAACAAAATATTTATAAAATGTCTGTATAAAAATTAATTAAAGGTTATTATTAGGGTTATCGACCGCGGAATGTAAAAAGAAAATACTGGAAGAATTGAGTGATGAGGCGAGTATAATATTATAAGTTAGATAATGTTATAAAACAACAACAATTGAAGAATTCACTATATATTTACATATTTAAAAGGTGTGCTTTTATTGAGTAAGTATCCTCAGAATGTACTGAATATGGTTTAAAAAAAAACCTGTATCGCTATAACCCACGGAGTGTGTTCGGTTCAATACAGGGCAGAGACTGTCCAAGATCACACTAAACCGCAGATTTTACCCCAACTAAGAGTGCCCACTTCATAGACGCTGGGTGAACGCAAAGAGGTTCTCCAGATTACACAGGGCCCATCTCCGGCTGTTAAGAGTTTAAATAAATTATACGTATTAAATAAATTATATATCATTATTTTTTAAATTATAAGAGATAAAGGTGGGTTTTACTACATAGATAAGATTACAAACTTTTTATAGGGGAAGTTCATAAGCCTAGCATATAATACAAATAAACAGTTTCAAGCCAGAATCAGGATCTGTTTTGGAAAACGGATGCAGATTTTTTGGTAATTATGATTACTTAAATGAAATAACTACAAATGTAAACTCAGAGAAGTATGTGGAAACGAAGTATTAACAAAGCCTGTAATGATTGGAGAAGGCCATAGTGTTAAAATCGGTGAGATCTTCTCCAGAAGAAAATATAATGTGGTTATTTCATACCCCCCAGCAATAGGTGTTCAGAGGTGTATGCAGGGAAACTAAGGAGTGTTTCCTATATTCTGTTCCATGTAGAACAGCTGAAATTCTGACTTCTTGCTTGAATCACTTTGGGCTTCAGTCAAACGAGGAAACATAAAATAATTTGAAACGAGTAGAAATATGTTGGATTCATGTGGAGGAGAAGGTACGAAGAATTTTTGTTTACTAAGATTTTAGAAAGGATTTTTATGCACGAATTTAATTGCAATTGTATTATTTTGAGGTTGATCATATAGCGACCTTTGGCGAAGTATGTAGTATAACAACTTACTGTGCTCATGATCGCGGTTTTGTAGCCCGGCAGGTGGTGGTTAAAAAGGAGCATAGAATCCTTGGTTACTCCCCCTTCGGAAGTCACGTAAAGTGGGGGGGGGGCTAGCCTGTTCCGTGTCAGGTACTCTTTAATGATACCTATCCAATTTATACCTGGATAGGTAAAATTTAGAACTTCCACTAGATTTCTAGAAATGGCATCGTCCGATTTGCCTTAGCAGTCTAAAGTGACGTTATATAAGTAAACGATCAGTTTAAATCTAAAAATGTTTATTCAAACTCAGAACATGTAATAGTCCAGGATCCATGGTCCATTTTTGGACTTGATTACTATCAAGCTGAATCTTCGTGAATAGCTTCGTTTCAATAAGACGCCCAACAATTTCCTGTGGGCAAATTCTCGATTGTGGTAGCTAACAGAGGTAGCAAGGATAAAATATGTCGATTTGATGATTCCCAAAAATTTATTACTAACTGGGTTTTTTTGGTTAGATCTCAAGGTATTTATCTAAATTATTTGAAAAAATATTTGTCCTACAAAATGTATGGTTTCATCAAAGAGTCCCCTCCCTCCAATATAAATGAAAAAAAAGATCAGCTGGTTAGTAATCATTTTTGATGACATCGTTATTGATACACGTTGGAAGGAGGGGACTCTTTGATCAAACCATACATTTTGTAGGACAAATATTTTTTCAAATAGTTTAGATAATTATCTTGAGATTTAACAAAAAAAAACCCAGTTAGTAATAAATTTTTGAGAATTATCAAATCGACATATTTTATCCTTGCCAGCTCTGTTAGCTACCACAATCGAGAATTTTCGCACAGAAAATTGTTGGGCGTCTTATCGAACCAAAGCTATTCACGAAGATTCAGCTTGATAGTAATCAAGTCCAAAAATGGACCATGGATCCTGGACTACTACTTATAACCATGCTCTCAGATTAAATTCACCTAGCCTCTATAAAGTGTGTATCCAAAATAATGGGGGAAATTTGGGGGTTGACCGTGTCTAGGACAAATGACCTCCCTGAACAACCGATGCTCTGGAAACAGTACAGACTGTACCATGTACTAAACGCCAGACCCATCCACGGGTTGTAGTGATACAGGTTCTTTTCCCTCAGATTAAATGATTCTTGTTAGGATAAAAAAAAAAAAATTAAATTACAACTGGGCTTTATATTACGAAAATTTAATTATAATTAATATAAAATGCTTTGTACTATAATTGAAATACTTAAAAGTTATTTCACTTTTTTTTTATTGTTATGTGTTACGGTTCTTTATCATTATTGTTACACCAATTAGATTAATCAATGTGCAAGAGTAATCAACTGGCATCCACAATAAGCGAATAATCAGACTATATGGAAAGTGGTAATAACAAAAAAGATAATTGATTAAACAGTAATTAAGAAAAAATAAATAATATATTTATTATTATAAAGCGATAATTTTCGAATATTATATAAATAAAAACTGTTGTTTCAACCCAACCGTGAAGTCTTTAGAAGAAAAGATCAGATATAATTCGAGAGATTAGGAGTTCGATTGCTAACAAATTATTGTTACTGAATCTAATTTAATTCAATTGTTTTATTTTGAGGTTAATTATAAATATACGCATGTATTGTTATGAGAATTTTATTTAATAGCATAAATGACAGACTTAACTAACTGATAAACAATTTTTCAATACTGATCTGCCAATCCTTCCAATACTATACCCCCCAAGTTCGATTTCCATAGAAACAGATAACTTATAAAGGTCTATATCATTAATGTTACACCAAATTCGATTAATCAATGTGCAAGAGTAATCAACTCGCATCCACAGTCGGCGAATAATCAGACTATATGGAAAGTGGTAATAAAGAAAAACATGATTGATTCAACAGTAATTAAGAAAAAATAAATAATGTATTTATTATTATAAAGCGATAATTTTCGAATATTATATAAATAAAAACTGTTGTTTCAATCCAACCATGAAGTTGCCTTCATCTTTAGAAGAAAAGATCAGATATAATTCGAGAGATTAGGAGTTCGATTGCTAACAAATTATTGTTACTGATTCTAATTTATTTCAATTGTTTTATTTTGAGGTTAATTATAAATATACGCATGTATTGTCATGAGAATTTTATTTAATAGCATAAATGACAGACTTAACTGACTGATAAACAATTTTTCAATACTGATCTGCCAATCCTTCCAATACTATACCCCCCAAGTTCGATTTCCATAGAAAATGATAACTTATAAAGGTCTTTATCATTATTGTTACACCAATACGATTAATCTATGTGCAAGAGTAATCAACTCGCATCCACAGTCGAAGAATAATCAGACTATATAGAAAGTGGTAAAAAAGAAAAACATGATTGATTAAACAGTAATTAAGAAAAAGTAATTAATATATTTATTATGATAAAGCAATAATTTTCGAATAATATAAATAAAAGCTGCTGTTTCATTCCAACCGTGAAGTTGCCTTTGTCTTTAGAAGAAAAGATCAGATATAATTCGAGAGATTAGGAGTTCGATTGCTAACAAATTATTGTTACTGAATCTAATTTAATTCAATTGTTTTATTATGAGGTTAATTATAAATATACGCATGTATTGTTATGAGAATTTTATTTAATAGCATAAATGACAGACTTAACTAACTGATAAACAATTTTTCAATACTGATCTGCCAATCCTTCCAATGCTATACCCCCCAAGTTCGATTTCCGTAGCAACAGATAACTTATAAAGGTCTTTATCATTATTGTTACACCAATTCGATTATTCAATGTGCAAGAGTAATCAACTGGCATCCACAGTCGGCGAATAATCAGACTATATGGAAAGTGGTAATAAAGAAAAACATGATTGATTCAACAGTAATGAAGAAAAAATAAATAATGTATTTATTATTATAAAGGGATAATTTTCGAATATTATATAAATAAAAACTGTTGTTTCAATCCAACCATGAAGTTGCCTTCATCTTTAGAAGAAAAGATCAGATATAATTCGAGAGATTAGGAGTTCGATTGCTAACAAATTATTGTTACTGATTCTAATTTATTTCAATTGTTTTATTTTGAGGTTAATTATAAATATACGCATGTATTGTCATGAGAATTTTATTTAATAGCATAAATGACAGACTTAACTGACTGATAAACAATTTTTCAATACTGATCTGCCAATCCTTCCAATACTATACCCCCCAAGTTCGATTTCCATAGAAAATGATAACTTATAAAGGTCTTTATCATTATTGTTACACCAATACGATTAATCTATGTGCAAGAGTAATCAACTCGCATCCACAGTCGAAGAATAATCAGACTATATAGAAAGTGGTAAAAAAGAAAAACATGATTGATTAAACAGTAATTAAGAAAAAGTAATTAATATATTTATTATGATAAAGCAATAATTTTCGAATAATATAAATAAAAGCTGCTGTTTCATTCCAACCGTGAAGTTGCCTTTGTCTTTAGAAGAAAAGATCAGATATAATTCGAGAGATTAGGAGTTCGATTGCTAACAAATTATTGTTACTGAATCTAATTTAATTCAATTGTTTTATTATGAGGTTAATTATAAATATACGCATGTATTGTTATGAGAATTTTATTTAATAGCATAAATGACAGACTTAACTAACTGATAAACAATTTTTCAATACTGATCTGCCAATCCTTCCAATGCTATACCCCCCAAGTTCGATTTCCGTAGCAACAGATAACTTATAAAGGTCTTTATCATTATTGTTACACCAATTCGATTATTCAATGTGCAAGAGTAATCAACTGGCATCCACAGTCGGCGAATAATCAGACTATATGGAAAGTGGTAATAAAGAAAAACATGATTGATTCAACAGTAATGAAGAAAAAATAAATAATGTATTTATTATTATAAAGGGATAATTTTCGAATATTATATAAATAAAAACTGTTGTTTCAATCCAACCATGAAGTTGCCTTCATCTTTAGAAGAAAAGATCAGATATAATTCGAGAGATTAGGAGTTCGATTGCTAACAAATTATTGTTACTGATTCTAATTTATTTCAATTGTTTTATTTTGAGGTTAATTATAAATATACGCATGTATTGTCATGAGAATTTTATTTAATAGCATAAATGACAGACTTAACTGACTGATAAACAATTTTTCAATACTGATCTGCCAATCCTTCCAATACTATACCCCCCAAGTTCGATTTCCATAGAAACAGATAACTTATAAAGGTCTTTATCATTATTGTTACACCAATACGATTAATCTATGTGCAAGAGTAATCAACTCGCATCCACAGTCGAAGAATAATCAGACTATATGGAAAGTGGTAATAAAGAAAAACATGATTGATTAAACAGTAATTAAGAAAAAGTAATTAATATATTTATTATGATAAAGCAATAATTTTCGAATAATATAAATAAAAGCTGCTGTTTCATTCCAACCGTGAAGTTGCCTTTGTCTTTAGAAGAAAAGATCAGATATAATTCGAGAGATTAGGAGTTCGATTGCTAACAAATTATTGTTACTGAATCTAATTTAATTCAATTGTTTTATTATGAGGTTAATTATAAATATACGCATGTATTGTTATGAGAATTTTATTTAATAGCATAAATGACAGACTTAACTAACTGATAAACAATTTTTCAATACTGATCTGCCAATCCTTCCAATGCTATACCCCCCAAGTTCGATTTCCGTAGCAACAGATAACTTATAAAGGTCTTTATCATTATTGTTACACCAATTCGATTATTCAATGTGCAAGAGTAATCAACTGGCATCCACAGTCGGCGAATAATCTGACTATATGGAAAGTGGTAATAAAGAAAAAGATAATTGATTAAAGAGTAATTAAGGAAACATAAATAATATTTTTATTATTATAAAGCAATAATTTTCGAATATTATATAAATAAAAACTGTTGTTTTAACCCAACCGTGAAGTCTTTAGAAGAAAAGATCAGATATAATTCGAGAGATTAGGAGTTCGATTGCTAACAAATTATTGTTACTGATTCTAATTTATTTCAATTGTTTCAATTTGAGGTTAATTATAAATATACGCATGTATTGTCATGAGAATTTTATTTAGTAGCATAAATGACAGACATAACTAACTGATAAACAATTTTTCAATACTGATCTGCCAATCCTTCCAATGCTATACCCCCCAAGTTCGATTTCCGTAGCAATAGATAACTTATAAAGGTCTTTATCATTATTGTTACACCAATTCGATTATTCAATGTGCAAGAGTAATCAACTGGCATCCACAGTCGGCGAATAATCAGACTATATGGAAAGTGGTAATAAAGAAAAAGATAATTGATTAAAGAGTAATTAAGGAAACATAAATAATATTTTTATTATTATAAAGCAATAATTTTCGAATATTATATAAATAAAAACTGTTGTTTTAACCCAACCGTGAAGTCTTTAGAAGAAAAGATCAGATATAATTCGAGAGATTAGGAGTTCGATTGCTAACAAATTATTGTTACTGATTCTAATTTATTTCAATTGTTTCAATTTGAGGTTAACTATAAATATACGCATGTATTGTCATGAGAATTTTATTTAGTAGCATAAATGACAGACATAACTAACTGATAAACAATTTTTCAATACTGATCTGCCAATCCTTCCAATACTATACCCCCCAAGTTCGATTTCCATAGAAACAGATAACTTATAAAGGTCTTTATCATTATTGTTACACCAATTCGATTAATCAATGTGCAAGAGTAATCAACTCGCATCCACAGTCGGCGAATAATCAGACTATATGGAAAGTGGTCATAAAGAAAAACATAATTGATTAAACAGTAATTTAAAAAAAATAAATAATATATTTATTATTATAAAGCGATGATTTTCGAATATTTTATAAATAAAAACTGTTGTTTCAACCCAACCGTGAAGTTGCCTTTGTCTTTAGAAGAAAATATCAGATATAATTCGAGAGATTAGGAGTTCGATTGCTAACAAATTATTGTTACTGATTCTAATTTAATTCAATTGTTTTATTTTGAGGTTAATTATAAATATACGCATGTATTGTTATGAGAATTTTATTTAATAGCATAAATGACAGACTTAACTAACTGATAAACAATTTTTCAATACTGATCTGCCAATCCTTCCAATACTATACCCCCCAAGTTCGATTTCCATAGAAACAGATAACTTATAAAGGTCTATATCATTAATGTTACACCAAATTCGATTAATCAATGTGCAAGAGTAATCAACTCGCATCCACAGTCGGCGAATAATCAGACTATATGGAAAGTGGTAATAAAGAAAAACATGATTGATTCAACAGTAATTAAGAAAAAATAAATAATGTATTTATTATTATAAAGCGATAATTTTCGAATATTATATAAATAAAAACTGTTGTTTCAATCCAACCATGAAGTTGCCTTCATCTTTAGAAGAAAAGATCAGATATAATTCGAGAGATTAGGAGTTCGATTGCTAACAAATTATTGTTACTGATTCTAATTTATTTCAATTGTTTTATTTTGAGGTTAATTATAAATATACGCATGTATTGTCATGAGAATTTTATTTAATAGCATAAATGACAGACTTAACTGACTGATAAACAATTTTTCAATACTGATCTGCCAATCCTTCCAATACTATACCCCCCAAGTTCGATTTCCATAGAAAATGATAACTTATAAAGGTCTTTATCATTATTGTTACACCAATACGATTAATCTATGTGCAAGAGTAATCAACTCGCATCCACAGTCGAAGAATAATCAGACTATATAGAAAGTGGTAAAAAAGAAAAACATGATTGATTAAACAGTAATTAAGAAAAAGTAATTAATATATTTATTATGATAAAGCAATAATTTTCGAATAATATAAATAAAAGCTGCTGTTTCATTCCAACCGTGAAGTTGCCTTTGTCTTTAGAAGAAAAGATCAGATATAATTCGAGAGATTAGGAGTTCGATTGCTAACAAATTATTGTTACTGAATCTAATTTAATTCAATTGTTTTATTATGAGGTTAATTATAAATATACGCATGTATTGTTATGAGAATTTTATTTAATAGCATAAATGACAGACTTAACTAACTGATAAACAATTTTTCAATACTGATCTGCCAATCCTTCCAATGCTATACCCCCCAAGTTCGATTTCCGTAGCAACAGATAACTTATAAAGGTCTTTATCATTATTGTTACACCAATTCGATTATTCAATGTGCAAGAGTAATCAACTGGCATCCACAGTCGGCGAATAATCAGACTATATGGAAAGTGGTAATAAAGAAAAACATGATTGATTCAACAGTAATGAAGAAAAAATAAATAATGTATTTATTATTATAAAGGGATAATTTTCGAATATTATATAAATAAAAACTGTTGTTTCAATCCAACCATGAAGTTGCCTTCATCTTTAGAAGAAAAGATCAGATATAATTCGAGAGATTAGGAGTTCGATTGCTAACAAATTATTGTTACTGATTCTAATTTATTTCAATTGTTTTATTTTGAGGTTAATTATAAATATACGCATGTATTGTCATGAGAATTTTATTTAATAGCATAAATGACAGACTTAACTGACTGATAAACAATTTTTCAATACTGATCTGCCAATCCTTCCAATACTATACCCCCCAAGTTCGATTTCCATAGAAACAGATAACTTATAAAGGTCTTTATCATTATTGTTACACCAATACGATTAATCTATGTGCAAGAGTAATCAACTCGCATCCACAGTCGAAGAATAATCAGACTATATGGAAAGTGGTAATAAAGAAAAACATGATTGATTAAACAGTAATTAAGAAAAAGTAATTAATATATTTATTATGATAAAGCAATAATTTTCGAATAATATAAATAAAAGCTGCTGTTTCATTCCAACCGTGAAGTTGCCTTTGTCTTTAGAAGAAAAGATCAGATATAATTCGAGAGATTAGGAGTTCGATTGCTAACAAATTATTGTTACTGAATCTAATTTAATTCAATTGTTTTATTATGAGGTTAATTATAAATATACGCATGTATTGTTATGAGAATTTTATTTAATAGCATAAATGACAGACTTAACTAACTGATAAACAATTTTTCAATACTGATCTGCCAATCCTTCCAATGCTATACCCCCCAAGTTCGATTTCCGTAGCAACAGATAACTTATAAAGGTCTTTATCATTATTGTTACACCAATTCGATTATTCAATGTGCAAGAGTAATCAACTGGCATCCACAGTCGGCGAATAATCTGACTATATGGAAAGTGGTAATAAAGAAAAAGATAATTGATTAAAGAGTAATTAAGGAAACATAAATAATATTTTTATTATTATAAAGCAATAATTTTCGAATATTATATAAATAAAAACTGTTGTTTTAACCCAACCGTGAAGTCTTTAGAAGAAAAGATCAGATATAATTCGAGAGATTAGGAGTTCGATTGCTAACAAATTATTGTTACTGATTCTAATTTATTTCAATTGTTTCAATTTGAGGTTAATTATAAATATACGCATGTATTGTCATGAGAATTTTATTTAGTAGCATAAATGACAGACATAACTAACTGATAAACAATTTTTCAATACTGATCTGCCAATCCTTCCAATGCTATACCCCCCAAGTTCGATTTCCGTAGCAATAGATAACTTATAAAGGTCTTTATCATTATTGTTACACCAATTCGATTATTCAATGTGCAAGAGTAATCAACTGGCATCCACAGTCGGCGAATAATCAGACTATATGGAAAGTGGTAATAAAGAAAAAGATAATTGATTAAAGAGTAATTAAGGAAACATAAATAATATTTTTATTATTATAAAGCAATAATTTTCGAATATTATATAAATAAAAACTGTTGTTTTAACCCAACCGTGAAGTCTTTAGAAGAAAAGATCAGATATAATTCGAGAGATTAGGAGTTCGATTGCTAACAAATTATTGTTACTGATTCTAATTTATTTCAATTGTTTCAATTTGAGGTTAACTATAAATATACGCATGTATTGTCATGAGAATTTTATTTAGTAGCATAAATGACAGACATAACTAACTGATAAACAATTTTTCAATACTGATCTGCCAATCCTTCCAATACTATACCCCCCAAGTTCGATTTCCATAGAAACAGATAACTTATAAAGGTCTTTATCATTATTGTTACACCAATTCGATTAATCAATGTGCAAGAGTAATCAACTCGCATCCACAGTCGGCGAATAATCAGACTATATGGAAAGTGGTCATAAAGAAAAACATAATTGATTAAACAGTAATTTAAAAAAAATAAATAATATATTTATTATTATAAAGCGATGATTTTCGAATATTTTATAAATAAAAACTGTTGTTTCAACCCAACCGTGAAGTTGCCTTTGTCTTTAGAAGAAAATATCAGATATAATTCGAGAGATTAGGAGTTCGATTGCTAACAAATTATTGTTACTGATTCTAATTTAATTCAATTGTTTTATTTTGAGGTTAATTATAAATATACGCATGTATTGTTATGAGAATTTTATTTAATAGCATAAATGACAGACTTAACTAACTGATAAACAATTTTTCAATACTGATCTGCCAATCCTTCCAATACTATACCCCCCAAGTTCGATTTCCATAGAAACAGATAACTTATAAAGGTCTATATCATTAATGTTACACCAAATTCGATTAATCAATGTGCAAGAGTAATCAACTCGCATCCACAGTCGGCGAATAATCAGACTATATGGAAAGTGGTAATAAAGAAAAACATGATTGATTCAACAGTAATTAAGAAAAAATAAATAATGTATTTATTATTATAAAGCGATAATTTTCGAATATTATATAAATAAAAACTGTTGTTTCAATCCAACCATGAAGTTGCCTTCATCTTTAGAAGAAAAGATCAGATATAATTCGAGAGATTAGGAGTTCGATTGCTAACAAATTATTGTTACTGATTCTAATTTATTTCAATTGTTTTATTTTGAGGTTAATTATAAATATACGCATGTATTGTCATGAGAATTTTATTTAATAGCATAAATGACAGACTTAACTGACTGATAAACAATTTTTCAATACTGATCTGCCAATCCTTCCAATACTATACCCCCCAAGTTCGATTTCCATAGAAAATGATAACTTATAAAGGTCTTTATCATTATTGTTACACCAATACGATTAATCTATGTGCAAGAGTAATCAACTCGCATCCACAGTCGAAGAATAATCAGACTATATAGAAAGTGGTAAAAAAGAAAAACATGATTGATTAAACAGTAATTAAGAAAAAGTAATTAATATATTTATTATGATAAAGCAATAATTTTCGAATAATATAAATAAAAGCTGCTGTTTCATTCCAACCGTGAAGTTGCCTTTGTCTTTAGAAGAAAAGATCAGATATAATTCGAGAGATTAGGAGTTCGATTGCTAACAAATTATTGTTACTGAATCTAATTTAATTCAATTGTTTTATTATGAGGTTAATTATAAATATACGCATGTATTGTTATGAGAATTTTATTTAATAGCATAAATGACAGACTTAACTAACTGATAAACAATTTTTCAATACTGATCTGCCAATCCTTCCAATGCTATACCCCCCAAGTTCGATTTCCGTAGCAACAGATAACTTATAAAGGTCTTTATCATTATTGTTACACCAATTCGATTATTCAATGTGCAAGAGTAATCAACTGGCATCCACAGTCGGCGAATAATCAGACTATATGGAAAGTGGTAATAAAGAAAAACATGATTGATTCAACAGTAATGAAGAAAAAATAAATAATGTATTTATTATTATAAAGGGATAATTTTCGAATATTATATAAATAAAAACTGTTGTTTCAATCCAACCATGAAGTTGCCTTCATCTTTAGAAGAAAAGATCAGATATAATTCGAGAGATTAGGAGTTCGATTGCTAACAAATTATTGTTACTGATTCTAATTTATTTCAATTGTTTCAATTTGAGGTTAACTATAAATATACGCATGTATTGTCATGAGAATTTTATTTAGTAGCATAAATGACAGACATAACTAACTGATAAACAATTTTTCAATACTGATCTGCCAATCCTTCCAATACTATACCCCCCAAGTTCGATTTCCATAGAAACAGATAACTTATAAAGGTCTTTATCATTATTGTTACACCAATTCGATTAATCAATGTGCAAGAGTAATCAACTCGCATCCACAGTCGGCGAATAATCAGACTATATGGAAAGTGGTCATAAAGAAAAACATAATTGATTAAACAGTAATTTAAAAAAAATAAATAATATATTTATTATTATAAAGCGATGATTTTCGAATATTTTATAAATAAAAACTGTTGTTTCAACCCAACCGTGAAGTTGCCTTTGTCTTTAGAAGAAAATATCAGATATAATTCGAGAGATTAGGAGTTCGATTGCTAACAAATTATTGTTACTGATTCTAATTTAATTCAATTGTTTTATTTTGAGGTTAATTATAAATATACGCATGTATTGTTATGAGAATTTTATTTAATAGCATAAATGACAGACTTAACTAACTGATAAACAATTTTTCAATACTTATCTGCCAATCCTTCCAATGTTATACCCCCCAAGTACGATTTCCATAGAAACAGATAACTTATAAAGGTCTTTATCATTATTGTTACACCAATTCGATTAATCAATGTGCAAGAGTAATCAACTCGCATCCACAGTCGAAGAATAATCAGACTATATGGAAAGTGGTAATAAAGAAAAAATAAATAATGTATTTATTATTATAAAGCGATGATTTTCGAATATTTTATAAATAAAAACTGTTGTTTCAACCCAACCGTGAAGTTGCCTTTGTCTTTAGAAGAAAAGATCAGATATAATTCGAGTGATTAGGAGTTCGATTGCTAACTAATTATTGTTACTGGATCTAATTTAATTCAATTGTTTTATTATGAGGTTAATTATAAATATACGCATGTATTGTTATGAGAATTTTATTTAATAGCATAAATGACAGACTTAACTAACTGATAAACAATTTTTCAATACTGATCTGCCAATCCTTCCAATGCTATACCCCCCAAGTTCGATTTCCGTAGCAACAGATAACTTATAAAGGTCTTTATCATTATTGTTACACCAATTCGATTATTCAATGTGCAAGAGTAATCAACTGGCATCCACAGTCGGCGAATAATCAGTCGATATGGAAAGTGGTAATAAAGAAAAACATAATTGATTAAACAGTAATTAAGAAAAATTAAATAATATATTTATTATTATTAAGCGATAATTTTCGAATATTATAAATAAAAACTGTTGTTTCAACCCAATCGTGAAGTTCCCTTTGTCTATAGAAGAAAATATAGATATAATTCAAGAGATTAGGATTTCGATTACTAGGAAATTATTGTTACTGAATTAGAGCTAAGCCTTATTATTTTAATCACTGTAAGTAGGTCATAAGAATTGTCTAATATGCTCAAAATAAAACTCTGTAAAGTATATCGAGAGTCCTGGTGAATAAGTGGTAAAGTCGAATTATACCCAAATTATGTTTCTTGTAGCTAGAGAAACGGAATCGTGTTATTTTCGTAGTGAATAATGTGCTAAGTCCGGAATTAGCTTACAAAAAAGAGTTATCGCTAATGTTAAAATTTCATTTCAAACCAAAAACTACGAGAATCTCACGATTTCGATCCCCTTAGTACAGTTAGCTCTCTCTGGACAAAACTCGACTTAACCACATATATTCACCAGGGCTGTAGGTATAGAGTATACAAAAGTTCAAACCAAAGTTCAAATGGAATGAGACATAATAAACATTTTAGTAAACCCAAAGCCTCAAAATAAGTATTGGAGAACATATCAAAAATCGTATATTTTTCTGAAAAAATAAAATTAATTTTAAATATTTTATTTGAAAAGATATTTTTTTTTCAAATAAAATATTTAAAAAAATAATAACATCTAACAATAAAATAAAACAAAAAAAGGAATTTTAACTCAAAGACGTAAAATAAAAACAACCCACAGAAGAAACGGGCTGAATCTTTTTTTTTCAAATGGAGTTATCTGAATATCGATTTCAATCATCTTTGACAAAAACATTTTGTTTTTTAATGTCAGTACTTTCGCTTTAATACATTCGAAATGTTTTGTTTTTAAAAAATAAGTAAATACGATTCTACTAACACAAGATATAAAGCAGTTCAATTTCTGAATGATTTTTTTTTCGCATCTTTTTGTGTACAAATGAACGTAATGGTTGTACACTTTTTCCTAAGTTGTTTTTTTCAATATATTTCCATGAATGAAAAATATTCTCCGAATGGGATAAATAATCAATTTCAAAATAAAAACAATTTCAGACAAACAAGTGCACTTTTTAAAAGTATAATAAATAAAATAGTATTGAATTCTTCAAATTATTTATTTAATATAAAGATGAAAAAGTTTTCATTGAAAGTCGGAATAAAAAGTTTAAAACTCAGAAGCCATTGTCAAACATAGAGTTTTAATTTGATAACGAAAAACTAATACCTTTTTTGAAATTATAAGGAATTGTTTTCAATTCAAAATATAAAACAAGCAAATATATAAAAAAAAAAACAATAACTCAATTGCTTAATTATTTTCATTTTTAATCGAATCATTCAAAATTAAACCTGTAATGATGATTGCAGTAATAAAAAAAAAACCTGTACCACTACAACCCGTGAAAGGTCTGGGGTTCAGTACATGGTAGAGACTGTACTGTTTCATGGACAACGGTTCTGCAAGGAGTTGACTCGTCCTAGGTCACGCTCGACCGCCAGATTTCCCCCCCTTATTTTGGGTACCCTATTTTTATAATATTTTATAGAGGCTAGATACTATATGATCCATCTCCCGCTGCAAACAGACTAAATAAAAGTCATGGCCCGCAGCGGGATCTGAACCAGGATTTCCGGGATGGCAACTCAGTACTCTATCACTGAGCCAATCCGCTCCCTAATAATGCCACATATTTAATGAAAATGTACAATACGATATGGACAAAAATAAGGGATATTTATCGTATGCCTCGGGTTTAAATAAAACCCCAAAAATGGAATAAACAAAAAGTAAGCTCATTCGTTCATAAAGATTATAAATCAATAATTATTCCCAAAGTACATAACTGCATACGAAATAAGAGGCACCTCTTGAATATGCAACTAGATAAAAGCGAACTTTCTTTTTTAACAAAGGATAAAGGGTCTTGTGTAAAATTAAAAGTTATTTATTCATTCAGCGACTCTTGGTATAGCTGATCGGACGTCGGTGCTACTCTTGAAGCCCTAAATTTTGGTTACCAGGTATAAATAGGGTAGGAGTCTTTAATAAATTACTGCACCGCACAGGCTAAGGAACACCATATTATGCCCCCTCCGATACAGCCCTAAAGATATTTTCCGTCTTTTAAAAACTGCTATGGACACCTGACGGGCTGCGAAACACGGGCTTTGTGATATTCCCAACACCACTGATGACCGCAAAATAATGCTTAATTACAGAAAGTACAGATCAACAACGCTAAGGAGAGTTTGTATACTATTTTTTTTAATACTATTGTACCGAATACTATACTATTGTTTTTTATTTTAATCTTTTCTCTTAAAAAAAAAGTAAAAATATTTAAATAATTAAAAAGAAACAATAAATAATATATATATATTGCATACAAAATAAAAATGGGAGTTAAAGTACACTTTTGCATTAATACTGGATTGGCTCTTTTAGCACCGTATGTATAGGCAATCCCGCGTTTCTTATCAGTCTTACTTGTATAGCAGCACAGTCATTCTGCTTTCTCATAAGGCGCTCCTTTATGCCTATCACTAACACTACGTATTTCTAGATGAATAACAAATTTATTCTTCATCTTCGGTAAAACTGTGATAATCATATTAAAATGGATGCAAACCAATCTTAGGGTTTTGAAGAATTAAATATACTAAATTGTGATAAGAATTCTTGTCTTTTTTAAATACTCCAAAAAACCTGTCCAAATACAAGTTAGTTAATAATGCGATTTTGGTTTTAAAAAAATAAATTAATATTTCCAAAAATACGATTTCCAACTATATTTTTTAACGAAAATAATCAATTTCTACAGGCTTACAAATATGAATTTTAATCTAATTTTTATAATAAATTAGATGTAATGGCGATATTTTGTGAATCAATATTTTTCCATAGAGTAGATAAATCGCCATTTTTTTTTTTAAGCAAAGACTGGAACAATCAAATCCTTACGTAGTTGGTGAGTTAATTACTCCTCTAGGAAATACTGTCCTAGCGAACTATAAAAAGCTTGACCAAAAATATATTGTCGCATAGTAACATGGAAAGTTCCTTAACATTAAAATTGGGAGGTGCCTCGCTGTAGCAGCAAGATTTTCGATAATTTGACACTTTTCCGAACTGAGAAATCTGTTCGGAAACTAATATAACTTTTTAATTTTTCATAATATATGATAGTATTTACAATAGTCTCATTTGATTTTCAACATATTGTCTAACAAATAATAATCGTAATCAATAAAGTATAAAATCACGTTGAAAAAATCCTACAAACTAAATTACAAAGTCTCAACTAGTAAGAAATGAATTTACTTCATGTTCGAGTCGTTAAGAATGCTAAGAAAGAATTCGTGATTCAATTGATAAGTATACTTGGTATTTAGTGCCAGAAGAATTTAAAGATGTAAGTATCCACATTTCTCCATTTAATTACAAAAACAATAAAATATGCAATGTCTCCTATTAAGAACGAAAAATGTTATAGAACAGTTCCTTTAAAAATCAATGAAAATATAAAACAAGAATATTTCGATGAAGCTGGCAATGTTTGTTTTTGTGAGTTGCCGTTAGAAGAATCAAATAAAATTCCCGAGTTGGTGAAGCTAAACAAATAGAGTTAGAAAACCGGATTAGACAAGTAGAAGACCAATTATATTTAATTTTAAAACAAGAAAATAAAACTACATCAAATTGAAAAAAAAAAATGTTATAGAATATTTCAATAATGAAGTTGCAATCAGGATTCTGAACTTAATCGATCTACCTCAGATATTAAAAGACCAAGTTGAACACCTTCCAGAGTAGGCAGTCGCAAAACGGACTCACTATAAGCAAGGAATGATTTTCAAAAGATTAAAAGGCGATCTGAGAATATTTGTTCTCCAAAATTAGGAAATTAAATCGTCCAGCTCCTGGATCATAACGGTCACATTGGTCCAAATCAGATGATCGCCACTATTCGGCCGCATTGTTACTTCAATGGTATCGACAAAGCAATTCATAACTTCTGTAAAAGTTGCCAGATTTGCGCTAGAAACAGAGTCTGTCGCAGTCGAGCTATCGGCCTTCTCTCCCAATGGGGTCCTGCCACTGAGCCGTTCTAAATAATGTCACTTGATACTGTTGGAGGGTTTTAAGGGAATCGGTTGCCAAAGAAATTCGTGCACATTTTGGTGGATCATTTCACCAGATATGCAAGGATCTCAACTAGTAAGGGTCAAAGCGCTCACGACTTTATAAATCTGATTAATCCCATTGCTAAAAATAATAATTTTTCGATCCTATTAGCCGCTATGCTTCCGTAAATTCAACCCATTTTAAAAACTATTTGAAGAAAAAAGGAATACAGATTGTTTTTTGCCTCACAGATCATCCAGAATCAAATGGGATTAGTCAATCAATCAATTAATGGTTAAATCAAAGGCCAGTGAATCGTTTAAGATGCAAAATAAACAGTGAGACAAATAAAGCCTGGCCGATTCTAACAAAGGAATGTGTCAATGAGTATAATGATACAATTCTTAGCTCAACACGATTTGCACCATCATACTTACTCCTAGGGAAGAAATAGGCTATATCTCTTCTTACTCAAGACTCTTCTTTAAAAGATGACCGAAAAATAGCTTTTCAAAATTCCTGAAGGAACTTTCAAATAAATGAGGAGAGAATAGACAAGAATATAAGACATCACGATTTCAAGATTGGCGATTTGGTATACATCTTAAACGGAAACAAATTAAATCGCAACAAACTTGACCCCGTACGAGTTGGACCTTTTCCAATCGTCCGAAAGATTTCACCAACATTTTATGCAGTGGCAAGCGGAAAGAAAGACAAGATTTCCAATTTATTTCATTCCAACGAGCTGCTTCCCTTTTCTCCGTGTTAATCGTCTTCGGGGATGGAGTTGTAAGTTTGCTGCATGCGATAACATCACTGTTGGAACCTGCAATGTGTGTTAGACTTTTGATAAGACACATGTGGTAAAGTTTGGTTAGTTAAATTCATTTTGTTAAAAGTGTTCAATTACTAGTTTGAAAGGAGGTGTAACCTAATTCCTTAGTAAATAAGGAATAAAATCACGTTGAAACAAATACTTTAAATACTTTTTAAATAATTAACCGGTCAATGTTTAGCCAATTCACGATGTTTTGGAGTTGAGGTTGTTGTCTCTGATAGATGAGTGTGCTTGATAATTTGAGAACAGTGATATGAACTATCCTCTATTTTCTGGTGAATTTTCTTATTTGGAGAAATGTTGAAAGGCTTGTTATTTATTTAAAATTTATTGTCTTGTATTTTAAATACTTAAGGCATGGTTGATTTGAATTCTCAGATTGAGTTCTCATATCATTCCAATCAGACGACGGTTAAAGATACATATTATATAGCTTATTACATATTATATTCCTAATTTAAGCTGATATTTTTTAATTTAATTGATTTGTATTTCATATTTAGCTTTAAGATGTTTAATTCTTTCTGTTATAAAGATATATAAATTGATTTCAATGACTAAGATTCGATTAAGATAATTTTTTCTCTTATAGGTCTTTTTTTAAGTAATTATATAATAATGTTTCAGAAGACTTATTTTGCTTTAATTATTGTTCTTATATTATTTGTTTATTTTAATTAACTTACACGGAAAATTTCTTTCTTATTTTTTTTTGTTAAATAAGAATTTAACAATGGATTATCAGATATCCAATATAATATAAATACATAGAAACGAATTAGAAAACATAAATGAATGATAAAAGTGATCTGAAATTCTTTTCAACAAACTATTCTATTAACACTAAAGGTCAATAATTGAATCAACAACCGATGGCCTTTAACTAAGTGTTTAGACAAACGTTAAAAAAACTAAAATAGATTTGGCAGGAGTTTAATCCTGTTAAATCACGATAGAGGGTTCCACTGTAGTGAATGAAAAGGTAATTAATCCTAAAAATTGTAATAAAAAGGGAAAATAAATTAAATCCTTTATAATATCTTCTAATAATATCAAACAGAGATAGTCTCAAAAATAATAAATCGATAACTGTATTATTTTGTTTTTATTGCATAAAAAGTCTTATTTACACTTAATAATAATAATTTTGCAACTATCATTTAATCCGTGTTAATGATAACAATAAATACGTGATAGCGACTAAGAAAACAAATATGATTGGATTGAAATAATTTTTATATGGTCAATAATCAAATCTGGCTACATATATACATCATTGGTTAGAAAAAAATTTTAATTTACAGGTTTTGGAAGGTATACACCAAAGATCAATAATAAAACTTTTGTTTTGCAAGCGTTATACATCGACTAGCAAGAAGACGATAGAGAATAAATATGACATTGCAGAATGTAATCAGAAATTATTTTACTTTTTTGATAAATCAATAAAAATTTAACGGTTTAGTATTAAACATTTTAAAATAACCGGTAAATACCATTAAGTGTTAGTGTAAACAACAGGCTAATAAAAAAAATATTTAATTAGCATAGGAAACAGCTTCAACATTCCGTAGGTCGGCGTGTCAAATATAACGCCAACGAGGGTATCAAATTGATGCACTCGCGTTATTAGCCGTCTTAATTGTATTGTTGTTCAACATATTTAACTAAGTATTTGTTATATAACAAACCCCGGCTGTGGAAAAAGAATTATGTCATCTGTTAATGGTCACGGATGTATGCTGTTGGATCAGCGTTTCTTCCTGGGCCTCACCCATTATCTATAACGTTTGGTGAAAACCCTGGCTGTTAAGTGAGATATTGGCCAAATCAACACCCTGCACAACCGTCGGCAAATAAACAGTAAATGAAAAATATATCTAAATTGGGAACTTTCAATAAAATTTATAGAACTAAAATTAATAAACAATTCTAAGAGTTTTATCATTCGGTATTTCTAAATGAGTAAAATCTAAATAATAAAAAAACTAGACCAATTAAACAAAAGCATTTCATTTAATTTAAAATATAGTAAATTACTTAATAAAGGTCATAAGACCATTGCAGCATTTTGTATAATTTATTTTAGTCCAAGAAATTCCCAGTTTTTTATCAAACGTATAGTACCTCTACATTTTTCCACTATTAAACATTAATAAAAAAAAAACCTTATTCATTAAGCTCTTTATTTGTTATTTGTCACAATTGAGCGCGATCTAGGACAAATAACCGCCCTGCACAACCGTTGTCCAAAAAACAGTATTCTCTGCCACGTACGGAACCCCGGAACCTTAAAGGGTTTTCCAAGTTGGTGGTGCAGGTTTTTAGAATTTATTTACCCGTACCTAATAAATTTATTTTTATAGAATATCGACGCAAGCAATGGCATAAGTTAAAATCAAAGAGGAAGAAGTATAAACTGGCGATTGTAAAAATCTAGGGGGAAAAAATTAAAAAATACATGCCTAATAATATTGACTCCGAACTGGAAATACAAAAATATACAAAAGTCAAAAACGTAATAAGGTCGGGGTGACCCTTAAATATAAGTACATAAAATCAGCAACAGGTAAGAGGATTTTCACGAAAAGTTGAAAATTGGATTTATTTATAAATGAAACGGAAGGAGAGTCTAAATGTCATACACAAGGCCTCATTTCACCTCAATGAAGTTCTCAGAAGAAATTTTCAACGAGGAAATTAACAAAGTATTACTCTGTCATATTTGTTTGTTTGTTGTTGCTTACAGGCGTAAAACCCTAGGGTCATCAACGCCTACAGATTTTTGATTTTTATAATTATTTATCTTTAAAAAAAAAAATAATAAATAAATAAAAATATTCATATACACACACATACTAATAAATAATACATCTATAATAAGAAAATAAAACAATCAGAAAAAACAACAAATGCATCTATAGCAGGGACAATGGAGGATCAAATATTGGTTATTAATTTACAGTTTGTGATGAATTTCACCACTTTGTCGATTTCAGATTTGCTGTCTCTAAGTGCTTCATCGGGTGGTATTTTGAGCTGATTTAGTATTTTTTTATAAGAGTATCATTCCTCAAATATATGTCTGATACAAAGATTTTTATTACGCCTAAGGCATATCGGGGGTGCGTCCCTTGTAATGAGATGTGCGTGGGTAAGCCGGGTGTGCCCTATTCTAAGACGAGCAATAGCCACCTCTTCATGGCGATTAATGCGATTAGATGTAGCCCAAGGCTTTACTTCACTTTTTATATATTTCAATTTACTGGCTGGACTTTCATCCCACATTGCTTGCCATCTTTTGTCTACACATTCCTTAAGGGGGGCGAATAAGTTCTTGGGTGGTTAGAATAGGTGTACTCTGTCATATACTGTGATATAATATACTCTGTCATATTTGAAACGTACACTTAGAGGTCTTAGAGCATACCTGTTAATAAAGTATAACATGGCCATAATGGAAACATATACATAAACTGTTTAGAACTATTGGAGTAAAAGTGTTAATAATTTCATATTGAAATGTCGATATATAATATATTATAGTTCCTCACGAGGCTTTTAGATATGACAGTTATAAAATATGAATTAAGTGTACCGATAAGCATAAAATCTTTAATTGGAATATGTTTGCCCCTAAACCACAATTATCTCTCTCTCATTCGACCACTCACTACTGCATACTATGAAAACCAAGAATTTATGTAAATTAGAGGGTAAAGCATGTATGGCTAATTATATATAAGCATGTTTTTAAGTAATGCATGGCAAAATGAAATATTCATAAAAAAGAAAATAGTAATGAATATATCTACAGCCCCGGTGAATAAGTGGTTAAGTCGGATTTTACCCAGAGAATCATATCATTCTCGTGGTTTTTGGCTTGAAATGGAGTTTTAATATAAACAATAACTCCTTTTCAAGACAATGCCTTACTTGTTCATTACGAAAATAACTCGATTCTGCTTATTTAAGTACAAGAAACTCATTTTGGAGTAAAGTAAACCTAACCGCTTATTCATCGGGGCTGTAGATAATTAGTTCATTTGACCGTTAGCTAAAACAAGGTTTAGACATTTAATGGTTTCCATAAAAGTAAAAAATATATTCTCTAAACTAAATGCCTAGATAATTTTGTGTAAGTCTAAATATAAATTTAAAAAATAGTTTATAGGTGTTATTATGTTATCATTGAATTTTTTTCTCAGTTACTTAGATTTTATTTATTAATTAACAATATACAAATATATATAAAATATCATGAGAAGCGAGGGGATGATTGACTGGAAAGAATGCGTAAGGAAGAAAATAGTTGGGGGTGCAGTCAAATGAAAACACTAAATAAGTGGTAGCTTATTTAATTATGTGCCAAAATGGCCCCGTTGATATATATTATTATATGATATATATAATATATATAATATGATATATATATATATAATATTATGATATATATAATATTATATATATATATATATATATATATATATATATATATATATATATATATATATATATATATATATATAAAATATCATTGGTACGTTATATTATTATGGCTTCTGTTATCCCTCACTATAAAATGTTTAATATTAAAGTTATCCATGTGCTCAAGTTAATTATATCAGATATAAAACTGCTGTAAAGAGGCTAAGATTGATAAGTTACTTTGAAATACAATTTTTTTTTTAATAAGTACATGTTAAAACCTTGGTTACCCAAACAAATTCATAACAAAAAGAACGCATGTAATGGTATGCTTAGCTGATATGAAGTGTTCATTACTGTTATTAACGTAAAATTATTGGAGTTTTAATGACCTCTGGTAATAAATTGAATTAAATGATAAACCAATAACTTAAAAAATGTATATATATTATATTTAGAGTGTATTTATTTTTAAATCCAACCATTTGAATTCTAAATACAAATGAATATCTATTTGACGCATCGTGAACTTTACAATTGGTTCTGAGTTACTCATTTTAAACATAAAGTTTGTTTTAAATTTATAAATTATATCTCGTATCTACAATACATTAAAACTTAGTGTACTATCCACGTAACAATTAACTAAAAATCATTTTATTGCATATTATTGTGTGATAGATAATTAGAATCGGATATTAATAAAAAATATTATATTTAAACTTATATTCTTATAATATAAGAACTTTATAAACTTATAGTATTTTTTTAAAGTAATTACTAACATGTTCTGAGTTTGAATAAACATTTTTAGTTTTAAACTGATCGTTTACTTATATAACGTCACTTTAGACTGCTACGGCAAATCGGGCGATGCGATTTCTAGACCTCGAGGGGGAAGTTCTAAATTTTAACTATCCAGGTATAAATTAGATAGGTATCATTAAAGAGTACCCGGCACAGAACAGGCTAGCCCCCCCCCTTTACATGACTTCCGAAGGGGGCGTAACCAAGGATCTTTGCTCCTTTTTAACCGCGATCATGAGAGCATTTAGTTGTTATACTACATAATACGCCAAAGGTTGATAGATTTTTTTTTTTATATGTGAAACATCTAATAGCGCGTTTGGCATGTGAGAACAACTATTGATGTGATGACGTTATGCGAAAAATTCGAGCAGCCCCGTGGCTCTGCTTCTCGTTATATTTATTATTTAATTGAACATTAAATGTGCTCAAATTTAAGTTATATAGAATTGTAATATTAAACATTTATTTAATAGTAATACAATTATTATCCTTATAAAATTACGCTAAGGTTAATTGTGCGCGTAAAAAGCGTAAAAATTACGCTTAATGCCTCGCCTGCTTCTCAAATTACATTAGATGATGGGTGACAGATACTCATGGCTGTTGTATATATTTCACCTAACCAAAAATATCAAAGATATCATCTCATTTTTACACCGTAGTTTACTTCTGTTCAGTATAAGTGGTTCAAGAATTTCAAACGAAAATTTAGATGAATTTTCCATTGAATGTTCCATGATTTATGGATTATAATGTAAATTTCGCAAAAGATGATTCAACATCATTGATTACGTTTCTTCAACAAGATTTTCAGTTGTATATTAATAATAATCCAAGGGAATCTACAACAAGATATGGCACAACAATAGATGCAGTATTTACAAGACACCTCCATAACGTTAAAAGTAACACTTTCGTTGCTTATTTTAGTTACCATCGGCCTATTGTAACTTTGGTACCATAAGAAACATCATCGAGTGTTAATATTACAGAAATAACTGCTGATACTGTATTGTAATATTTTATTTGGGTTATAATGGTCTTTTATGTATATTTTTTAATGAAAATAATATTATTTTTATCACATAAATCTAAAATAAATTCTGTATTACCTTCCATTACATCCTTTTCTTACACTTACATAATTAATTATTTTCCAATAACATCCAACATCTATGTTTCATATCTACCAGGCGTCCCGCGTCTGCTTACTTTTTTTTTTAAATATTTCAAGACTAATTATTATAAACGATACTTAGAACAAAAAACTAATGTTCTGGAAACAACTGCTAAGATATAATAGCCCAGATATAGCCTTTTCATCGCCTGAAAATTGGACTTTATTGAAGAGAATGTATTGACCAACAGAAACATAGAGCTGGAGTAAATGAGAGTATGATTGGTCCTCGAATGAGTTGAGCGTGTGGCCGCCTGGGAGATTGGCTATTGACGAATGCGTCCCACTCACTGCTGAAATGAGCACGCTTACGATGATGGAGTGCACAACGGGAATACGTTTATAAATGGTTCTTTTTCATATGATACTAACCCACTCCAAATGGAGTAAGATTGAGTAACATGAAATTGGAAAAAAAGTTAAATGTTTTTAACCAACTCTTGTACCAAGGAATACAAAATGGTCTCAACATAAGTAACAAAGAACAAAAAAAAAAAAATTTTACGTCTACAAAGTGTGGTTTGAGAAATGGAACCAGGTTTGAATCAACTAAAGTTTCGTTTCTTATTGTCATTTGCTTTATTTATTTCTGGAGTAAAGAAATGACGTCGGTTAAATTCTGCCGTAAAGAACTTAAAATGTCAAAAGGAACATTTAAAATTTGAAAATGTGTTTAGAGGAGCTGTGCGCAGTCTCTTTTAAAGATAACGGAGATGGGAAAATAGGAGGAAGAAATATGATTGTTGAAGTTGATGAAAGTTTATATACAGAAAGAAAAAAACAATGTTTGTCGTTTATTACCGCCACAGTGGGTTCTCGGAGGTATGTGCCGTGAAACACGAGAATGTTTTTTAGTGGAAGTGCCGGACAAATCGTTTCACACCTTGAGTACTAAAATTGTGGAGCATGTGAGGGAAGGCTATACAATTTATACTGATTGCGGGAAATCGTACAAGACGAAGGAGTTAAAGAAACTTGGCTTCGACCATTACACCGTTAACCACTCCTACAATTTTATAAACCCTGAAAAATGTGTTCATACTCAAAGTATAGAGAGAATGTGGGGCAGTGTAGAGTAGAAGAACAAAAAAGAAAGAGGGACGAAGAGAGAATCGTTTTGATCGAGTTCATGTTCCGAGAAAGGAATAAAAAAAGGATATAATTAATGAAATATCAAATATTAAATCATTCAACTGGCCAGCGGATATGTAAATTATTATTGTATTATTGTGTTCAATATGACTAGGTTATTTCATTAGGTTATATTCGTTCCTTTTATTTTGATTACTATTAAATTGTGTTTTATTACATATTTCTTCTTGTTATTATTAATTCAACATTCCTTTAATTGTTATTACTATTATATTATTGTGTTATTATTAGTTATTTGAGGGATATAAAATAATGTTTATAGGGGTCCGGGAATCCGAAGGGAGCCGATCTCGGCCGAGCTTTGATTCTTGTCTGACAGTCCCTAGATCAGTCAGTGTTACCAGTATAGTGGCGTCCCTATATTGGACAAGTACAAAAAAAAAATTGCCAGTATCTTCTTATGAACCCAAACAGTCCAAGTAATTTATTACATATGATAATTCATTAACGTAATTTTACTTTTATGATTTGAGTGAATGATAATTTCCAAGAATTCTCGTTTTTTATGAAGATTTTTTTTATATTTTAATCTAAATGATATACTTTTTTAGATTTAAACTTAAGAAGACAATTTGCTTTGAAAAAATCAAATATTCTGTTTAAAACCATTCGCTTATTTTTTAAAGAAAACGCCGAATAAAGCAATAATGTATCTTAGCTTGGTAGTTCAAGGTTATTTAATACCAAATTATGAAAAAGTTCAAAGGTCAGCCGGGTAACCAGTTTTTACGCCAAGACGTAAGGAAAATGCAGAGATCAAGTTTTGACGTAGGAAGCCTTGTATTTTACTTAATTGTTATCGCGACATTTTGAGGTTTCCCTGTGTATGTTACATCAGTTCTGACTCACTTGTTAATAAATGGCAGTTTTTTCTTATTGTTTTTCTAGTGTCCCGATGAATGAAATCAGAAGATAAATTTCTAAACTATGATATAATATTTAATGTTAATATTTTTGTTCCTCAGTTATTAATTAAAAAAAAAACAACTACACCACTGGAACCCCTGAAAGGGTCTTTAGTACATGGTATAATATACTGCAATATCATGCACTATATCTAGGACAACGGTTTTGAAGGTAAGTGATTTGTCCGAGATCACGCTCAAACGCCCGGTTTTCTCCCAATTAACGGTACCCACTTTATAGAGGTTGTGTTAGTTCCAGAAGGGTCTGTAGATCCCACGATGTCCATCAGTGAATTGAATAATTTAAGCAATTAGTTATTTAAAATTGAATATTTTATAGGCACAGTCTGTATAATTTACCTCCCTTCAGCATAGCAAATGAGCACTCTACACAGTTAGATACCTCGCTCCCTAAATACTTAAATTGGAACGTCACTTTTTATTTTCAACATAGAGTTTCTATGATAATCTAAGTCCAGATGTGATAGATAAATTATTATTTATTATTGCTGTTAATCTGTTAATAGCCATATAAATGTACTCTGTGGGATCTTCAGACTACCCGTGGCTCATCCACCCTCTATAAAGTGGGTACCATTGAGGAAAAACCTTGCGTTTAAGTGTGATCTCGGACTATTCTTCGCCATGCAGAATTCTTTACTTAGAAACAGTACTGTTTCCACCGTGTACTGAAACCGCTCATGTTTTTTTATTTATTATATGATGCCGATACCACCAATCTATGTTTACAAACCTCCGTCCACGGAGCAACACCCATACCCAAACCCGCTATATCACTCTTAACGCAAACATTTTTATTTATTAATATATACATTTATTTTATTTTTTATAGGGAGGTGCTAAAATACTATACTTCGGTTTGGCTGTATATTAGTTCAACTGCAACTACGTAATAAATAAAAGATATTGTTATTTACTTGTCACTGAATTACACTTAAGTTTAATTTTTAAAATTAGGATAAAAAAAGTTTAATTTATCTTAAAACATTTTTAATTATCTTAAAATTAGGATAATTAGCTAGAATGTAATGATAATTTACGATTTGCACAATAGAAATATACTTTTACCTACTTTTCGATCTATTTGATTTCTACAACAAGGAAACCGAAAATACCACGAGGGAATCCATACAATTCTAGAAGTGTTCCCAGAAAATAGTTAATTCTTTATTTTCACTTACATTTGGAAGGGTGTGATTGTGCATCATAAACATTTTAAAACTATAAAGGCTCGAAATAATAAAAGAATTATTAATCTATTTAGTCAAAAATTTCGATTAATTACTAAGAAAAATATATTAAAAAAATAAAAAATAATAAATAATGTTATGTAAATACTAACCAATTCATTCAGCGATTTAGTGTTCGAATCATGAGTTATATATCTACAGCGCCGATGAATGAGTGGTTAAGTCTAATTTTCTCCAAAATGAGTTTCTTGTACTAGCGGAGTCATTTTTGTAGTGGGTAAGGTGCTAAACAAGGCATTGGTTTGAAAAGGAGTTATTGTTTATATTAGAACTCCATTTCAAGCCAAAAACTACAAGAATGACACGATTCTGCTTCCCTCAATGCAGTCTACACTCTCTGGACAAAATCCGACTTTACCAATTTATAAATTTATAAAATTGATTCACGGGGTGTAGATTTAGTCTAACTGTGGAGAGTTATAATGCGGATCGGAATGTCAAAATTAATATAGTCTACACATGTGCTTAGTTTTTCACATAGTCAAAACAAAGTATACAAAAAACAATAAATATTGTTTATGTATAAATATAATATTGAACAAATAGGAAAGAAGGACCCTAGAGAAAAACAATCGATGAAGAAGGCTGAGAAAGCTCCGAGGGTTCATTAAAATTTAATTAAACCCTTTCAGAGATCTTTTGTCCTACGATAAAATATATGAGTCCATCGGATATTAAAAAGTTTATAAATAATAATTTTCAAATAAAGAATGTTTCAGTTTAAAAAAAATTAACATAACAATAACTAGATAACTTATATTGCTAATTATTAGTTAATTGATCTTCCTAATTACTAATTAATTCATCAGAAATTTGCTGATCACGCTCTATTCATCCTATCGATCAATATTATCACCTTGTTTTGATCGCTTATGTATTTTTTAACTATGTACAGATATTCATTAGATCACACCACAGCAAAAATATTAAATTGCTTCAGGTATAATAAATATTTAGATGTATGAAAAAAAATCCTGCAAAATCGTGCTTGCATTTATTTCGCGTAACTATGCATATGATTTGAATAATTCTTTTTGTAATTATTCCGCAGGTTTTCGCTTGGAATTAACTTACAACAAGTTCTAACTGTTTATTAGCTTCATTTTTAATGTTTAAAAAAATATAAGTTATCACAAGCTTTAGTGAGGGAAAAAATAATGTAATTATGGGTAATGAGTAGATTTCGGTATTCATTTTGTCAAAAAATAAAAGTTTGAATTAACATTTTGAAGTATAGATGATATATGTTTGTTGAAACGTTCATTTATAAATGAAATGATTACCGAATTGTACACATTTCCCATAATTATTTTCTTCTCCATACAAAAGCCCACTATAACTTTTATTGTTGGAAAATATCGTATTATAAGATAAACGAATGAAAAGTTAAAACTTGTGACTCAACTCGAAGCGAAAACCGGAAAAGAATTATTCAAATATTATTCATAGTTATACGAAATAAATACAAGCACATCTAAATACAATGTTATTAGTATTCCTAATAACAGCCCAAAAGAATGGAAAAAAAAATGATAAGTTCGGGTTAGATATAGCACATCTCACAGCGAGAGTCCTAGAAAATAGAAGATAAGCAAGTGGAATAACATGTCAAGCCAAATTAAATCATATAAATATCTGCAAATGCATATTTTAAACGGAATGATCCTATGGACGATATAAAATATATAACACCTAATATATATTAAATAAGTAAATAAATAAATATATATATATATATATATATATATATATATATATAAAAGTATGTGTGAGTGTGCATGCATGTTGTTCTAATAGATTATATATTAAATTATAATTACCTGTTTTCTAAACAGACCAAATCCATGTTGACTTCATCTATAAGCATTCCTAGAACAAGCGAAAATGAAATGAAATAGTAAATAGCATCCATTTGAATAAATAAATACGTATGATAAACTCCAATCAATATATTACTTCTACTAGTTTACTAAATTAGTAGAGGCAAGGTAAAACATATTTACCAAGCAAATAGATAAACAACCCTTATCCATAACATTAGTGATAAAATATATAATAAAACAAAATGAATTTTTACGTCACAGCAACTTATTTATATATTTTCTATAAAAATATATTCTTTTGATGATACGATACATTATCAGCAGAATAATTGAACAGAATATAAAGAATATACTTCTCTCAACATTTAATTTAATCTTTAGTCAATGCTGATTGACAATAATAATATTATGGAAGTTAAAAATAAATTAAATGTTTATTTTACTATTTATTATTAGTGTTTTTATTATTATTATAATTTCATTTTATCCTTTATATTATTTTAATAATTATTATTATTGAATCATATCCCCTTATTTTTTTTTCTTTATTGTTTACTCCAGTTTTTAATTATTATTTTATTCCAAAAATTATTTTATTTCTATATATTTACCGTAGCTATTTTATATAACTCTTAATGAGATCAGCAATGTGGGGCGAATAAAAAGGTTCTTACTATTTAAGAATTTATGTTGACCTCTACCCAAACCCTTTTCTCCTACATAAAATTTAATTTTCAATGGTTGGTACTACGGCAACTACAAGAATATTTTTCGCCTTATCTAACGTGAATTATGGTAGAAGTATGTCTGAATGTTCTAATCGCTGGTCTCAAATGAAAAAGCATAAGTAAAGAATGTTTTCGTTAAAAAGCTAACTAATTATTTTATTTAAATTTCGTCGATTAAACACGTGCACTAAAAGCGATTAGGACTTAACATTAAAAATTTATAGCATTGTTAAATAGACTCACAGAAGAAGACTAGAAGCTATTCAATCTAAAATACTTCATATTTTTATTTTGAAGAGAAAAGATTTGCCCCCGGCCGGGATTCCCTTCAATTTCTCTTAAAAATAAAAATATTTTAAAATTGAAACATTGATTAAAAAATTATAATAAATTATAAATAATATAATGACGTATGTCAAAAAGATGCTAAAATTAAAAGTATTGTTCAATGAACATTCTTCCTCGTGTATACATCGCAAAATTGCGAGAACACGGGGGAAATGGGATCGGTGAAGAGAACAGAGTTGTCCTAGGTAGGGAGCGACCCCGCTGGTTCAAATGGTTAGAGCGTTGCCACGGTGAGGCGGAGATCCGGGTTCAAATCCCGGCTTGGTACAAATAGTTTCGCTTCAAAATAAAAACATTTAAAAATTAAACCAATGATTAAAAAACTAAAATAAATTAAAATACTTCATACTTACCACAAAAGCACCTTGGTATATTAATAACAATAGTTTACATATTTACTTAAAATTAGCATCATTCGACGACAGAGCATACTCTTGACAAGATCATTTTAAAAAACATTCTCGGGCACCCAAACCCACTGATGGGACAAATGGCGACGGATCTGAGTACACTAGGAGGAGACTAAAATGAATGAGGGATCTGCAATCATAAGAATATTAAATCAAACCACGGGAGGGGAACTGCTGGGTACTGTTCTTCTTCATGCATCGCATGTCACTGTGATGTAATTTTATTGACAGGAAATTTCCTAATTGTCAATTTTTTGTACTTGAATAGTGTAGATAAATATACAAAGAAAACATTGTTAAGGTATATAGATAAGTATATCAACTGTAGCTGTGGAGCTAAACCCATTCGCCTGAACTCAATCGTAACTACTAGGAGAAGCATTGAACATGCTCACATTTACTCTGATTTCCGCATTAATCTAAACCCGATGCTGCTAATACACAGGAAGGGTGAATGGGACGGATGGGAGCCCTCTGCTATTCTCTTTGGAGGCCCTTAACCTTGTTTCCTCCTGAATCAGGAACATAAACTTAACCAAACTTCGCTACAACTTAGGACACGGTTGACAAGCTTAACCACTCTACCTCTGTGGCTCACGACTTCGGACAATATAAGACACTTCTCATGATTCAACTCAACCTGGCAAAACGGATTTGCGTAGCACAAATATATCGAAACCCAAGCCATTATCAGTGGTTTTGTGCCTTACAGATGAAAGTTTCGTTAGTTTAATTATCCATAACACATTATTATTTAACTATAATGTACAATGGAAAAGAAAATTCACTGTAGAATCACTGAGAGAGGTGAGCATTGTTCTTAGTGGAGAACTGAAGACTCCTAGTGGAGAAATTACTCTTTTTTTCTTTTTTTTCAAAGTCCTAAATCACATCTCAAAGAGAGATTGAAATAAAACTAGCACTGGACTACAGTTTTATGTTATTTATATTATTGATAGTATCATATCACTATCATATTATATTTTAGTATCCTCCCCTACATTGTTGAGATTTCAGGAGGCACAAAATTTCCCGTAGCCAAGTTATTTGTTATTTTAAAATTTGTTTAACCCCCAAGCACTGACATAGTTTTTTACTGACACTCACGGACCATATAATTGAAAAATTCATTATTAAACCTTACCTCGGCAGAATTTTATCTTTTTAATATTAGAATAATATTCATATCACGGATGTTTAGAAAACAAAATTTTAAAAAATCTCATGAGGGTAGTTAAAAAAAATCACATGTATCTCAAAATACATTGCCAAGAGCAATGTTAAATACATTACGCTAACTTCTGATGTATTTCCACAGATATATTAACAAGGAAAGGGTTAAATACAACATAATATATTATAACATTTTACTGCTTGTTAGTACTTATATGAACATTCTTGTATTTCCCGGATCAACGAATATATGATATTTTTTCAAATGTCAGTAAACAATCAATTAAGGAAATAGTAAAAATCAAAATCATATTTTAAAACTAATGTATTCATGACGAATAATTGCAATATATTTAAATTTGATTTTAAACAAATAAATACCTATTGATAAAAATAAAAATACTTTTCAAAATTAAAATTATCAATATTCCAAACAATTGACAAACAGTTTCTCCGAGCACTCCAAGCATATTGGTTTTTTGCATATATGACAAAGGAAAAATGTTTTCCTAATTTTTTTTGTTGAGCATATGTAACAACGCTTTCTCATATCATCTAACAAGAGGGGTGGGTATTCTTTCACAAAACGTCAGTCCTAATAACTATTTTTGATTTTCATGATTTGGGCTCCATAATTGTAACAGGACTAAAATATTAAATAGAATAATTTATAAAAAATTAAAAAATAATAATAATTCAAACAATAAGAAAAACTTCAGTACCAACCTTCAACTTTCACATTCAATAAGGTGCCAGCAAGATAGGAAGGTAGGTACTGAGTCGTACGGGAATTTTCCAGTAGGGTGGGAAACTCCAGAAGATAGGTATCAAGACGACCATGTCTCAGTACTTTAGGGTAAAGGTGCTTTTTTGTATTCACTTAACGCCACTTAGAAAAGTAAACTTCTAATTAGAAATGGGTATTTTCTCCGTAATAAACTAAAAAAAATTAAATTTGTAATCAGATAAAGAAGTTATATTGTTAGGGTCTTTATGTGTGATCGAGACGCTACTCCTGTAACGGAAGTTGTCAGGATTAGTATATTATCCCACGGGAAACAAATGAATTAACCGTATGGATCCACTAGGGCGTAGCACCTTACGGGAGAAAACAAAATGAACTTTGCCCTCAGAAGCATAAAGTGGCGTTACTTTATCCTTCTGAGGGCAATCGGACGATGCTGCTGTAGGAGTTCTAAATTTTGCCAATAGAGGTCAAATTAGGATAGCGATTTTAAACGAGCACCTGACACCGTAGAGTTTTTAGCTACAGTGTTATATTATATATATCTCTGATGTCGAGGAGGGCACATATCTAATGTTTAATACAACATCTATGAGTTTGTTCACAGGAGGATTCTTGTGAATTATGGAAGTCTGTAGGCGGTCTCGTATCGATTTCTGAGAATAACGGAGTTAGCTTTTGGTTCCTTGCTAATGGAATGAACCAGTTTGGCCAACTCCGCTCTTCCGAGCTCCAGAGAAGAATCTAGTTATGGTTCCAGAATTGCCAAATCATCCCATCTCCCGGTTTCATTTTCGGAGCCGGTAGTCGCTAAGTGGCTGAAATTAGTTGCCAATGGAAACGCTAATATGCTTTGTTTACATGATGATAAGGGCTTTAAAGTGATTATTGAGAAAGAAAAGTTATAAAAAGCATGTATATCAGAAGTAAACTTACAGAGAAAAGGGAACTTCTAATTAGAAATGGGTATTTTCTTCGTAATAAACAAAAATATTTTCTTCTCTCTCTCTCTCTCTCTTTTTTTTTTTGGTTTGTAACGTTTCAACCTCTTAACAGATGAGATTTTTTTTAGTTGTAGCTATTATTTTATTACTGCATTCAGGATTATTATTATTATGTTTTGGGTGTCATTTTATACAGGAGTGTTTTGTTTTTCATATGATTATGTTTTGGGTTAATTTCTTTATCACGTTTTTCATATGTGTCGGTGACTATACCTTCAGTGATACTTGGGTAACTATCACAAATTATCCTTAGTTAAATAATGTTTAATAAAAAAATATGACACTTTAGCACTTATTTGTACAACTATTCCTTTGCCATAAGATTCTATTACTGCATAGTACAGAAAAACATGTGTAATACTAATAGGTGCGGTTATCAAAGAAAAACTTACGATGAATGATTTTTAGAACAAATTATACAACACCCAATAACGTGGGTTAGAAAATTTAATCTGTGTTAATAAATGTTTTCATTTCTATTTTTTCCTTCATATAAAAAGATCAATGAAAAAATATATTTGTACTTTCGTATCTTTATGCATTGCTACACTAAAAAATCGTCAGGCAAATAATATATCAAAATAACTACTCCGTAAATGTCTCGTAAAAAAAGGCTATCTAAAAAAATTGGGTATTTTGTTTTAATCGCCTTTTTTAAATCCCTTACTTTAATAGCTACAGATGTGAAAAAAATGAGAATCCGCAGCTTCTATATTTTGCATTCAGCTTTTAAATCTGACATGAAGTTCTACTTTAAAAAAACATGTACCCACCTAGCTACAAAGTGGGTAGTCTTAGTAAAAATTGGCGTTACTGCGTGATCTCGAACAAATACTTCCCAGAACAACCGTTGTCATCAATGTGGGTTTTTACTTTTCGTGACTATTATATAAATTATAATTGTGGTTCTCCAGCTTTAGTCAGTTATTTAAATTTCTTTTTAGCGTTTCGAGCCTAGGTTAGTCTCATAACCATGTAAAGGTGATGAAGCATGTGTGGGTATTAATACATTAATTATGTATAAGTATATAACGCATTAATACCTATTCTTCAACAACTTGGCATGATTATGTGACCAAGATAATCTCGAAAGCCCGCCAAAAAGAAGTTGTAAGAACTGACTGAAGCTCGAGAACCACAAATATAAATTATCTGTATTGAATTATATTTCCATACTATATATATGTATATATTTATATCACATTCACAACATTCTATTATATCTTTATATAGAACATTTAAACTAAATAATATTACAGCTAAAACAAATAAAAACACCCCGTAAAGAAAAAGAAGTATCTATTTGCTTTAAACAATTAAAAAAAAAAAAGGAAAATTTAACAGGATTTTTAGGTTCATCATACAAGATTGTTAAGCCTTAATAAATGTGCTAATTATTATTATGAGAAATATTAAGAATATTATTTATTATTTTATTACATAGTTTTGCAGTTATTTAATGCTTTTTAATAGCCAACCAAATTGGCAATGTTCGTAAAGAAACGAAAGACAACTACCAAGGCCTCATCCTATGTAGGATGGAATCACACAAAAGCTTCACTCTAATATAAGAAATCAACGGAACGATTCAATACACTTATCGATTGCAATATATAATTAAACTATATTAATATAGTTCTCAATATTGGGAGTCCCTTATCATCAGACAGACAAGGACCAATAATCATGGAAGATCAGCAATATAAGCTTAGAGGCGCTAAGGAGATTTATGGGCCTTTAGATAAAATAAGAGAAACAATAAAACATGCGAGCGTAAAGATTTATCGGTCATTTATAAGGGATGGTAATATACTATTTATAGGTAATACACTAAAAATAGATTAAAAATACATTCATCTATTTTATAAAAGAATAAACTTACGGCAAATGGTTCATAGATGTTTATAAAGATCTAGACATTTAAGGAATATACAAATATTTAATATATAACAAAGAAAAAAAAAATTAAAAAAGGATATTCTTTAACAAAGGAAAACAATCTAATTCAGATAGAAAATAGACAGAAGAAAGGCAGGAGTAACAAAGAATCAAAAGTATCCTGAGGAAAAGAAAAAAATTCAAATCACCCAAGCTCGATCATTGGGTGGTCTCAACGAGCAAAAGAATCATGGGAATTCTTTATAAAAAGTTCAAAACTTGAAGAAAGCAATCAATAAGCGAACCGCAAATAAATTAGCAAAGATATTTGCATTGTATCGTCCGAATTCAGGAAAACTTAGGAGTCGAAAAAGAATCACTACAATAAAAGGCTACATATCAACGAGTGTGGATAAACAAAAGGGTAAAATTATTAGCATGCATAGAAAACTATTAGGTGGCCGTGTTGAGCACTTGGATGTGTGACTCCCCATCGGGGAAAAGTTGCAAATGTTCAAGATGTGATCATCTTCCTCCAACAGATATATAAGGCCCGAAATCCTGAAGGAGACAACTCACAAAGATCGGTTGTTAACGCTCAATAAATTAGTTTCATTATTCATAGGAGTTTACTCCTTAAGAAAAGATTTTCATATTTAGCCCGGGGTATGAAAATTTATGAGGAGTGAAATCGAGCGTCAACTAAAAGTGACCCGTTACGTTCTTACTTGAGTTGGGTTTTACCGCCAACCATGGGCGAGTCGTCTACATCTTCCCAGGAGGTAAGTGCTATGGACTCAGAAAATACAACTAATTGTATTAATAGTAATGCTACTGGTTCCTGGGAACTAGTAACTGGACGTAAGAGACCATTACCAATTGATCAGGACCTCACAAGGCAGAAACGTCTCGCAGCGTTTCAAATTCAAAATAGTTTTCAAGCCCTAACCTCAATATCTGAGGAGCAATCAGAAATTACAATTAGACCAAATATAAATCAAAAAACGCCTCCACTTTACATTAATGGTGTGGACAATTATTCGGCACTTATTTCATTTCTCAAAGAAAAAGCCGGCCATCAAAATTTTACAATAAAATCGACAATGAAAGGTGTGATTGTTTTCCCAGACACACCCGAAGCTTATAGAAAGCTAAATGCAAGCTTAAGAAAAGGGCGGACTTTCATACGTATCAGCTCCCACAGGACAAATGCCCAAGAATTGTGATAAAGAACCTTCATCAAACAACACCAATAGCTATAATTAAAGAGGAAATGAAAGAGAGAGGTTATGAAGCCACGAATATAACTAATTTCACGATTTAAGAAGCCTCTTCCCATGTTCTTCGAGGACATAACCAAAGAAACATTAAAAGAGGATATTTACAAAATAAATTCTATTTATTATACTAAAGTGGTAATCGAAGAACCGCGGAAAAAAATAGATCCCTCAATGTCTACGATGCCAACAATACGGTCTCACTAAGAGTTATTGTAACCACCCACCAAGGTGTGTAAAGTGTGGCGGAAATCATGACAGCAGCTCTTGTTCAAAAACGAGAGAAACACCTGCTACCTGTGCCAATTGTGGCGGACAACACCCTGCCAATTACAAAGGTTGTCAAACGCTGAAGAACCTCAGGATTCAGCATGGCTCGAGAAATAACTTCCAGTGGCCTACACTAGCTCAACCGATTCAATCATCTTCCTGGACAACCAGAGAACAACGGGGAATCTCAGCAGATACCTAGAATGAAACCAGCACCACAACAATATCATGTTCCAGCAGGTATGATGAATGACAGTACTCAGCCTGTACCCCCTTTTGATAATACCCCTCTTCAACTTTTTTAAATTTTAAATGGTCTTAATAACCTTATCCACCCTCTTTTTATTCTCCTCCAACAGCTGACTCAAGTTACCAAAGCATGGAGCCACAGCCATGCCTAATTTTTCGACAGCTGGTTCCTTGTCAATTCTCCTATGGAACGCTAACGGACTGATGCTACACAAGACTGAACTTGACTTATATTTACATGAAAAAAGGACAGATATAGCACTTATCACTGAAACACATCTCACATCACGATCAAAAATCTACATTCAAGACTATACTATTTACAGGACTGACCACCCAGACAAAACGGCCCACGATGGCACCGCCATTATCATAAAATCTACAATAAAACACAGTCCCATTCACTTACCTATCACACCACATATACAGGCGACGGGCATAACATTAAATACAAAACAGAAAAACATCACATTCGCTGCTGTGTATTGCCCCCCTAGGTACAAGCTTACATCCTCGATGTTTTCTGAGTTTTTTAAACGGTTAGGTCGATGTTTTATCGCAGGAGGTGATTTCGACGCGAAACACCAATGCTGGGGTTCAAGATTGTGCACCCCAAGAGGTAGGAACTTGCGGTATGCTCTTCATAAACTTTCATTAGACACATCAACTCCAAATGCTCCTACTTACTGGCCTATTTCTAGACGTAAAACCCCGGACTTACTGGACTTTTTTATTACAAGAGGATTAAGAACAGTACACAAAACTGTAAATACGAGCTCTGACCTTTGCTCTGATCATTCTCTAGCGTAAATGATCCTGTGCGAAGAGCCTTCAGACGCACAAAAAAGACCTGCGCTTACACAGGGAATAATCGATTGGGATCTATATAGAAATTACCTTAACTCTGAACTCTCAATCCCTGTTTCAATAAAAAATGAGACAGAACTAGAGGAGGCTGTTGAGAAGTTCACTAGAAGTATAAAAGAAGCAGTGTGGTCAGCATCAAAACCCAGATGCAGGAAAACAGACTACTTACCAAGCTACCCACAGTATATTAGAGATCTGATCAGAGCCAAGAGAAGAACTCGTAAAATATGGCAAACCAACAGGCAACCTTCAGATTGACTGACATTTAACAAACTAAATAATGAACTGAAGCGCCAAATTAGCAAATTTAACAGGTTCAACTACGAAAATTACATTAAACCCCTTTCGACAGACGATAGAAGTTTATGGAAGCATACATAACGACTCATAAAACACAGAGAGATGTCGGCACCTCTTAGAAAAGAAGACGGATCTTGGGCTGTGTCGGACGAGGAAAAATCTGAGCTTTTTGCCGACCATCTTTCTTCCGTATTTACACCTCATACTGACTTCACAAACACAGAACACGAAATAACTGTAAATAACACACTTGTCGTTCCAATACAATATGCCTTCATTCCTCCCACAGAAGTAGCAGAACTAATTAAACACTTACCAAAAAGAAAAGCCCCGGGCTATGACTTAAGCTCTAGTGTTCCTAACGACAATCCTTACAATAGTTACAACTACGAAATTCCCTATACAATGGAAATATTCTATTGTTACGTTGATTAAAAAACAAGATAGGGAAATTAGTAACCCTTCCTCGTACAGACCTATAAGTTTATTCCCTATTTGTTCTAAAATTTTTGAAAAATGACTTTATCCCCGATTATTAAAGCTACTGGCTGACAAAAATATAATTCCTCACCATCAATTCGGTTTTCGAAAATCGCACTCGACAACTCAACAATTACACAGAGTAACTGACTACATATCGACAGCACTAGGGCAAATAAGGATATAACATTCGATAGGAGATTGACATGGGGTCCTCATATCAAGAAAAACGCCAATCACTGAATCTTAAACTGAACTTAATGTATTCTCTATTCAGGAAAAACTCCAAATTTGAAACAAGACAAAAATTAAACACGTACATTTACTTACTAAAACCAGTTTGGACATATGCATTACAAATTTATGGCATCGCTAAACAGACTAACAGAAAACGATTACAAAACTTCCAATCAAAAGTACTCAGACTTGTCACAAAAGCATCCTGGTATATCAATAACAAAACTCTACATACTGACTTAAAAATACCAACGGTTGACGAACACATAAGAACATACTACAAACGCTTTTAAGTAAAACTACACGGACACCCAAACCCATTGATTGAACAAATCGCCCTGACTCTCATGCCTGAGAACACTAGGAGGAGACTAAAAAGAATGTGGATGATGGATTTGTTATCATAGGAAATTGAATCAAGCCAAGGGAGAGGTTCCGCTGGGTACCTTTATTGTGTAGCTCTCCTTATTATCGGTTTTTCAGGTTTGGTCCAAGGAGGAGTTTCTCCGGGGTAGACTATGTATCGGGATAAACCAGATACATAGGTTCTCGTGTGTCTGCTGGCCCCCCAACAGCCATAATATATGGATCAAGACAGATTTTTCAGTGCACTTGTAACCAAAATGTACGTGGGTGACAAGGACACTGGCGAGTCACTAATTAATCGATTATAGAGCTATGGAATCCATGGTTTCCAAGAATGTTAGTTTGGATGACCAAGCAATAGATCTCTGTAGGAAGGCCACATCAAGTGGCAAAATAATTCTATCCAACCGAAACAGATGTGATGTAAACATTATTTTTAAACTAAGCGTAAAGTTTACAAGTACATAAATAAATTAATATGTAATAGCAACTCCACCTTAACTCCTGAGATGTTAGAAGATTCAAACTTAACAGCTAGTTTTAAAACTATTTTGTTTATATTATAACATTCATAAAAGAAACTTTTGAAGTTGTGAGGAAAACTTGTTGTATATTATTAGATTTATCTCTCAAAATGTCGACAACGGGGACGAGTACACCTGTATGCCCAAGTAATTAATGTTCCAACCCCTCTGTAAGAGTTAAGACAAAGTTAAACGTTTTCTGTGAGACAACGTTCCTGCGTTATAACATAATTTAATTTTCCTTTAATTAAACGCTTCGCAACTCTTAGGCACGTTCTTCATAAGCAGTGCTAAGTTTACGGAGGAAATTACGATTCTTTAAAATTCCTTTACAAAGGTTTCCTTTTAAATGAAAGGGGGATTCATAAAAAGACGACCCGAGGATTCGGAAATCTTGTTAACGAGACCTAATTATAATTAAAACCTATAAAATGGAATCAAACGGATTTCATGCTTAGTTATTTTTTTTCATTTATCTTACAGGCTAACAGCGCACATCCAACAATGGTACAAAACATAGTAAAAAAGAGTTACAGTTAATGGACATAAGGCTCCAAGTGCAAGATCAAAAATGAATTAATTGTTAAATGGAAGAAATTACATGGAAAATACAAAGATAGTATATCGACTATAAACTTTTTTTTAAATTGAAATATTATTGCAATCTACCACTTGAATGCAATAATGTAATAGCCCTAAATAGCCATACAATCGTTCAATAGAGGGACTATAAACTAACACTACAGATTCTAATTGCAGTATCGTCAAACGCCATTTAACCATACGTGTTGTTTTATTTTCTTGCCTCTTATAACACCTTCCTTATTACACATTGTTTATAAAATCTGTGAGTGAGCGGAGTGGCTCGTTGGTATAGCACTGAGTTGCCATGCCGTAAATCATGGTTCAAATACCGCTACAGACAAGCCTTTTATTTAGTCTGTTTGCACCCGGAGATGGATCATATAGGATCTAGGTGCTCATCCAGTCTATAAAATATTATAAAAATAGGGTACCCAAAATAACAAGTCCCCTCATTGCAGAACTGTTGCCCAAGAAACAGTGCAGTGTCTACCATGTACTGAGCCCCAGACCCGTTCACGGTCTCTAACCCCGGGTCGTAGTGGCACAAATAAATGACAACAAATGAATACAATGAGTTATCAATGTTTGTGTGCGTTTCAATAGATTCTTAAATAATTTATAATTGAAGAATACTACACTAACCTATCATTCGAGGCTTTCAGGCTCAAAAGCGGATAACTCAAAAATTAAAAAAAAAAATTAACATTTTAGCTAGTTTAGTCAAGGAATCTTGTCTAACAAGACATTTTGCAGAATTCTTTTCACAATATCAGTCCGGTTCTGAACCTGAAGTATCGGGTGCATAATGCTTTGCTTGACTAATCTAACAAAAAATTTCAAATTTGGACATTCGGAATATCGGCTTTTAATCCTGTACGCCTTAGTACTGACAATACTACTCTCTCTCATCTCTATTCTACATCCATGTTCTCCCTTACAGCATTTTAGGGAAGGTAAGTATAGATATCAAAGAGAAGGATTTTTGCAATATTTACAATACAGAAGAAAATTCATAATTTGCTGAGTTATTAAATAGTATAAACATAATTTTTTATGTGATGAACCCTATGACGTTTGACACAACAGAAATGCATAAGAATAAAACGACGCTGCCTAGGTACCTAAGTAAAAATTCGATAGATGTTAACTTCCTCGTATTAACAAATACGGATTTGCAGCCGACAATACAAAAGAAATCCTTGTACAACAATAATCCATGAAGATGTCGGATTTGGCACATGTTAGAGACTGTACTGTTTTTAAGAAAATAATACTCCATTAAGGTAATTTGCTCGAGATCTTGCTAAACTGCCAGGTTTCCCCCAAATGAAGGAACCCACATCCTAAAGGCTAGGTAAGCTCAAGTAGTGTCTGCATATCCCATAGGGTCCGTGTATGACTTTAAACAGATTATAGTCTGTAAATAATATATTTGCCGGGATCCTCAGCATAATAACTCAACGATCTGCTGGTCCCGATTTTCGGGGACCTCCCAGGAATAGCTAACAATAAACAAATATAAAAGTCCTGAAAGATAATGAGGTATGCAAAGTAACAATGAAGTGAATCAGGGATTTTCAGTTTTAGGTCGGTGTTTTAGACACGTCCATAACATGGTAGAGGTTGGACCCAAATAAGGTCACTTAGTGACCTTCAGTAAAGAAACTCATATTCCAGCAGACCTGAATACCCAGACATCAGTAAGCTTTTCCATTTAAGTGGCTTCCTTTGTATAAGGTGACCCTTCCCCCTCAACAAAGCTAAAATGGGGTAAGGTGTAGGTACGGACTTGAAAAATGGTTTATCCGGGAATAATCTTTCTAACCTACATCATTTAACCACATTTCTACTTAAAATATACATTAATTTTAGTCCTATAAGTGGAATCACAAGCATCCAATACCCTCAGGTCTGAGTTACGGTTAACTATTCGATTATGGTATGTTTACCATGAGCCGATCGGAAGGGGCTTTGATAAGCTGGAATTTAATTAACTCCAGGACTGGAGAGGACTGGAGGCCCTTGGATCTGATTAGTTAGGATCAGATTAGGTTTGATTTTCTCACGAAAAATCAAATACGGCTTTGAGTATCGAGCCATTGATATAAGACGTGGATGGCTTGTGGATACTCCCGATGGATGTTAATAGCAGGGCAGAAGTTAAAAATCAATCGTTGGCTTATGCGGATGATTGACGTAAAGGAATTTAAAAAGAATATCGATAGCGATTATTGGAATCATTCTCCTTGACAATTAACTTGGATGAAATATAGGTCAACTTTTTTCTTTTGGTTAGAAAGTCAAATTACTATGCCCAAGATTGTGGATTCGCGGCTCTGCAGGTAGCCTTAGTATTTATTAGAGTTAAGAAATGCTTAAAAAGTTATACCGTCTTTTGAAGCCTGTACGATGTCAGGTACTCTTTAAACTTCTTTTCCTAATTGTACCTGTATAGGGAAAACTTAAAGCATTGAGGACCAAGGAGATATGCAATAATCGACAGAAGAATAGTATAATATGATAATAATATTATATCCAAAATGAAGTTGAGTACTGCCAAAAACACCTTCTTATCTAAACCCCTTTTTGATATTTGTTATCAAACCCTTTTTGTTAAAACGGATTTCAACAAAACATCTTTCAAGCATTTCAAGAATTTATTCATTATGATTCTACCTTCCTACAGTAAGAACCAAGAATGTTTAACTTAGTCATTAATCTACGGTCTACAGTACAACTTCGACATGCATCTACAGTGAAATATCTTTTTCAATCTCATAAAAAAGCGATAGATAAAAGCTATATTTTATAAGATTTCCGATGGATTATTGATATGAGAGTATATCTGCAGCCCCGATGAATAAGTGATTAAGTCGAACTTTGTCCAGAATGAGTTAATTGTACTGAAGGAATTCGAGTTATAATGTAAAGATTAACTCCATTAAATGCCAAAGACTACGACAATGACACTATTCCGATTGCTTCAGTCGAAATTTGACTTGATAATTTATTCAATGGGGCTGCGGATTCGCCACCCTGCTGTAATTATAATCACCATTAAAAAAAAAAGAGTTTTTAAATATGAAGGATAAAATTACAAAAACGTATTGGGAAAATAACAATATTTTTGGTTCCTGCAACCAAGTATTTTGTTATTCCTTATAGCACATGTTATCTACAAAAATCTTAATAATATATATATATATATATATATATATATATATATATATTAATTACTCACCTTTACTTCTATGCACGCGAACCATGTACCTGGTGAGCGGTGTGTTCCTGACGATTCTGGGCGTGATGTGCAGATTCCGCCCAGACGGGCCTTCCAGGCTTACCGCAGCCTCAGAACCCGCGCCTGTCTTTTCCCGAATTTCACCTGAGGAAGAGTAAGAAAAATAGATAAGTTAAATATAAAAATATTTATAAACAAAAATTATATTGTTCTATAGACAGTTTAAAAGCTAACTGACAACCTAAAAGAATAACGGCATGAAATCATGGAGAAAAAAGTGAGCATAGAATGCTGTGTCCAAAATGACAAAAAATTTAAAAGATTACACAATCGGGAATTGCGATATATATATGTATATATATATATATATATATATATATATATATATATATATATATATATATATATCGCAGTTAAGTGGTAGGTTTTGTCGTAAGGAATTCTTAAATAGAGGAAGGTAAATAATCTATGTAGAGCAGTGGTATATGATTTGAAACTTCTGAGTCCCTCAGACTAAATCAGTAATATTGTTTTATTTTTATTATTCTTAGATCCGTTTTATTTTTTATATATTTGTATATTTACTTTGCTTTTACTTTAATAAATGATACTTCGGATCATTTTATTATGGTAAAGGATACTGTTTCCTTTTAAATATCACACTTTCTCAATAGGCGGCTAAATAATTTCTTAATTTTATAGAGGGTGGTTATGGAAAGAAACTATTCTTTTAAACGGTTCTTTAACAAAACAAAAACCATATGTTGGAAAGAATGCGGTAAAACAATTAATGAACATTATGGGTTTTTATTTAGAGTTTTACAAGTCATTCACAAAATTATTTAAGTAGATGATATTAGCATAAGTAGCATATAATTGAAAATGAATTAAATAGGCATACAATTAAACAAATTGCATGTATGTTAATAGGCACGATATGAAGGTATTTTGAATACAAATTTACAACATGAGAAGAAAAACATATCTAAAAAAAAGGAAAACCATTTGACTTTTATTTGTTTTCATTGAAAAAACAAATAAACTGTTCGTTGCATATACATGAATATAAATAATTAAATAATCAGCAGCTTTAAATATATACATATTAAATTCACAGATTGAAAACCACTATATATCTAAATAAAAAGAATTAAGGAGAAAAAAACTTCCGGCTTTCAATCGATGGCATTGAAGAAACAAATTATTCATTGAATATATGCATATAAATAATTAAATAATCAGTAGCTTTATAAATAAGGAAATTAACCTGTCAGTTCCCATAAGCACCTACAGGTGCATCATTTTATTTTTCATTTAATTATGGTTCTGTCTCAGTTTCTGATCTTCCAGAGCCATCTTCTGGTTAAAAAACATATTAGCTTTAGTTTTCATGCCTCTCCTACAAAGTGTGTGCATGATAATCACTCTCTTATGGGTTTAGAACAGAGAGGTTTCCGCCTGGAGGTTAGCTTCGTGAGTATGTAATAATAATAATAATAATTTTTTTCCTGAATAATTTACAAGCTAATCATTATATAGTGATATTTTTTTTTAATGTTTGTTACCATTTTCAATAAATTTAATTTGTAATGTAGAGAACATTTTCAACCTCAAACCCCTGCCAAACCTCGGGTGCCTATAAGCACCTAGAGGTGCATACTCATTATTTTAGAAAGTATGGTCAAGATTTGTAGTTAAACATTACAAGATACTTAAATTAAGCTTAGAGAATATGAATATAATTTTTTTTTTAAATCTGTACCGAAAACCTTATGGGAACTGACGGATTAAAGCAATCAGAGGGAGAGACGAACCGACGAAGTAAAGCTACTCCCACACAAAAATCAAAAATTGTTTAAATTATGGTACAAGCATGAGTAGCATGTAATTTAAAATGTATTAAATACGTATATTACATGAATTACACAAACACACACACACGCGCATATATATATTTATATATTAGAGTTAATCTAACAATAAATAAAGTAAGTATAACAGAATAATACGTTAATATACTATTGGGTTTGTTACTTAGACATATTCCTTAAGTCAGCTTGAAATAAACTAATAATCCTAGAAGAATGTTTAATTATCTTAAACTAATTCTTCTAATTTTATTTTAATATAAAGTATTAATAGATTAATTTATGTACAACAATTTAAATTAACCCTTGCGTTGTTCTAATTTTTAATTATTTATTAATTACAGTTTATATTTAATTTAGTTTACTTCAGACGTTCAAAACACTAAAGAAATATTTTAAAAAAAAAATCGTTGCGTAATTAAATTCCACAAAGTTACTAAGCCTCCACAACTAATTACTTAAACGAAACTTTTTTTTTTTTTTCTAAAATTATAGAGATATAAAGGTATATTTTGTATCTGTAATGTTGGGAAATACTAGCACAATCCCCAGATTCGTAGACCATCCTGTCTTTGATAAGTTAATTAATCCTTGAATTGAATTAAAGGACTGTCATATGTCTTTAATATAACAAGGAATGTCATTAAGTAATTAGGAATAATTAAGATGATTATTCAAAAAAAAGTTATGCGAAATAATTTTTAAAACATATTCTACGTCCATTAAAGTTCTGAATCAGATTTATTTATTCCTAATATTTCTTCTTTGAAAACCAGTGAATTGGTAAATTAGTAATGATCAATATTCAAATAAACTTATGACTTATATCAAATAACTTATAAAAAGTCTGTGTTCCATCACGAAAAACTATCTAAAAAGTAGAACAATTTAAAAACAAAATATAACATAAACATTAAATTCTATTAAAGATTGGGTGCAGGATTTCAAATATTTAGTTGCCTGGATCAACGAAAGCGGTTATATCGATGGAGAGGTGACGCAAAGGCTGGGAGCAGCTGCTAGATTGTAACGCAGTCCGGAAGGGTTTCGTCAACAAAAGAGAGGTGACGAAGAAGACGAAGATATACGTCTACAGGTCTACCTTCCTGCCCATCCTCTCTTACTCCTCCGAATTATGGACCCTTACCTCAAAACACAAAGGACAGATACAGACAATGGAAATGAGATACCTAAGAAAGTTGAAGGAAGGACCAGGAGAGATAGGATCCGCAACAATACAATAAGATTGAACCTCGAGGTACAGCCGGTAGAAACCACTCTTGAAGAGAATAAACTAAGAAGGTTTGGGCACCTCCTGAGGATGAGCACGGAGAGAACGGCCAGGATAACATATGAGAAGAGAGCAGACGGGAGAAGACCAAGAGGAAGACCACGGATCACCTGGGAAGAAGGCGTTCAGGAGGCGAGGGCTGGACTAGAGGAGGAGGAGAGAATTGGTTCAGGAAAGAGACACCTGGGTGGTTGTCTGTAGAGGGCATCCCCACACTGCGAAGCGGTAGAGAGGGAAAGATTAGGATGATTAAAGATTCGACCATGCTTTTTAAAGAAATACCACTTTTCAATTAATATATGATTTAGTATTAATATTTAAGATATAAATTTTGACTCAACAAATTATGCTGATTACTTCCTAGCAACCCTTTGTTTAATCTAGCAAAAGATGATATAAAAAGTAGGCAAAATATAATTTAAAACATTACTTAGTATACCCGCAAAAATAATTTATACTAATATTATTCAATATTTAAATTAAAATTAAATATAAGTCAATAAAAATGAAAAAACTCAAAAAAAAAAGAAGGCCTAGATTTCAAATTATTGTAGAATACAATATAAAATCCCAGAATACTGGAACCAGCCAACGTTTCGCCAATTTAGGAATCATCATGGAATAAACAGAAAGAAATATTGCATCAAAAACGAAAATGTGGAGCAAACCTCACTTCAGCAGTCCAAACAGACTCGTCAAAGGAAGGTAAAGCACGAAACAGCTGGTTAGTTTTTCCAGTATCCTAAATACGCTATGCTTTCCTTTTTTTAATTTTTCAATTGTGGTCTAATTCAAACATTAGCCATTGGTACGAAAAATAAAGGAAATAGATAGACAATTGGCTTAGATGAGGAAGAAAGAACGGTTTTGTATTTACGATTTTTCTTTCCACCACGATATTCCATATACCAATTTCTATGGGTACGGGTCATTTTTAATTTTATATATGTATCTATCTCTATTTTAGGGAGCGGAGTGGCTCCTGGTTCAAATCCCGCTGAAGGCAAGATTATTTATTTAGTCTGTTAGCAGCCGGAGATGGATCATATGGGATCTAGGACCCACCCAAGGCGCCTCTAAAAAATATTATATAATAAATAGGGTATTATATAAAATAAATAGGGTCCCCAAAATTAGTGGAAAATATGGGGGTTGAGCGTGACCAAGAACAAGTCACCTCCTAGCTGAACCGTTGCCCATTAAACAGTACAGTCTCTAACATGTACTGAACCCCAGACCCCTTCACGATTTGTAGTGGTACAAGTTTTTTTTTGTTTTTTTTTTTTACTAGGAGGTAGGAGTAACCGCGAAGGAAATATTTTCTATTCCATACCAGCCAATTAAATTTAAAAAATAGCTAAAATCACTTCTTTTTTTAATTTTATTAGTTTTTTAACAACCAAAAGCTATATCAGTTAAAAAGCAGCCCTTATTGAGAGTTTCGTAAATATATATATATATATATATATATATATATATATATATATATATATAGTTTTTATATTTTAAATAGTTCTTTTATATATAAAGCCCTTAAAACCAGAGCATTTCAAGCAAAAACATTACTTTTCATGGTTATTAATGAAACCCAAGGGAGAATCCAAATTTCATTGCATATTGTTATTATTATTTTTAAATTCTTTTAAGCGCAAATTTTATTGTATTAAGAATTTATAAAATATAATTGATACTGAATTCAGATTGCAGGCGAATATTATTTTCCTTACATATTTTATTTATTATATAGCATTAAATCTATGTATAAATTATAATTGATAATGGTTTATTTAATAAACAGATACTAATTAACATAGTTATATCACAAAGTTTATTGATTTTACCAATAACAGGCCATTAAATATATATTTAGAACTCTAATTACAACCCAACGCGAATAATGCCTTATTGAAATCATTAACACTGATGTCAACGTCGCATGAAAAAAAAAACCCTGTACCACTACGACTCGTGAACGAGTCTGGGGGTTCAGTACATGGTTGCTGAGACTGTACTGTTTAATGGACAACAGTTCACCGCCTAGGTCACGCTCAACCGCCAGGTTTCCCCCCCTTATTATGGATACCCTATTTTTATAATATAGAGGCTGGGTGAGCCCCAGGAGGGTCCTAGATCCTATATGATCCATCTTCGGCTGCAAACAGATTAAATAAAAGTAACTACCCGCAGCGGGATTTGAACCAGGATTTCCGGCATGGCAACTCAGTGCTCAACCACTGAGCCACTCCGCTTCCCATGTTAAAGATATAAAGTCTAAAAGTTTTAATGCAGTTCTTCTTGTATTTTTTGACAGAATGGGAGTGATTTTAGTGATGAAAAGAAATATATCACTGAAAAGTTATTAGATTATTGGATGTATAATTTGTTGATTAATAATATTATAATAATTGGAAACTCATAAGGAAGAAGTTATTTTATATCGTAATTATAGGAAATGGAGGGGAGTGGCTCAGTGGTAGAGCACTGAGTTGCCATGCCGGAAATCCTGGTTCAAATCCCACTGCAGGCTATGACTTTTATTTAGTCTGTTTACACCGGGAGATGGATCATATATGATCTAGGACCCTCCAGGAGCTCCTCAGCCTCTAAAAAATATTATAAAAATAGGGTACCCAAAATAAGGGGGGGGAATCTGCCGGTTGAGCGTGACCTAGGACAAGTCACCTCCTTGCAGAACCGTTGTCCATGAAACAGTACTGTCTCTACTGTGTACTGAACCCCAGACCCGTTCACGGGTTGTAGTGGTACAGGTTTTTTTTTCTTTATTATAGGAACAGTATTTCCGATTTATTTATGAAATTTGAATGGTAGAAAAGAAGAGATGTGGACATTAAAAATGAGATATTTGGAATGAAAAAGTGCTTCATTATCATGTATGTAATAGGTGAATTTCATAATTTATAGTTAATCACATGTTTTAAATACAAAAAAACATTAACTGGAATGTTGTCATGTTTACTGACGAACCTTATATTTCCCTAAGCGTTTTGTGATTACTCTCAATATTTGTAATGATATAATTGTTGTTACAATTATTAGTTAATGATAGAATATAATTAAAAATTAAATAAATATGTAACAATTAATTGGCTATATAAATATATCTATTTTAAAAAATATATATTAATCATAAATTTTTATCTCAATTTAATTAAAAAGCGAACTTAAATTGTACTCGTACAAAAGTCACTATATGATTTGTAGAATTGTATTATTATAGTTGCTTAGAAATCTGCTTTTTGAAATAAAATAAAAACTACACAAAAATCATCTTTTCATCGAAAATGTCGATTTGTAACATATCAAAGGAAAGTATAAGCGTTGAATATAAATGAATAACATTTAGTAAAAGATTAATTTAAATTTGATGTATAGCGTTTATTTTTGAGGTGTGAATAAAATAACATTTGAAAAAAAAAATCATCCACTGGTAAATTCATCTGATTTGCCACAACTAAGGGCGAGTTCATCAACGTGAACGAAAACCAATCAGGTTTCATGCTTTAGTTGCTGTAATGTATTGTAATACTGTTACAAGTTACGTTTTCATACCTTAATATCTGGTTCTATTCGTATACCAATTATGTAAATATTGACGTTTATAAATCAGTGTGCCCAATTCCAAAATTGTTAGGTAATAAGGGGTATATATCTGCATCCGCGAAGAATAAGTGGTTAAGTAGAATTTTGTTTAAAATGAGTTAATTGTACTGGAGGGAGCGAAATCGTGTTCTTATCGTAGTTGCGCCTTGAAATGGAGTTAAAATATAAGCAATAACTTCATTTCAAGCCAATGCCTGGCATAGCCACTGTTGCAGTACGCTAATGACAAGATTCTTTCAGTACTATCAACTCACTTTAGAGTCCTTTAAGTAGTATTAAAGTTTACAAATCGGTGAACAGAATCGCAGGTGTTAGTTTATAAGGATGCTTCTTCTTACCCGTCTCAATTCTGAATAATTGGGATTTTCATGAAAGTGTACTCCAATCCTTCTAGGACAAAACACTCGGTTCCCTTAGGCTACACCTACATTGGATCCGATTCGGTGCGACGTGATTCTATCACATACGATGCTGGGGTGTATACATATACATATTTTACTATGCATTATAGTAAAATATAAATGTATTAAAAGTAATTAATAAATAATCTTAATTTTATAAATTTAAAGAACCAAATGTTATAACTCTCGATATATTTCAGTCGGTATAGCATTTGGTTTGCTAGCGACGTCTCATCGTATCACACCGGATCCAAAGTAGGTGTAGCCTTAGAAATGTGTTTTACGTTAGATCGAAGCCGATAAACAAAGCAATACAACAGCTGACAGTTCGGGTTACTAAACACAAACGCAAAATTTTACTTATTTAATTTTATCATCAAATCGACATATTTTATCCTTGCTCTCTCTTTTAGCTACCACAACCGAGGATTTTTGCACAGGAAATTGTTGGGCGTCTCATCGAAACGAAGCTATTTACGAAGATTCAGCTCGATATTAATGAAAGTGAAAAAATGGACCATGGATCCTAGACTATTATTTTCAGTTCTTAAAAATGCAATAGTTATTTTATAAGTACATTTATATTGTTAAAAATAAACAAACCAATTAAAAGTACTGGCTGTCCATTGAGTCTCCGAAACATTAAAAAAATCAGGGTTGTTAAAGTTACTATTTAAAAAAAAAAATTTCAGAACCGTATGGACAACCAATACGGTGTTTTTGAATCACTTGATTTTATAGAGAACATAATTGATATTTGAACCACCTCTACTCGAAATCGCTTTATTTTAAAATCAATACCATTAATTCGCGAAGTGACAGCCCTATTAAAAACTAATTCGGACGCGTTCGAATCGGTCCCAGTAATTTGTTAGGGGTGGACTGCTATACGAAATTCCTCACGATAATAATTCAAGTTTGATAGATTTAGGCGTCAATTTTCCATTAATGTTTTAAAATTAAGGGAAGCTTTCATCATACGATTCTTTAATTACATAAACAAAGATACTGGCATTTTTACGAAATTATTTGAGCTTACTTATTTTAATAATTTTTCAAAAAGTGTAATTCTAAAATTTCATAAGAACTTGTTTAAATTCATCGTAAATATGAACAAATTTTTATAATAAATAAATCTGAACCCAGTTAGTGAATCATCAAATCGACATATTTTATCCTTGCTACCTCTGTTAGCTACCAAAATCGAGAATTTTCGTACAGGAAATTGTTGGAACTCTTTTTCACGAAGATTCAGCTTGATAGTAATCAAGTGCGAAAATGGACCATGGTTCCTGGACTATTCCTTCCTAAGAAAATTTTTAAAGATATCTCATTACTATGGATTTTTATAGTCATTTTATAGTTTTAACGGATGGGCTCAGGCCAGAACCAGACTCTATAAAATGGGTACCCTTAATTGGAAGGAAAAACTGGTATTTGAGGGTTGGCTAAAACTCCTCCTTGCACAACCGTTGGGTCAGTAGTAGTAATAGAGTTTGTACTGTATATTATGTGCTGTGTCCAATACTTTGCATGAGATATATTATTACAGATTTATTTGACGTACGTGAGAGAAAATAACATCACAAATAAGTTAATAAATGGATTTTGGAGAAAGTATCAGAGTTTAAATTGAAATAACTGAATCGTTCTTTATGTGCTACGTGCTAGAATGATACGATAACGTGTTTACCCTTCCTTTATAAAGCGGGTACCGTTTGTTCGGGTAAAATCTGGAGGTCGAACGTGACCTGGGCCTACAGTTGGATTAGAAATAGTATTAAAAGACTGACTTGTGGTGTAGTAGTTAGCATTACAATCTACTAATGGCAGGTGGCCTTGAGTTTTTTTGAAGGAAAACAAAATCCTTGATTATGCTATCGATCGGAGCGGACGTACAGTGGCGGTCCTGAGCTTCTGAGGTGACTCGTAAAAGACCCCTAACATAATTTTACCTGGATAGGCGAACTTTAGGTCGTCCTATTAGCCATAGGAGCAAGTAGTGGCGTTAAACGAATAAATAAATAATAACCATATGGAATAACTGCTGCACGTCTAGCACGGGTGAAGTTTTGGTAGGTAGTTGGGTGTAGTACACAACAGGTCTCCTGTAGTTTCTGGGTTACAGTAAGAGAAGTTTAGAGTTTTCGAGTAATGGGGCGTGTGAGAGTTGTAACAAAACCACTCATCTTAAAACTTTACTCACAACTTTTAGGTGATAATAATGCTTGATCCAAAGTTGGGCAATTAATCATTCCAACTGTAACGGGCTAAAACTCAAATAGATGTTTTATTAATTTAAATTATACAACTAAACACTTCACAAGTTTGCGTCCATCACATAGCATGAATGATATTACTACATCTTTCAGAATATTTAATGTTGTTTAATGTTTCACGAATGGGTTAATTGAAACGGTGTAACATATTCTAATTTAAGAATAAAAATTAAACTAAATCCAAAATGACGATACAAAGTGATTATTGATTCTCTTGAAAGATAAAATGGTACGACTGGGAAAAGAACTATAGTTCGACAGTTTAGAAAACGGCCTTATGCAAATCGGAGGCATAGCTGGGGAAGTCCAAAGGTGTCAAATTTTTGAACGCAAAACAAAAATAATAACTCCAAGAGAAAACAAAGATATAACTGCAGGAGCTAACTAGCAACGACTAGGACTAAGGGCGAGTGAGGTGAGCGAGGTATTGGAAGAAAGGGCGCTACTTGTGGCACGTGGCGACTTCTGCGCAGATCGTTCTTAAAATTGTAGAGTTATTCCTTGGAAAACGGTTGGACAAGGAGGTGATTTGCCTTAAATTACGCTTAAACAACATTTTTTCACGTTATTTTGTTTACCCACTTTATCAAGGCTAGCTGAGTCCCAAGTGGGTCCTTGATCTTACAGGATCCTACTTCGGCCGCTAGCAGATTAAATCCAGCGAGCGGGATTTGAACCCTGCAATGGCAACTCAGTGTACTACCACTGAGCCACGTCTCCCCATATCTTTACTATGTTCTGTTTCAAGTTTAATTACTATGATATAATAATTGTAATAAACAAATTTTATTAATTGTTTTCTTTCAAAGGTGTTTAAAAATAACTAGACCAATCCAAAGACGTTATACTGGCGTAATAAGTACGGTTTTAGCCGAAGGCCTTTTGAGACACCAGAGCTGACGTTTATTAGACTTGTGTTTGCTCTGGAAAAGCTCCCAGTCATTGATGAAGTCTTTGTTGACTTCGGAGTTCTTTGAACTTAGAGCTTGCTTGAAGGGTTGGTCGGCTGAACACTTTAGTGCCACCATTGGTCAGTTCCCATCGCGGGAAATATAAACAGTATTTCTTTCAGATCCAAGCTGAAAATATATTGGATGTTGCCATCCATTTTTGATACAAACTCATATTGCGTCTTCCTACGAAACTTTCATATTAAAAGCTATACCAGTACAACCCATGAAGGATCAGTACATGGTAGAGACTACATTGTTTATAGGACAACGATTGTGCAGTGAGGTGATTTGTTCGAGATCGCGCTGTTCATTGTTGTTTTTTTCACCCAACTAAGATAATTAACTCCATTATTAAGGGTCTACATACCCCTAAGATCTAAATGTGGTAGCCAACATCTTATAGTAACAATGTCAACCACATGAATATTTAAAAAAAAATGTAATGATTTCGCTCCTTCAGAAGAAGAAGAGTAAAACTCAAAGATTGGCTTTTTTTAGTTTCCAAAAATACAGAAACGAATCATTAAAAAAAATAATAATGTATTGAAACATAAAAACAAGAAAAGCCAATTTGACACACCCAATGTTAATGAAAAAAATATCTTTGAGCTAGGAAAAAATCAAACAAGGTCAGTATATCAAGATACGTATTAATTTAAAATATATATATATATATATATATATATATATATATATATATACTCATCTTATATGTATGTATTAAGAAAAATTTATTTCTGTGTCGCATATTAATATTTTTAAATAATAAAATATGCTCACCGTTCGAGGCTACTTCAAGATTTATATCTATACATATTATAAAACAAAGTCCTCGGCCGCATTAGTTCGCGGCAAACTCAATAACTACTGCATGGATTTTCATGCGGTTTTCACCAGTAGATAGAGTGGTTCACCAGGAAGAGTTAGGTATATAATTTGTCGAGGTTTTGTGTAAATGGGTTGGAATATCGATGGGTTTCATCGAAGATGCTGCTTGCCTAATCCAGTGCAATTATCTAATGTGCAAGATAATAAATTCGTATATAAAGAAATATATATATATATTTTTTTTTATAATTTCTATATAATAAAGTACATTAGCTGAGATGGGAAGAAAGAAAATCAAGACTCACAAAGAAGCCTTACCAATGATATTCGCGTGGTCCTTAGTGGCCGGTACGTGATAAAAAAAAAATACATTTCACAGACAAATTATTTGGCATAATATGCCTGATTACCCGAGCAAAGCTAGTACCATACAAACGCTCTAAGCTCCAAATCAATTACACAAGGCTCATGTAGATGGAGAGCGGAGTGGCTCAGTGTTAAGGCGCTGAGTTGTCATCCTGAAGGTTCGAATTCGGTTACTAGCAGACTTTTATTTAATCCGTTATATTTAAGCCGGAGATGGGTCATATGGGATTAAGGACCCTCCTGGGGATCACCCAGCCTCTATAAAGTGTGTACCGAAATTATCCGGTGGAATCTGGCCGTTGAACGTTATTTAGGACGAATCACCTTCCCTGAATAATTGTTATCCAAGAAACAGTACAGTCTCTACCATGTACCGAAACCCAGACGCTTGATGGGTTGTAGTGGTACCGTTTTTTTAATTTCATTTACATACTATTATAGACGGAATAGAGCTTTTGCACTATATCAGTGCAGTTATTATTTTTTTTTTTAATATAAAAATAAAGTATAAATTATTTTTTTATACTCACGGTAAAGAGTTTCGGAGTCGGCTGGTATTTTTATATCTACTTCCTTTCCGTCCTCCGTCACCAGGTAGAGAGTGTCCATAACGGGGCCTCATTGCATCCCTCTCAGATCTATAAAAAAAATAACATTTAATTACAATGATAATAACAAAAATTAAAAAGACTGAAAAACTAAATTGTTCAGAGCGAAGCTTCTGAATAAAAAAAAAAAAAAAGGATCAGGAAAAAAGTTGCCAACATTTTTTACTGTAAATTCAACAATATAAATTGGGAGGAAAAGAATTATATTGTTTGGTATCAATTCCGCAGGTTGTTTCTTCGAGTTAAGTCGAAAACAAAGTTTTAACTTTCCATTCGTTTTATTTCTCTCGAACGAATATTCTCGAACATTCTCCAAAATAAAAATAATTTTATTGCTACCTGTATACAGATTGTTTCAGGGTTAAGCAGCCAAACTGAAAATTTTAACTAAAAACCTCAAAACAAGAAAAAAAAATTCTTATGGAGGTATATCCGCAAACGCTTTGTTTAGGGGATATTGCCACCCAAAGACTTTCATTGTTATGGATTATTTTGTGGATATATAAAACTTATTTTGTTTGTTCCAACTACTTTATCCACTAAAGGTAAACATTAACATTCACAATAAATGTTGTTCAAAGATATTTACTTCAGCATTAAGACAGGCTCGACAACATTCTTCGACAGTACTGGCGGCAGAACGGCACTGGATAAGTGTTATTGCTTCACAAGATTCAAATATCCTTCTTCGTACAGATTAAGTTCGAAAATTTATTAAAAGCATGAGGATGATATAGAAATTTCTTTTTATCCAAAATTTTTATTTATTTTTAACAAATATTTATTATAACTAGGGAGGTACCCCAATTCTCTAAGCGGCGGGCCAACCCTGATTATATTGATTGCATAATAGTTCAAATCCCAAGAACTTTTTCTTTGATCAAATAAAAGTTTGTGATGCTTTTACAACACAATTTTTTTTTCATAGTTTTAAAATGGATAATTTTTTTATTGTGCAAGATAATAATAATAGGGTGTGATTTTTATGGTATGGATATTTGTTATTTTCTGAACAATTTATACTAGTTTACCAGTACAATATTCCTTTTGAAGAACATGGCATTGCTGTACACTAATCATAAACCGCTGTGGTATTATAAATTTATTACACGCCGAAAACTTTTTTTTAATGATAGATACATATATTTTACATCATCAAAAAGGAGAAGGCTCGCATTACGAACAGATAAGCATTAAATATGGGAACGATCCACGACTGATCTACGATAGCACCAGCTCTAATAAACAGATAGGTTCTGTTAATGTAGATTAGCTACGGGAGATATTATGTGAATAGTTAATTAAGTAGATGAGGTATTCCGACAATGGGAACCATTGATCCTGCACGCCCACCTGTTGGCGGGCTGTTATGAAGATTAAATTCATTATTTCAAAACTTAATTACCCATAAACTTAAGAAACTAATCCATCCAACAGTTTTGAATTACGGAAAAGAGAAAAGTATTTTATATATTAATAAGTTAGCCTTATATATTACGTAGAAGAAAATGGGGGTCTTTTTCGTTTAATGCACCGAATTATTAAAAAAAGTAACTGTTATTAAAAAGTAACACGTGATATAGTTACAACCTCCATATCAGTAGAACATATGACTACATTTCTTAGTTTCGTTTAAAACCTAATAATGGCTATGTTAAGGTTATACGAAGATTTTAAAGATTTGGACCGAACCATCGCATTCTTACAAGAAAAAGGCCTCATCCATAAAGAAAAACTATGCCGGAATGGACATTCTATGAAGTTGCGCAAGAGAGATGACCGGTACAGATGGCGGTGTCACAATGCAAGTTGTCTTTTGGAAGTAGGACTCAGGGAAGGTACGTGGTTCAACGGTTCAAAGTATCCTCTGAATAATGCAATTCTTTTTATTTACTCATGGACCAAGAAATATACAACAACGTTATTTTGTGAAGACGAATTGAGTATGTCTGCAGAAACAGTAACAAATTGGAAAAATTATTTGAGGGAGGTTTGTGCTGATTCGCTACTTAAAAAACCTATCAAAATAGGAGGATAAGGTATGACCGTCGAAATTGACGAGTCTGGTTTTACAAGAAGGAAACATAATGTCGGACGAATATATCCCAACCAATGGGTTTTTGGTGGTATTTGCAGGGAGACGAAAAAATCTTTCATATATTCAGTGCCCAAAAGGAACAAAGATACTTTAATAGCGTGCATTAAAGAATGTATTCTTCCAGGAAGTGTTATAATATCAGATTTATGGAAAGCTTATTCCACTATAGAAAGAATAGAAGGGTATGATTTTAAGCATTATACAGTCAACCATTCTGAAAATTTCGTTGATCCTTCAACTGGAGCGCACACACAGTCGATAGAATCGTTATGGGCCGCGGCCAAAATAAGAAATAAAATAGAAGCTGGAACTAGAAGAACAATGTTGGATTCATATCTCTGTGAATTTATGTGGAGACAAAGGAATATGGGGAAAGACCTTTTTGAGGTTATATTGGAAGATATCGCTTCATTTTGGAAATTAGAATAAAATTTATATTAATCACGTGTTACTTTTTAATAACAGTTACTTTTTTTAATAACCGAATTGTGCATTAAACGAAAAAGACCCGAAAATGGTCCGGGTGGAAGTCGGAAAAATTCTCTTTATTAACCGGAACTATTTATACAATGCAGGTCTTCTTCAAGGCTTAAAATGGGTTCAAGAGTTGACAGTTGTCTACCTAATAGTATCTAGTAGTCATACCTGATTACCTAGTATTCAACTGTCAACCCTTGACCCCAAAAGCCCTGAAGAAGACCAAATATGTGGGTCGAAACGTTGGCTTTAAAATAGTTCCCCTAGAGATAACTATCCCTGTATTTTCCGGACCATTTCCATCCTCAAATAAATATTATTATTTTGGATCCATTAAATAATCATTGGTAGTAGAGGGAACCGATGTAAGACGTACGTAACATTTTTAAAAATATTTCTAAAGATAAAACATGTTTTTTTGGTGGCATGGGTTTGTTAATTAAATCAATTAATCCTTATTAAGCTAGATAATAATGTTATCAAGAAGGTTAGTATTATGAGGAACTATAATTATAGCGTAGTAGTAGTTTTAAAAGATAGAAGTTTAAATAATATAATTTTTCCAAAAAAAAGTAAGGTACGAAGAGCATAAATGAATATTTATTTTACTTAATTTGTATTTCAAGAGCATTATTCATAGAAAATATTCCTAATGAAAATCCATTCTCCTAACAAAGCTACCGATAATAAATTATATATAAGTTTAAAAAAACAAAAACTAAACACGTTCCACTATCACTCATAGTGGTTTTTAAGACACCGTTTTTTTTCAGAGAAGTTACTTTTTCTATCATCGGTTTTTCTACCAAATGATGGTACCTACTTTTGTAGATCCAAAAACGACAAAATGAAAACGAATTGGCTACACCAAACGTCCAAAACCAAGTAATCTACAGATTGAAAATTCATAAATGGCAAGTTGACCAAGAGTATAAATAAAAGATTAATGGAACGACATTGGTCGCAAGAGAGAAAGGAAGTCCAATTTACGCTTCTGAGTACTTTAGGTAGTCTTTATGGACACATTGGCAACTAGTAATAATCCCTATTAATATTATTAATGCGAAAGTACCTCTGTCTATCAGTCAGTCTGTCTGTCTGTTACGCTGTCAGGCCTAAACTGCTGAACCGATTTAAATTAAATTTGGTAGAGAAATAGTCTAGAGCCTAAGAAAGGACTTTTAATGCGAAAAAAAAGTTGTAAGGGGTAGAAATAGGCGATGATTTCATATAATTGATTTAATTTGAAATAAATAATAAACATATATTTTAATGCTTTTACACCACGTGCGTGGGCCAACCTCTTTCAAAGATCTCAAAAAGCTCCATAATCAAGTATTTTCAAAATTTCGAGAGGCATGTGAGCCAAGAGGGTTACTAGAGAATGATAAGCATAGGGATACAACTCTGGAAGAGGCTTCACAATGAAAATTGTCTGGTGGAGGTAAAAAAAAAATCTCTTAAATAAGGAATCCTGTTATTTGCCAACGTTTTTACCCACATTGCAGGTCTTCTTCGGGCCTAAATATACAAAATACAGAAACATTATGTTATTTAGTTGTTTATTTAGATATGTATTTATTGTTTGAACTGTATATTGCTTTCCAATAAACAGTTCTCCTTAATTTAGAGATTTTTTTACCTCCACGTGTATCATTTTCTTCCTCATATATATAAGGGTCAATATTGTCCAAGTTAAAAAATAATGGATTGAACGTGGTATTTAATTATAACATATTAAATTAATTTGAACATTAGCAAACAATTGTAGAAGGTAATTTTTTCTATCTTCGTCCTTTTTATTAGTAATGTCCCCCCTTGTATCGTACTTAGATTATCTCTGATTTAATTTGCTATTTCGATATACGTATTTCTGTTAAGAAACATGTATTATTTTTGTAAAACTTAGTAAAATTGCGTTACTAGTAAATTATTGTCCCAGAATAAAGATTTTATTTTATTTTATTATATTCCATATTATATAGAAATAAATCAGCATAACCTCTCATCATCAAAATCAAAGACTTCCCTACACTGGGAAATTTAGAAATGCTGGTCCGAGTAATGAGACTATGGTGGTTCGTTAGGTCCAGGTACAAAAGAAAAAATCTTTACTCGGTTCATCCAAATGACGGACGGAACTTTTTTTTTTTTTTTATTTTTTTTTTATAAATTTATTTATTGATATTTACAACTGTATAAAAAAAAAGTTCAACTAAGAAGTCACGGGGCGGGCTTCTTTTCAGACACCTCGGAGGATTATCGGGAATTGAAGAGGAAGCTAGGTTTGAAACTAGAGGGTTTGAGTGGAAATGAAGTTTGTTATGAAAGGATAGATAGCGGGTTCTGGCCAAATCAGCAACAAATGGGACATTAAGGTCGTTATGGATGATTTTATTCTTAACAAAATAAGGAGCATTAAGGATTTTACGAAGGATTTTGGATTGTAGGGATTGGATACGAGAGGAATTCGTTGGCTTAGTGGAGCTCTACTCCGTAGGTCCAAATAGGTCGTATGATGGTCATGTAGATGAGTCTTTTGTAATTGATTGGGAGCTTAGAGCGTTTGTCTAGTAAGTGTTGAAGTAGCCTGAAACGTCGAGCGGTTTCTTGTCTTTGCAGTCTCGTATGAGGATTACAAGTTAATCGTTTGTCAAGATGCACGGACGGAATTTAAACTTGTTAATCGAATTAGCCATTAAATAAGATACAACAAAATCAAGTTGTGAATAATTAAAAATAGGCTAATTTAGTTTTTAGTTTTCTTCTATGAGACTAATTAAATAATATGTTGAATGATATTAGTTGAGCTTATCTATGTGAGAAAGAAAATGGTCCGGGTGGAGTTAAGAAAAAATTATCATTCGTAAGAAGAACTTAATAAACAATAATGTATGTTTCTGACAATAGGAACGTAATAACAAAAATGAAGTTGTACACGATGAAAATCAATATCGAAACTTGGTTTGATAGAAAATATTGACAAGCTATTTGTTAAGATTCACGTTTTTGAAAATTAATAATAAGAGCTTTTACTCTATTGTTCTCTTCTATGATGCTGATTAATTTGTATATAACAATGGAAATATATAAATTATTATTATTAGGAACTCGTATACTTTGTAAAACAATTAAAAAAAAAAAAAAAAACCCTGTACCACTACAATTCATGAAGGGTCTGGGGTTCAGTACATTGTAGAGACTGTACTGTTTCATGGACAACAGTTCTGCAAGGAGGTGACTTGTCCTAGGTCACGCTCAACCGCCAGATTTTTCCCCCTTATTTTGGGTACCCTATTTTTATAATATTTTATAGAGGCTGGGTGGGCCCCAGGAGGGTCCTAGATCCTATATGATCCATCTCCCGCTGCAAACAGACTTAACTATGTGTAAAACAATTGCATTTCGAAAATAGGCGAATCTAAACATTGATTGAAGTGAGAGCGCTAATTATGAATAATAATCGCAGAAGAAAATTAGCTAATATTTTCGGTTATTGTATTATATTGTGTATATTTAATTATTAAAGTGATATATTCAGTTAAGTTATTTTAGTATAAATAAAAGTTGTAATAAAATATTTTACAAACTAGCAAAATTTTCAAACATATCACTTTGGCTTCGGAACGACTATGTAAATTACTATAATTGGCGATGAAATAGAAATAGATAAATTACTTATATATTTCGTAAAATATATAAATTACTTATATATTTCATAAAACATATAAATTAGTTATATATTTCATAAAATATATGAGTAATTACAATTATATATTACATTTAATATTATAAAAACCTTAAAAAGATTAGATTAAAAACCTTTGCTACCATAACCCATGAAGGTTCTTGATCGAGAAAATACTGTTTCTAAGAAAACGGTTGTGCAGAATAGTGATTCGAGATAATGATCAATCGTCGGGTTTTCCACCAGTTAAGGGTACCAACTTTATAGAGGCTTGTTGAGCCATGGACCATCCATCACCTTCAGCACAACAGCTCATTGTTCTACTAACAGGTGCCCCGCAAGCATTAAATATATAAAGAATTAAAACCTGTCCTTGTTTCTAATAAGGAGTTTCCTTTCGTAAAACGATGTTAGCGAGAAATAAACCCACCGTTAGTTATTAATGATCATCTCATAATTATAATACTTATGTGATGAATTAATTCTCTAACATTATAATTTTTAAAACTCGTGTTAGGAAATAAATAAATCAATACATTTTTTTTCTTTATAAGATCTTTCTTATATACTGGAATAAATAAATTGTCGAAACGTCTTTTTAATCCTTTATTAATTTTTTAACAAAAATTGCCTGACTAGAAAAAAGGTTTTTTCTTCATTATTGAATTATATAAATCAATAATTAAAAATTACTTTTATATGCAAGCAAGAAAAAATAAATCAATAAAATGTATTTATATAAGCCAGCATTATGCAAATAAATCAAGAATTTATTTGTATTTTCAAGGAAGGGAAAAAATTAACCTAGAATACTAATTTAAACCATCCAATTCATCTCGTATCCAACCCTTACAATCCAAAATCCTTCGTAAAATCATCAATGCTCTTTATTATGTCACAAACAAACTCATCCATCATGATCTTAATATCTCATATGTTACTGATTTGGCCCAAACTAAATACCTATCCTTCCATGACAAGCTCCATACGCACTTGAATCCGCTAGTCTCTCAACTTGCTTCCCATACTATTCCTGATAATCCTCCGAGGCGTCTGAAAAGAAGATGGCCTCGAGGCCATCTACTATAGAACTTTATTGGAGTGCTACCGATGGGTAGTTTCTCCACAAGTGTTTTTCATGTCATATTGATCATATTAGCAGATTTACTTGTTGTAATATTATTATAGTTGTAAATATCAATAAATTAAAAGAATATGAATGTGAAGGAAGAATAGGAAGGAGAAGCTGTGCATCATGTAAAGAAATTATCGGATGATAGCTCATGCATTTAACAAAAGTTATGGATTTATCTATTCTCTTTAAGTCCTTAATATCCTTAAGATTCGTGCTGTTAATTACTTATTATTATTTTTTGTTTGAATATTTCTTTTTAAATTATTTTCTGTCACTTATTACACGCTTTTTGATTTGTAACATTTAGCCTTCTGGTCAGATAAATATTGTTTTTTTTTTCTGTTCGTGTTTGTTATTCTAAAGGAACTTAATCCCAGAATAAAGTTACTTTTCTATTCTATTCTATTCTACTATTATATAATTTCAAAGGAGCATAGTGCAGAAAACATCAGTCTTTGCTGAGTGCTAAAAACACTTAATTAATTAATTTAAACGCAAAACTTCGATACATGGAAAAATGAACTCATACCACAATCAAAAATAATACTTCAGGTTTTAAAAACAAGCAAGCAAAAGTGCATTTCGAGTGGAATTCAAAACTCATATATAGCCCATATATTTGTTTATTCTTGAGGTGTAGCAGTACTGTTCGGCTTGCTCCATGTTGAAATCTAACAGTATAAGTATTTCAAAGTTTTTAAAAGTCACACCACAAAATTAATATTCGAGACTTGTTCTAAGAAACCCCGTTCAATCCATTATTTTTTAACTTGGACAATATTGACCTTATATATATGAGGGAAAAAAATGATACATTTGGAGGTAAAAAAATCTCTTAAATAAGGAAAACTGTTTATTGGAAAGCAATATACAGTTCAAACAATAAATACATATCTAAATAAACAACTAAATAACATAATGTTTCTGTATTTTGTATATTTAGGCGTGAAGAAGACCTGCAATGTGGATAAAAACGTTGGCTTTCCAAATAACAGGCCTACTTATTTATGAGATTTTTTTTTGTACCTCAACCCAGACAATTTTCTTCCTCATATATACAAGGTCAATATTCAAGTTAAAAATTAATGAATTGAATGGGGTTTGTCAGAAACAAGACTCAAATATAGATTTTGTGGTGTGGCATTTTAAAAGCTTGAACTAGTATTAACTATTAGAGTTTAACTTGAAGAAAGACGAATCTTACAGTACTGATATGCCTCAAGAAGAAAAAATTATAAGGGCTCTATATGAGTTTTAGATCCCACTCGATTTGCACTTCTGCATGTATATAAAAACTTTGCCTGCATGTATATAAAAAATTAGTCGAATGTGATATAAGTCCATTTTTTCATGTATGGGGATATTTAAGCGTTTGTAATTGAATTAATTTAAAAATGTGGACAAATGGGGCGTTTTGGACACGTTGCAAAGAGAGATGATTTTTACAATATGCTATATTATTTTTAAAATGGGTTTTTTGCAATTTAGCCTTCTAAAATTAAATGAATTGTTTCCAAAATCCGTTAAAACCGGGTTTAAAATCGGGGGAAAAAATTAAAAAGTCTAAAAAATTTCTTGTTATGTTAAACCCTGGGAAGTCCTGTACAATTTCAGAATTTGGACTTAACGAGTTTTCGGACACGGCAAGTCTTACTCATACGATTCCCAACATTTCTATGTATTAATTCGAAGAGATTTTGGCAAAATTATAAGAAAGTCAGTGCTATGAGCGGAGCAGTGATATTGCCGCCTATTGATCAGAGTGAAGGAGGCGTCAGATAAACTGTTTGACATCTGAAAAGGGAAACTGCTTGACAGGAGGAACACAGATAGACATGTCATTCTCCCCATTCACACTCAGCTAAATATCAGCGTTTTTTTCCCCCTCAAAATATGTGTTAAAAATAATTTAAAAATTGCCACTAAGCATTTCGCAAGTTTAAAGTTTCGATATGTATAATTGAAAATATTTAAAAAAAGGTAACACCTTTGGAATGATATTTGAGTTAACTCAATCTCCGGAACGAAACATTGCTTTTTACTGCAAAATTAATTAATAAAATATTAATCTCAAATATTTACAGTATTGTCTATCTGTATTTTAATTATTATAATTATATTATTTCAATAAAGGAGGTTTAGAATCAAAAACAGTATTTCAAAGAATTAAATTCAACTATGATAAAAGTATTTAGTAAAAGCAGATTTCTGACTTGAGAAGATGTGTGGCAGGAAAAAGAGAATCAGAATCATCTAGTATTATTTCGTTTCAAAAGAAATTTCCACTTTAAGTATTTCTAAAATTTCAAACTGGAATAAGCGGATTTCTGCTATTATATAGATGTTTACAGAATGTAATGATGTTTTATTAATCCTCTCATTTTTAATAGTATTTGCTACCACTAAAACTGGAGGAGCATTGTTTAATATGCCTCTAAATATGACCATAAAAACATTTTTTAAGGGGTGAACTTAAACTTGGACACTCGTCAGCCCAAGATGCAAAAAACATTAACACCGCTTTTGAGAAAGAGTGTTGTAATGAACGGGCCATTCGCCTTTGGCATGAGAAATTTTGACACGGATTTATTAATAAAAAATTTCTCCTTTCATACTAGGGTGAGACCATCGCATCCACATCATACCGTAGGGGGGAATAATACACCAAAAACAACCTTCAATAGTTAATCAAATGGGACCAATAATCTTACATGACAACGCCAAACCTCTTGCTTAAAGAAAGACAGTGAAGAAACTAAACGAGCTAGGTTATGAAGTCCTCCTAAACCCACATTCTTGCCAACAACAGATTTCTATCTGTTCTGATATTTGGACAACCCCCTTAAGGCTGACATTTTTAAAAATAATTCTCAAGGTAAAAAAGCATTTTCATACTTCATTGCATCACAAAAACCTGATTTTTTTGGTTATGGGATTGAAAACTTGATAACACTTACAGAATATTTTGAATACATATGTTTTGATTCTACAATATTGTTTTACTAAAGAAACTTTGCTATGAAAACAGTAATTTCATATAAAACAAATATTGGGTTAACACAGAGAAGATCCAAAGGGAGACACAACCAAGATTTAAGATTAATTTTAAGCTTATATCAAGTTTGAACAAATAATAAATAAATAGAACTATTTTTTTTTCCAATCTGAATTCATGAAAAACATTCTTGAAATTCTCTTAATAATACTCACGTAACTATAAATGTTTTTTTTTTTAATTCAACAGTTAATTTTTTGTTTTAAAATTACAGTTAGGCGTGATATACATTAGACATTTAAAAAAAAAGGGAATTAGGATTAACAGGAACATAATAAATTATTGGGATGTTATTCAAATTATATATTTAAAACATCATGAATATATAAGTAGATAAATAATAAAAATAAAAATAAAGTTATTACTTGAGCGTAAATCACCTCCCTTCACAACCGCTGTCCTTGAATCAGTGTAGTCTAGAGACGTAAACTACGTGCTGGACCCAAAAAGAATCACGGGTTGTGGTGGCAAAGGTTATAGAATTAAATAATTCTTAATTATAAAAATGAAAGAGCAGAATTACTGTTACTAAAGAAGGAAATATTTTTAAAACACTTAAACACACGACTTCCCCATAATAATTTACCGATTTTACTTTTGGGGGAAATAAAAATGAGAGAAGGAATGGGGCGTTCTGTGAAGGGTTTCCTCGCTCCATTATGACCAGCCAGAATCCCATAAGAGGATTCTGGAGACTTTTCTCATCCTGTCTATATTGGAAGTCTTGGATTACTTCTTCTTGAGAAAATTCCGTCCTCTGGTATCGTCCAACGACCTTCATGCAGTGTCGCCAAAAACATGGTCTTGAAGCAGAACGTAGTTTTATCAAAACCAAACAACTTATGTCAGGCCAAATTAAATATTAAATTGATACGCATTTATTGCACCATAAGAACAAAAAAATCTAAAATTGACACTAGTACAATACAACCTCGGACATAATTAATGTTTTGTTTTTAAATCACAGTTAGGCGTGATAAACATTAGACACTGCTGTTATGGAAGTAATATGCATTTCCGTCATTCCGCGAATTTTCGAAATAAAAAAAAAATTGTCAAAATATTCATTATTCAATTATAAAATATATTATTTATTATTCGAAGCAATTGTCGGAATTTGATATTGTTATTTGAACAATATATACTATTTGAAAGAAACTTCAATGAAAGGAACATTTGAAAAACTTTAATTAGGATTAACATGAACAATTAATTATTCAGCTCTTATTTAAATTGTATATTTAAATCATCATGAATATGTTAGTAGATATAGAATAAAAATATAGTTATTAATTTAATAAACTCGCTCATAAATTGGGTCTTCGAAAGTATTACTTGTTTTTGATTGACCTATCATAGCCCCAAACCGAAATCGCTCTGAACGGAGAAGAATTAGCAACAAATCAGATATTGAGGTCGTTATGGATGACTATATTGGCAACAAAGCAAGCAGCATTGAGGATTTTACGAAAAATTATGGATTGAAAGGATTGGATACGAGAGGAATTCGATTGCTGAGTGGAGCCCCAAAGCTCTTCTCCATTAGTACAAATTGTTTTAAGAATAGTCATGTAAATGTGTATATTGTTATTAATTGGGGTCATAGAGTGTTTCTCTATTAAGTGTTAAGGTAGCTTTAAACGGCGATAAAGAAATCTATACAAAGTAAATATATGCTTTTAGGTTTCCACGCCCACTATTTTTACAAAATACTTAAGTGGTATCTTCTTGTTTAGACCGTATCGCTAATTTTTTCGCCAACGTTTCGCCAGACATGCTGCTGAATTCTTCAGGGCAGACAAGAGAAGAGAATCATTCTTTTCCCGAACCACAAGATACCACTGAAGTATTTTGTAAAGTAAATATTTTTTATAATATTACATGTTACGAACTGTATCTACTCTTTGTTATCTCACTAGTATTTCTAAGATGACATAAGTCAAAAAACTACATTTTTGGAAAAACAGGAAAACTTTTGTGAGCATAGAATAGCATTAGGACACTAACCGTGGCACAAGATTTTCAGGCAGACAAGCTCTGAAACTAGGTTGATACAGCCTTGATGTGATAAAGAGAAATATACCCATTTCTTTCATAGTCACAACACCGACTTCTGAGGTGTGTTGCTTTAGAAATACTAGTGCAATATCATTAAACCAATTTATGTGGGGACATTATAGATAAATCTGAATTAATATCAGTGGAATATCAAATTATTAATAAACAAAACTGAAGTAACGGTAAGTGTTAATAATAAACGATAAGTACGTTAGTATACAAGTAAATTCAAACACACAAAAATGCTATACTAACAAATAGATGACAACAATTTACCACTAGATCACTCAATCGATATACCTGTCTGTGCAATGGTACCATATATCATTTAAATAATCTTCAGGAATTGGTGAGTGCTGAAAGGTTTAAAGTTGAATTTGTTGCTTATATTATTCTAACTACTGTACCACTACTACCCCTAGTGCCAAGGCTTCAGTACAAGGTAGAGACAGTAAAATTTCTAGGACTACGAATGTACAAAGAGGAGGTTTGTCCTAGATCACGCTAAACCGCAAGGTCATTTCCTCTTATAAGGATATCCGCTTTATATATATTGCGTCAACCCAGGAGGGCCTCGTGATCCTCCATGATTCATTTCCGGCCATTAATAGATTAAATAAAAGTCTATTAATTAAGCGAGCCGGATTTGAATCTTCGACAAGTCAACTCAGCACTACATCACTGATCCACTCCGCTCCCTACCTCCATAATATAAGGCTCGTAATAAAAATAAATTATTAACCCTTTGCACTCGAGGGCTCCTTAGTGGAGCCATTTAAAATTTGCTTCTAAATCGAGGGCTCCACTACGGAGGCAATGCAAATAATTTTCAGTTCATAACATAAGAACATTAAAGAGACAAGAACTGACAAGACGGTACAAACAACTATCACATCTGCTGGACTACAGATCTTCACTTGACTTACGGAACAAACGACTTATCTATAATAGCATACTGAAACCTATTTGGACATATGGAGCAGAACTTTGGGGTTCAGCAAAAAAAGTCCACATACACAAGATTCAAACAACACAGTCCAAAATTCTCAGAAAATTGTTAATGCACCATGGTATATTTCGAATCACACCATACACAACGACATGAACATTCCCACTATAAAATCATGTATTCATAGCAAATACATGGCATTCCACTCATCGACACAATATCTCCCAAACCCACTCGTTCTTCCGCTTTCGTACTCCCTGTTACCTGGACTTAATAGGAAAAGATTAAAAAGACATTGGCCAAGAGACCTACTCACCTATTGATATTTATATTTTTACTCCATCATCATATAGAAGTTCATGAAGAAAATCAAGGTGAAAAACACTAGGATCAAATTTGCTGAATGCGCAATTGCGCAGGTGCAAATAATAATTAAATTATAAAACAAAAAAACTAACATAAGAACAATAACAAATCGTAACAATTATTTAAAGGATATTTCGCTTTTGGTGAGAAATGACGGTCGCGCCTCGCGGACTACTATCAACTCTAAATTTTCCGAATATTTTATACCTAATCAGTCGATTTGGGCTGATGAATCCATTATAAATTTTAAGGGTAAAATACGTTTTATGACATATAATCCAGCTAAATCTATTAAATGAGGAATTAGAATTTACATTCAGGACGACTCAAATACCCGTTATATTTATTCGGTTTTGCCTTATTACGGCAGTACTACTTCTGAAAATCTCACATGACCTGACCTGCCTATCAGTTCCAGAATTCTCTGTATAGAAAATTATTGGACAATGTTCCTGATGCTAACAGTTATCACACGTATACCTACAGGTATTATACAAGCATACCCCTTGCTGAAGAACTTCTAAAAATGAATTGTTTCCTCACCAGCAATGAAAACAAATATGAAATGTTTACCAATGGTAATGAAAAAAACCGAAATCTGTAAGAGGCAAGAAAACATTGGCTTGTTGAAAAGGCAAAAGTCTAGTCCTGCATGGAAGGACAAGAGGATTGTAACTCTGTTAAGTACTTGTAATGAAGCGGGTTTGATATCGGTTGATGGCACAGTACGTGGTGGATAATTAGAATACAAAAACCTAAAATTGTTATTCATTACACAAAAAATATGCGTGGAATAGATCGGGCCGACCAATATGCTGCAACATATTGTTTTTTTTTAGAAATTCCCTGAAATATTAGAAAAAACTATTTTTCTGGGGGATGGAAGTGTGCACAGTAAATTCATTCTTGTACATTTGTGTTAAAAAAGTAAATAACGAAAAACCAATGTCACATTTGAAGTTTATAAAATTGTTGGTTGACCAAATGTTGTACTAACAAATAGATGACAAAAAATTTACAATTGATTGGGAATTTTCGACAAAACAGCACATCTCGAGAATACGCATACACACCAAATACGGAGGACAGGCTCAACAACCACCTGCACATTATACGTTCTTGAACCAAGAAGGATTGTGTAGTGTGTTCCAATAGAAAAATTTCGGGGGAAAGACGGCAGACCCATTATTTTTGTGATACCTGTCTAGAAAAGCCAAGATTACATAATGCAATTGCTTCGAGAGGTATCAAACTTTGGACGTTTACAAAATGTAATAATTTTATAATTTTTTCGTATTTTATATATCATAACATTTGTATTCATAAATAATTAAAAAAATAATAACATTCAACGATGACTTTTCTTTTAATGCGTATATCAGCTGTGATTGCTTCGAGTTGCTGGTAATATGTATGAAAAAAAACTTTGAGCACAAAGGGTTAATAAAGTGTTATTGTATAAGAATATATAAGAGAAATATTGTTATTGTTTAATGTAGTAAACAGAATAATTCGTCTGTCACAGCCGGTATCGCACGCATGATCAGTAACCAACGTAAGCTAAAAAAGTAACGAAAACGTGCATTTCTTTCATTTATTTTGAATCACACTACATACAACATGAACGATCTAGCATGATATCAAGTAAAATATTATTTTATAATTATTTTCTTCTATACTGGACTCATTTCCTTTATATTTTCTTGACTATGGAGGATAAATGATCCCCTAGAATTTTATTTAAATAAAAATTAAAATGAATTTAATTTGGAGATATTTTAGACTTGTAACTATAATAAAGTTATGTAAATGATTCGTTACCGATGCCGAAACCAAAAAATGTGATAAGATTGAAAATGACATATTGTCGAAACGTCTCAAGAGAAAAATAAAGATCAAAGAAAATTTAACCGACTGGAAAATGCTTTTTTTCTTTTTCCCAATGTAAAATATTATATCCACATTCCACTCTTCACCACAGAATAACCTCTAATCTCCTAGTTCTTTCACTTTCTTCCTCTCCGTTGGACTGTCTGCCTAGGCTGAGGTTAGAAGAACACGGCCTAGTGACCTGCTAGGCCACCAATAGTTTAAAATATCAGTCTACTAAGTAAAATATTAGAATGATTATTAGATTCAGGAGGATTGCAAATCCCATGGGCTTTTTGACTGCTCAAGCATACTGCGATTACTTGCTATTTTTTTTACAAAATATATTTAAATTATTTTAGGTATTTAATTATATCCAACGAAAATATATTTTTTAATTTCTCATGCGCAACGTTATGCCTTACCTCCTATTTTACAAATTATTAGTCCGTAGGGGGTTCGTAGGCACCTAACGCCTGCTTATATTATATTATACAAGTCAGGTTTGGGGGTTCGCAGGCACCACTTTTTCAACGATGATATTTTTTGCTTTTGCTGTCGTATTTTACAGAGCATGTGATTTTTCAAGCGCTTTTCGATTTAATGTTTTCGTTGCGGCGAAGTTTTATTAGGGATTGAGATTGTTTATTTAGTCAACGAAGGTTTGAACTACATTTTTCGGATTGGTTTCCGGTCCAGATATTTTATACAATATTACATAAAATTATTTACTACTAGCATATAAATAAGATTTACACCCTACATGCTGAGGTGAGCTCCTAGATAATAGTTATAAATAGTAAAAAAAAAATTAAATGTTTACTTTAACCATATCATAAAAATGAAGGGTTGAATTAATTTCTTGTTTAGATTTTATATCCTAATTTAAGATAATTCAGAATCATTCGTATATTCCTATTCACAAGAACAATAAAAATTATAAAATAGGTTTATAATCAAAATGTAAATTTAATTGGTTAATTGGATATTTCGAAAAAGTTGAAAACGCTTTGAAACTTGAAAAAGTTTTTAAAGCAAAGGAAACATATTCTCTGAAACTTCAATGTTTGAATATTTCAATATTTTAATTAGAATGGTGAGAAAATCGATAAAATTAAATAATTGTTGTAACTTAAGTATTTGAACATTAGCGACAAAGTTCTTACTTTGGGTAATCTTTTGAAGTAGGGTAAGTAATAGAAAATTAGATAGTAAAAGATGAGTAACTGGACCCATTGCGATGATTGGACTTAGTAATCAGCTCTAACTAGGGCGGTTAAAGATGAGGTGAAAATAAGAGATATAAAAATAATTTAATAAATGGCCATAAATATTAATTAGATTTTTATTGCTATTAATTAAAGTAAAATACTCGTATAATGCTCGAAAAGAATATTCCAGGTATAATTTTCTTGATCTAAATTCAAAATGGTAAACATGATTCTGATAAGAAAAGTAATTCTGTTTCTATCTTCGCCAGAATAAAATATTTAATGTGAAATAGCGATCACTTCATTATTATATCATTCATAATAAAAAATGAGATTTAACAACACGGAAATTATTGTACGGAAAATGTTGCTAAGAAGAGTTCAGCATCAAAAGTGGACAACTCTAAATTTTCAAAAATTGAATTTTTCAGTTTCCACTAGTACAGTCAAACATTATATATACTTACATTATCTTATAGTCATAATTACATTATCGTTTCCATAGTAAAGCTCACTATACTTGTATTTTTGGAAATATTAAATATGAACCGAATAAACAGTTAAACTTGTTGTAACACTACTCAAAGCGGCAACCTGCGGAACAGATACCAACTATTTTTACCTTCGAGAATATTAAAAAGGATACAATTGAAAACTTGTGACTTAATTCGAAGCGATAAACGATACCAAAAATTCATACAAAATTGAGGAAATATGCGGAAGGATATTTTTCTTCTTCAAATTTTATGTGGTCTCAATGACGATGGAGATATTCAACAATTGTTTTTATTTTTAAAAAAACAACTGGCTAAGATAAAAACAATTTCACCTTAAATTAGTAGAGGAGATTAAATTGAGAGGGAGTGGTTTTAGACTTGACCTCAATGGCGCCTGCTCCGGGCGCTTGGAAATGATCAACAATTATCTGTCATTATCCTCCAAGCGATCCTTTCCATGGAGGAATTCTTTTCCAGTCATTGCCTCTCATTGGAACTGGAACGGATTTCTATTACTGATTACATACCGTTGTTTATGATAATCTTTTCAAACAAAAACCTTTTTGGTTTAGTTCAGTTGGATCCCAACGGTCCTTCTATAATTCGAAATCTGAAGAAAACATGAGGCCAAGTATCAAAAGGAAATAAAAAAAAAAAAATTCACTAGTTTATGCCCCTGAAATGTCAGGTTCAGAACTAGACTAAAACCATAATAAATAAGGCGAAAAAAGTAAATTTTGAAATCTTAGAGTTGTCCACTTTTGTTACTGAACTCTTCATATGAACATTTTATTTTCTATATCAGTTCCGAAGGTTGTCGCTTCGAGAAAAGTTGAGTCATAAATTTTTACTTTTAATTCGTTTCCTATTTAATATTCAACAAACATACAGATAACCGTGAGCTTTGGTATGGAAAAGAGAGTATAATATTGGGTAATGAGTAGATTTCGGTAATAATTTATCAAGAAATTAATGTTTTAACTAAAATTTCGAAGTATAGATGATATATATTCATTTGAAAAGAAAATATATGTCCAGGACCGGGGCTCGAACCCGGGTCTTCCAGATCACTAGTCTGGGACTCTACCATTTGAGCTATCCTGGGCCCTAATGAAGCACGCTTCTCGGCCATGGTCATATCTTTTCTTTTTTCTGATCCTAAGTCCCCGCGTTCTTGCATTTTGCGAAGTATACGAGAGGAAGAATGTTCTTTGAACATTATTTTAATTTGGATCTAGTTGACTTACGTCATTATAATTATTATAATTAATTTTATTTTAGTTGTTACTAATTTTTAAATATATTCATTTGATAGATGATATAGTTTGTTGAAACGTTCATTTCTAGATGAAATGATCGAGAAAGTATACAAATTTAATAAACCTAATGATAACTTGTATTTTTGGAAAATACTATAAATTAAACGAATAAACAAAGTTAAAAATTGTTGTAACTCAACTCGAAGCGACAACTTACGGAACAGATTATACATTCTCTTTTTCATACTAATGGCAATGAGTGTTAATACAAAGTAATAGATCTTAAAATACATACAATATTGTTTGTGCAGTTAATCCCTTCTAATTCGTTACTTTAACATCAGTAGTCTGAAGCACCTATTGGAACTTGTTACTTTTTCGTTCCTTTTACGACAACAAACCATTCAGGACAAGATTTAACTCTTTAGCACTCTGTTTCTCGATAACATACCATATTTATTTTCAACCTAGTTGAATTTACTCCTCCACCAAGTAATATTGGTGTTTCTTCTACAAACAACGACAAAACCATAGCGATTCCTTTGTTTATTTCACAAATGAATGTATTTTCTCTTCTACAACTATTCTTTTATTCAAAACACGAATGTTTACTTCCGATCGTGTGACTTCACCATTACATCATCGTCAGTAATTCGATTGAGTTTTATCATTCAAAGACAAGAGAACAATAAAATGATACTTTAACGATCGAGGTCCGATCGTGATTTGAATGGAAGAATATTATTGAAAAGACATTCATTCATCAAACGTTACAATTGCATTGGAATAGGCTGTAAAAATGACAAAGGGGAAAAGGCTGTAATAACAGAAACGTCATAATAATATAATAACTTTTCTGTTTTAGTACAAGTTAACATCGATTAACGCGGGAAGTTTTACAGATCAGATCTTAAGTTTTACCATCGGAGTGGTTATTTTTTTTTTACTTTTAGCAAAAGTTTTGAGTATACAATCAGTTTTACTACAAGTTAAAATCGATTTATTAGGGAATATACCCAAAGCACCGAAAATTTGACCAACAATGAAATGTCCAAACAATCATTATGTATGTTTTAGCAATTTTACCATTTATTTTATTAAGTGTAGCTCCATACAGGAGAGGCATATGTCAGTAAGGTTCGTATGACTGATTTATATAATACAATTTTGTTTTTACTAGAGAGTGGAGATTTTCTACGTAAGTATGGGGCCATAGTACTTTTTTTGCTTTACATTATTTGTTATTTATATGGGGAATAAATGTTAATCTTTTATCTAACTCCAGACCTAGGCAGGTGACATTTTGTGCCCAGGGTATTCGAGTATTATTTAGGATAACATGTTCCGGTATGGTAGGCCTTCTTTTTGTAAATATTATTACTGAAGTTTTGTGTTCGATTATTTTTATTTTCCATTTTTTATAATATTTGTTTAATTTGGGGCATACAGATTTTAATATATTTTCTATTGCATCTATCCTGTAGGAACTAGTGTAAATGGCGGTATCATCTGCATATAAAGATCTTTCGACTGAAGAGAGAGAGGGTAGGTCGGATATATATAGGTTAAAGAGCGTTGGGTAAAGACAGGATCCTTGGGGGAGACCTGCTGATAGGGGATTGTGCTATTGTTAATTGTGATTTGAAAGGATCTATTAGAAAGGAATTAATGGATAATGTGAATGATGTAAATGATGATGAGAATTAATGATAATGAGGTGGGAATTTGTAAGTAATTAGCTTAACATATAAATTTAGTCTATTAATTAGTATTTTATTTATATAAAAAATATATAAAATTATGACATATAAATTTAGTCTATTAATTAGGCTTTTATGAGTTCGGTTTGAGGAGCATTGATATTTTTTCCTTATTATGTTTTTTATTTTGATAAACAATTTTAGGCGGACTGGTATTTTTTCTTGAAATTGATGGTAACAGTTAGGAATGGGAATTTACACAGCTCTATTTATTAATGAATTAAATTTATTTATCATATGTTATAAGTCGGAGGAGGTTGTGATTTCGGGGTTTATTTCCAACTCATTATCTATAATTTGTCTAAAAATAGGCCAGTTAGCATTTATGAAATTTATTTTTGGGACAGAGTTGTTTTTATTAATTTTTGAGTGATCCGGATAATCACTGGGTTGTGATCCGAAGAGAGATATGGCAGGGAGACGAAACGAGAGATGTGAATAATTTTAGTGAGAGCCAGATCTATTATACTCGGTTTAAAGCGTCTTTGAGATGGAATATATATATAGGTTCTGTGGGATTATGTAATTCTATGTTGTATCTTGAAATTAGATTTAATTTCCGTTTTTGTTTGTGCTATGACAGTTCCATTGTTTTGTTTTTTGGCATTAAATTCCTCAAAAATGATCAAATTGTGGCCAACATTAAATAATTTAATTAGATCTGGCGCATTCTTCCTCATATATATATATATATATATATATATATATATATATATATATATATATACACATAAAGGCCTACATGAATTGATCATAAGATAGTGTGTCGGAAATATAACTGATGAACTGTCTCGCTTGCAATTATAAGGATACCTGTGTTTTTCAAACGCTTTTTCTTTTTTTCTTTTTCCATGAACAACACGAATCAAATCACGGGCGAATATAGAAAAGCAATTTGTATAAATATAGCACTGGTTCGAAAATTGAATCGGCATCAAAAGACGGGCGGACGCCTCGAACAAAAGCCTATTCTTTCCCCAGCTCGGGGCAATCAACGCGAGGCACCCCTATTGAGAATTATTCTGGCATGAATATTTTATTGGAGGAAATGATGCGGTGTAACTACCCCTAAATGGCCAATCTAAAGTTACTATTCACTTTGCGCCGGTTTACCGGTGGCTGGCTAATGCATATTCCATTCCAACTTGGACCCGAGTGAGGGAATTATTAGTCTAAGATCGAGTTGTAGAAAGTTATGTAAATAATTAAACAGTTCAAGTTCTGTTATTGAAAACTTGCTTGTAATTGTTTGTTAAGGTACAAATGAAAAAAAAAAATGCAATTACTTAGTGCAAAAACGGAATTTATTCGGTGACATGTGTAGTATTGAGTTCTGTGTATGATAATACACTGCAGAGAGGTTATTTGGTCAAGATCGTGTTTAACAGAATAAATAAGGGGCGACCCGTAGTCTAGTGGTTAGCATAACAACCAGCTAAAACCAGGATCGCGGGTTCGTAGTCCGGCAGGAGCTCCTAGGACTTTTTAAAGAGAGTAAAAAATCCTTGGTTATGCCATCCCGCGGAAGGGACATTAACGGTGGTCTCGAGCCTGTACGATGTCAGGTGCTCGTTAAAAAGCGTTATCCTAATGAAACCCGGATAAGCAAAATTACGACTCCAAGTGTAGCATCGTCCGATCAGTCATAACAAAATGAATGTATGATAAATCTCAATGACATTATGTTGGTAAAAGAATAAAATAATTACTTGTTAAAACATAAGGATTCCGTTAGTAGATACAAGAAATTTGAATGATAAATAATAAGAATACCGGAGTGTAATAATAAATAACATTGTGACCATCAAGGTATGTTGTGTACGTGCGTAATTCGTGCGTGTCTGTGTAATTCTATATTCTATATTTTATTATGGTAATTAAGAATTAATCTCAGATTAAACATACAAATGTTAGATTATTTATTAAATGAAAAAAAAATTAGTAACAAATAACAAAAATTAATAGAAAAATACAATTAGGAAAAACTAATAAAATAATTGTTGATAAGACGTTCTGTTTCATTACTGGCATTTTGGTTGCTAGTGTTTTCTGATGATTAAAATAATTAATTTAATCTCAAAATATACATAAAATGATTGTTAGGACGTAATATTTTCTATATTTGTTTTTACATTTTATTTTTACTTTGATCATCTGATCTAATTCATCTACTGTGCTTTTTTGATAACTTGCTTGATGTGAGGAGAAGAAATATAATCAAATTAACTAAATATTGTTTATGTTTTATCATCTGTTATTCTGATGATTTACGAGCGAGTCTTGTGTAACTCTCCGTACAGCCTTCTCCCTGCATTAATTTTTATAATGTTTTTATAATAGGAGTTGTGCCAAGAATATCATTGAGGGGAAAATAGTTCAGATAGGATTGTTCGGATGGAGGTCAATAATAAAATCTTAAATTATTGTTTGAGTGGAAAATAGTAGTTCGGTTTATTTTCAAAATTTAAAGCCTGACTTTAATGTTGCAAGATCATA